>CM019063.1:475383236-475770736 GCA_009667805.1 Leptobrachium leishanense
AACCCAACTTATACAGGGATATTCATTTCGGTGCTGTCCCGACGCCCGCACTTTGGCGAGCTTGATTCGCTAACCCTGTGGTGAATTCATCATTCACTGCAGGGTCCCTGAAGTGTGGCGAATCGACCCGCAGAACAAATCGAAAAACCACCACAAAACGCCTAATCGATACGAAAAATCGCCGCAAAACCACCAAATCGATCCAAAAAAACACTGAATCGATCCGAAAACCCGCCGTATGCATTTGACAATCTGCCGCAAAACCGCCGAATCGATCTGAAAAAGCTGATGACATGCCGACCAGCCACTGGAATAAAGCCGACAAGCTGCTTGAACGAGGGTAAAAAAAAAACCAACAACTTTCAGGCTCGTGTCAGATGAGCGCAGTGTGAACGTCTGTTTTTGCGCACATAATAACGTCTGTCGCAGCATAGAATAATCGCCAATGGAGCCCCCCACACGAAGTGCGTCCGCACCGAACTGCGGGCGCACAACGCACGCGGCAAACGGATGCAAGTTAGGCAAGAACGTAAAACTACTAGAACGGACGCACGGAGCGCGCTGCGTCCGCAATGTTTGCATAGCTTTGTGTGTGAATGATGACCGAGGTCAGACAGACTGCATTTGTGCGTCCAGCATTTTCGACAAACAAAATGGTTTTCATATTAATTTATTTTCCCTGCTACATCCGTCAAAAATAACATCAGTTTAAAAAACGGACCGTGTGGCCACTACTGCGTCTTAGAAACATAGAAACATAGAAACATAGAAAAATGTCGGCAGATAAGAACCTTTCGGCCCATCTAGTCTGCCCAATTACATGGATACTTTACCTGGATTTATCTTTTGTTTAGGATAGCCTTATGCCTATCCCATGCTTGCTTAAATTCAATAACTGTCTTCTACTGGAAGACTGTTCCATGTATCCACCACCCGCTCAGTAAAATAATGCTTCCTGATGTTACTTTTAAACCTTTGCCCCTCTAATCTAAGACTATGTCCTCTTGTTTTGCTATTTTGTTTCCTTTTAAATATACTCCCTTCCTCTACCTTGTGGATTCCCTTTACGTATTTAAATGTTTCTATCATATCTCCTCTGTCTCGTCTTTTTTCCAAGCTGTACATGTTAAGATCATTAAGCCTTTCCTGGTAACTTTTCTCCTTCAAGCCGTACACCATTTTAGTAGCCCTTCTCTGAACTCTCTCCAAGATGTCTATATCCTTCTGGAGATACGGTCTCCAGTACTGCACACAGTACTCCAAGTGAGGTCTCACCAGTGCTCTGTACAGTGGCATGAGCACTTCCCTTTTCCTACTGCTAATACCTCTCCCTACACAACCAAGCATTCTGCTAGCATTTCCTGCTGCTCTATTACATTGACTACTTACCCTTAGATCCTCTGAAATAATAACCCCTAAATCCCTTTCCTCAGATGTTGAGGTTAGGACTGTATCAAATATTCTATATTCAGCCCTTGGGTTTTTACGTCCCAGGTGCATTATCTTGCACTTATCCACATTAAAACTCAATTGCCACAACTCCGACCATTTTTTTAGCTTACCTAAATCATTTGTCATTTGGCTGATCCCTCCAGGAACGTCAACCCTGTTGCAAATCTTTGTGTCATCAGCAAAAAGACATACTTTTCCATTAATACCTTCTGCAATATCACTAATAAAAATATTAAAGAGAATGGGTCCAAGTACTGACCCCTGAGGTACCCCACTGGTAACAAGACCTTGCGCCGAATAAACTCCATTTACCACAACCCTCTGTTGTCTGTCACTCAGCCACTGCCTAATCCATTCAACAATATTGGAATCCAAGCTCAAAGATTGCAATTTATTGATAAGCCTTCTATGCGGAACAGTATCAAAAGCCTTACTGAAATCTAAATAAGCAATGTCTACTGCACCACCTGTGTCTATTATTTTTGTTACCCAATCAAAAAAATCAATAAGATTAGTTTGGCATGATCTCCCTGAGGTAAACCCATGTTGTTTCTGATCCTGTAATCTATGTGTTTTTAGATGTTCAACAATCCTTTCTTTAACATGGTTTCCATTAATTTCCCTACTACTGACGTAAGACTAACTGGCCTATAGTTCCCCGATTCCTCCCTACTACCCTTCTTGTAAATAGGCACAACATTTGCTAATTTCCAGTCTTCTGGGACGACTCCTGTTAACAAGGATTGGTTAAATAAATCTGTTAACGGTTTTGCTATTACATCACTGAGCTCTTTTAATAATTTAGGGTGGATCCCATCAGGCCCCATTGACTTATTTGTCTTTACTTTAGACAGCTGCTTTAGAACCTCCTCCTCTGTAAACTCATATGTAAATGTCTCTTTAGTGTTCTCTCCTAACTGAGGTCCCTTTCCTTCCTTTTCTTCTGCAAAGACTGAACAAAAATATTTATTGAGGCAGTCAGCGAGACTTTTATCCTCTTCTACATACCTTCCTTCCTTTGTTTTTAATCTAACTAATCCTTGTTTTACTTTTCTTTTCTCGTTTATGTATCTAAAAAATGTTTTGTCCCCCTTTTTTACTGACTGAGCTATTTTCTCTTCTGCGTGTGCTTTGGAAGCTCTTATAAATTGCTTTGCTTCTTTCTGCCTAATCATATAGGTTTGCCTATCTTCTTCACGCTGAGTTTTTTTATAATTATTGAATGCTATCTTCTTCTTCTTCACTATTTTGGCCACTTCTGCAGAGTACCACAGTGGTTTCTTCCCTTTTTTGTTTTTGCTAACAAGCCGAATGCAATTTCCTGTGGCCTTCAATAATGCTGCCTTTAAATAATCCCATTTCTCTTGGACTCCCTTTAAATTCCTCCAGTCTGATAATGACTCCTTCACACAAAATCTCATTTTAGAAAAATCTGTTTTTTTAAAGTCTAAAACTTTTGTTTTTGTGTGGTGCGGCTCCATCCCTGTTCTTATATTAAACCATACTGACTGGTGATCACTAGATCCCAAATTTTCACCTACAACAACGTCCGATACCAAACCTCCATTTGTGAGTATTAAATCCAATATGGCCTCTTTACGGGTCGGCTCCTCAACCACTTGTGTTAGAGATAATCCCAGTAAGGAGTTTAGAATATTTGTACTCCTGGTGCACCCAGCACCAGAAAGTGCGTCCGTACTGCACGGGCGCACAGTCCGTACAAAATGCGCTTGTCTGACATTAGCCTTAAAAAGGCGTTTTCAAACAAAGCACTGCATGAAATGCCTGAGAATAATATATAAGGTCCTATGATTAATAATAAAAAGGTCTGTTCCAGAAAAAACAAACGCCATTTTAAAAAAATCAGAAAAAAACATTTCGCTGAAAAAATCTCAAAAAATGCCTAAAACACCCTAAAAAACAAAGACGTTTTGCTGCAAATGAAAAAAATAAACGGTTTAATACATTTTTAATAAAAACGGGGAATATTTTTAACTTTGAAACCTATGGGAATTGCCTGATTAAAGCTGTCAAATGAAATCACTAAAAATCTGGTAATTTCACTGACTTTTTCTCTGCTGTTCGGTATTTTCTGAATAGATTAACCATTGTTTCTCTATGGGAATCCTCCTGCCGCCGCGCATCACTGTATTTCGCTGACAATTCGCCAATATTTAGAGAACTACCAGCTTTTTGAATAGCCGAATGGCCCCGAAATTGCACCGTATGGGGAAATTCACTGTTCGGGTGCAATTTCGTGGCCAATTCGGTGCTCTTTGAATAACCCTGCTAATCTTTCTCATCTCAGTCAGTCTTGGAAATGTCCATGGCGGAGTTAATAAATATAACTTCTAGCTATTCATCACATTGGGGACTGGGTTTTTTGAGTCGATGCCACGGAATAGATAAAAAATGTCAAATCAGCATTTTTAGGCCGGGGTCAGATGAGGGTACTATGTGCGCCCATACTGACATGCCTCGTAGCGTCCGTCGCAGCGTTGTGATGTTTCGACGGTGCCGGTCACACCATGTAGCACGCGCACGAATTGTGAGCGCTACAGTGGACATGCTGCGGTTGTTCTAAAAGCCTCCCCGTCGAAGTGCTACGACGCGCGTTCGACAGTGCTGCAAAGCGTGATCCTCCATAGGAGAATCGAGCCTTGCAGCGATGAGCACACTAATTGCGCTCAGCGAGGAGGCCAGACAGGCGTCAGTGGAAGGAACGTCCACTCTCACGGACGTTCCTTCCGCTCCGCAAAACGCTCGTCTGACCCCAGCCTTAATTGAAATCTTTGCACTAATCTAGCTGTCCATTGGAATAAAGAAATGAATTGGTTTGAGTTTTTTGGGTTAAAAAAAGCCATAATAACTTTGAGTGAGAGAGCATATGGCGCGCATTATTCAGGACTAATAAAAGAATCGCTTTAGAAAGCACAAACTATTTATTGTAGGACTTTTATTGTAATTCCCAACGAGGTCCCGTGTCTGTTGTAATGGTAATGTTAAATGGTCTGGTTTTGTGCAGCCTTGACAAAAATAGCTTTATAATATCAGTTCAGAAATGAACAGCGAGAGAAACATAACATTAAGCGTGCTTAAAACTTGTGTTGAATAAGCATTAATGGAGCTCGCTCTGCTTTTATTTATCTCTTACCTGGTAAATCATTTCTCACTGAAATAAGCACTAGGAGAATATTGTGTTTTTCCTTTTTTTTTTTACCTACCTTATAGCACACTCAGAATACATCCCACGGGGTCTCATTTTAAGCCATTTGTGTACCTGGCTGGCTGCTGCTTCACTGCTAAATCAAACAAATTATCTGTCCATCTGTATCACTAGCTTATTACAGATAAGTTACAGTATCTTCTTTTTATCTCTCACGAAGCTGAACAAGCGCTTTTTGCTTTATAGTTGCATTTCCTTCACATTTAGATGTATATCGCATTCATTACCCATAATGCTTCTGTCATCTTTCCATCTGTGTATCGCCATTTGTTTTATACTGTTTGTATCAGTGTCTTTATTTCCGTAGTATCTAAAGAATTAAAAGACACTCATACCTACAAATTAAGTCTTACGTAGATTTTATTAAAGGAAAAATCTCCTTAAAAGTGCTTACATCATGTTATAGATCTACATTTCCAAACAGCATGAGATTTATTTATTGATTGAATTATTTATTTGCAAAGTATTTACCAGGAAGGATACATTGAGATTTCTCTCGTTTCCCATCATCCAAACCAGGACACTTTCCTTTTTTAGCGAATATTGTTGGAGATGTGAATTAAAAGACGCCACAAACTACCAGGTGACTTACATAAAATAATGTGCATTTTGTTTCTTTAGTTTAACACCATTTAGAACAGTTTAAAGGGACACTATCACTAACAGTAGCCATAACTAGATTATAACATGTTTTTTTGCAATGCACAAGTAAACACCCTGGGCTACATTACAATCTCCACGCTAAAACTTGGGCGGTAGGGAGAAAAAGCGGTACCCGCAGTTTTCCCACTACTGCCCCTGTTTTAGCGCGAAATTACAATGCAGGCGCTTAAAAAGCTGCCTGCATTGTTAGCCCGCGCTACGGCCCTGTGATGCTCGCGGGAGCGATGAGCGCAGCCGCGAGCATCCACTCGCTGGAGTCCATAGGACTCCATTGAGCCAGACGCCGGCGGTCACATGATCCGGCCGGTCAGCGTAATAATATGCAGGCAGAGACTGGGGGGACTTTTTCCCCGAGTCTTTCCCTGCTCCCGCTGGGCGGAGGAGGCGATCGGAGCCGCGGTCCTCGCCGCGGGACAGGAGGTGAGTATAGGATTTGTTTTTTTAATTTTTAGGCTGGTGTTAACGGATTTTGCAGAAGCAGAATCCTTTAACACCAAGTCCTGGCTCTGGTTAACTTTCCGCTAACCAGAGCCAGACGTTAATCAGCGTTAGGACTTTGTAATCCTAACGCTGATTAACACTTTGCGCTCCCCATGCTAAGTATAGGGAGCGCAACGTACAGTAACCTCGAGCTGAAAAGTGCAAGATACCAAACGCTAACGGGTTACTTAATCCATTTGATTTTGGATTGTAATATGCGGTAGATACCTCACACAGGCGAGCGTTAACGTTAGCGTCAACATTGTAATGTGGCCCACTAGGTGTTAAGTCTGCCCGGAGGGAAGTCTAATGTTGTATAGTGTGGTCTTGTTTAGAAGGGGTGGTTTCCACTCTTCGCGGGAGGAGTTTTTCTAACTGCCGAAAGGGAGGGCTGAGTGAGCAGCTGTGATGGGTGCGCGCGCAGCTGACGACGTCGACGGACACGTTACAAACGCATTTATATATCGAGATGCTGCTTTTTTCTTTGTTTAAATTATTTGCATTTAAAAAAATTATATAGTTAGGTTTTTATCTCCTTTTTCCATTTTGTGGATTTTTCCCTTGATGCAACATTTACCAAAATCTTAAGGCAAGTATCACTTTACAGCTGTGGTATATGATAAAACAGTAGTGAAGAGGCAATGGGGTGGATGGAATGTTTAGACAAGGTTGCTATTGCGTATTGCAGTGTTTCCCAAACCTGTCCTTGGGACCCTCAACCAGGCCAGATTTTGCAGATCACCTTGGGGAAATACAGACTGAATCCTGCAATCACTGAGCAGCAAATCATATCATCTATGCTGTGCTTCACATATCTGGAAAACCTGGCCTGCTAGCGGCCTGAGGATCAGGGTTGGGAAACACTGGTCTACTGTGTTGTCCATCATTGAATGTTACCTCCTAGGAAGTCTTTTACATATATTTCACACAATGCAAGTCTGTGCGTCGGTTTTCTGGGCTTCTGAGTCCATTATATGCGCAATACCAGAGCAAGCATTGTACACATACTGGGGGGGGGGCAGTTTACAACACAAAAGATCACATGATGGATTCACCCAGTGACACATATAGAGTAAAATATTTTCTTAACTAAACATACAAGAGAAAAACAAAGCACATGTAGTATATCAGAAACATAAAATAAACACAATAAGGACATTTCATTTTTTGGTAGGTAGTGTCCCTTTAAGGAAACACTGGTGTGAGTTTATTGCTTTGCAACTTTGTTGCACAACCCTACATGCTAAATATGTGGATCAGCTGAAACAGAGGTACTCCCTATTTAAGCCATTAACCACTTCGCTGCTACGGACACGCTCAGCGCGTCCAACCGCATGTATCGCTCCATGCGGTGGACGCGCGGAGCGCGTCCTGCCTTTGGGGCCAGCGTTCGGCCGGGTTCCGGACGATTGCTGGCCCCCCCGGTGTGGGCTGACATCCTCGATGTCAGCCTAGCACCCGGAACCGCCGCCGGAGTAATTAGGTGTCATCGCGCCCCCGCATGTGCGGAGGAGGCACCTGTAAGGGAGGGGGGAGGTCCTTCGGACCTCTCTCCCTCCTGATCGGCAGCGTGCAGGGTGTTAACCCAGGCACCGTTTGGAAGGGCACAGCCTGCCCTTCCAAATGGTACCTGGCATTAACCCCATGGGTGCCGGATCACGAATCGGCGCCGAAAAGCGCCGGTTCGTGATCCTTTCCCGGAGCTGGCCGACATCTTGGATGTCGGCCAAGCTTCCGGGAATGCCCCCTGAGGACTGGCGTCATCGTGCATAGCACGATGACGCCAGTCTTGGAGTTAACCCCTAACTGTCACCAATGGTGGAGATAGGGGGTTCATTGGAACCCCCTATCTCCCGATCTGTGGCAGTTAGGGGTTAATATTTGGTATTGTTGGATCGGCCAGAGCATGGCCGTTCCAACAATACCAAACATGAGTATAAAAAAGTTTTTAAAAAATAAATAAAAATAAAAATAAAAAAATATTTAAAAAAAATTATAAAAAAAAATAAACAAGGTTTTTTTTATTTTTTTTGGTTTGTTAATACAGCAATATTGTTCCCATTTCAATTATAATGTGAACAATGATGCTGCACTAGCGATTTTTGTATGCGGTGCGTTTGTTAAAAATCGCGTAATTTTCCCCAAAAAAAAATGTAACGAGACCCCATCTCTAATTTTTTTTAACAAGCGCACCCCATATAAAATATAACCGCAATTGCTCTCATGTTAAAATGTGAAAAAAAAAACACTTTACACATTGTAAATTATTGAAAATTCATATTTTATTGCATTTTTTGTTATAATATACAGACAGGTCATGATGTATACATATATTAATGACATATTATGAATCTGCCGAGTCTGACGGAAAGAACGATATATAATATGTCTGGGTCATATAATAAAATAAGCCTTCAAAACGCATTTAAACATGATGAGCAAAACCGGTAAAAATGACCTCAGCACAGAGGCGGGAAAAGCCTCAGCAGCGAAAGGGTTAAGTTTGAATGCTTGTATAATTATTCCTGCCTTGTGTCATTCCATTAGATAGCATATTTATATATTTATACAGTTTTCACTAGGTTTTTCCTAAACTGTCATTTAGTAATACAGTGAATGGATACATATACAGTAACACTGATCTGGTTAGAATGATGTGTTATGAGTTACACAGTAAAGGATTTTATTGTATCATATTAAAAAAAAGTTAACTATACAGTCAGGTCCAGAAATATTGGGACAGCGACACATCTTTGGCTCTATACACCACCACAATGGAGTTGGAATGAAACAAACACAATGTGCTTTAACTGCAGACTGTCAGCTTTAATTTGAGGGTATGTACATCCAACTCAGGTGAACGGTGTAGGACTTACAGCAGTTTGCAGATGTGCCTCCCACTTGTTAAGGGACCAAAGGTAATGGGACAGAATAATAATCATAAATCAAACTTTCCCTTCTTAATACTTGGTGGCAAATCCTTTGCAGTCAATCACAGTATGAAGTCTGGAACGCATAGACATCACCAGACGCTGGGTTTCATCCCTGGTGATGCTCTGCCAGGCCTCTACTGCAACTGTCTTCAGTTCCTGCTTGTTCTTGGGGCATTTTCCCTTCAGTTTTGTCTTCAGCAAGTGAATTGCATGCTCAATGGGATTCAGGTCAGGTGATTGACTTGGCCATTGCATAACATTCCACTTCTGTCCCTTCAAAAACTCTTCGGTTGCTTTTGCAGTATGCTTTGGGTCCTTGTCCATCTGCACTGTGAAGCGCCGTCCAATGAGTTCTGCAGCATTTGGCTGAATGTGAGCAGATAATATTGCCCGAAACACTTCAGAATTCATCCTGCTGCTTTTGTCAGCTTCACATCATCAATAAATACAAGAGAACCAGTTCCATTGGCAGCCATACATGCCCACGCCATGACACTACCACCACCATGCTTCACTGATGAGGTGGTATGCTTAGGATCATGAGCAGTTCCTTTCCTTCTCCATACTCTTTTCTTCCCATCACTCTGGTACAAGTTGATCTTGGTCTCATCTGTCCATAGGATCTTGTTCCAAAACTGTGAAGGCTTTGTTAGGTGTTGTTTGGCAAACTCTAATCTGGCCTTCCTGTTTTTGAGGCTCTCCAATGGTTTACATCTTGTGGTGAACCCTCTGTATTCACTCTGGTGAAGTCTTCTCTTGATTGTTGACTTTGACACACATACACCTACCTCCTGGAGAGTGTTCTTGATCTGGCCAACTGTTGTGAAGGGTGTTTTCTTCACCAGGGAAAGAATTCTTCGGTCATCCACCACAATTGTTTTCAGTGGTCTCCCGGGTCTTTTGGTGTTGCTGAGCTCACCGGTGCGTTCCTTCTTTTTGAGAATGTTCCAAACAGTTGTTTTGGCCACGCCTAATGTTCTTGCTATCTCTCTGATGGGTTTGTTTTGTTTCTTCAGCCTAATGATGGCTTGCTTCACTGATAGTGACAGCTCTTTGGATCTCATCTTGAGAGTTGACAGCAACAGATTCCAAATGCAAATAGCACACTTGAAATGAACTCTGGGCCTTTTATCTGCACATTGTAATTGGGGTAATGAGGGAATATCACACACCTGGCCATGGAACAGCTGAGAAGCCAATTGTCCCATTACTTTTGGTCCCTTAACAAGTGGGAGGCACATCTGCAAACTGCTGTAAGTCCTACACCGTTCACCCCGAGTTGGATGTACATACCCTCAAATTAAAGCTGACAGTCTGCAGTTAAAGCACATTGTGTTTGTTTCATTCCAATTCCATTGTGGTGGTGTATAGAGCCAAAGATGTTAGAATTGTGTCGATGTCCCAATATTTCTGGACCTGACTGTATATTGAATGATTAAAGGGACATTCTAATTTTTGAGTTTTACCTACCTAGTTTTCAGCATTTTATAGCAAGAATATTCTTAATGCACTGCACATATGTTATTGTTTTCCTATGTTTAGTAAGTTATTCTTACGGAAAAGAAGAGTCTCAGGTCCAGCTAAAGGAAGTAAGAGTCATTTTTTCCTGTGTCAGACGAACGCAGTGATCCCGTCCGTGTTGCCGCACAGTTTAACGTCCGTCGTAGCATAGAATCATGATCAATAGAGACCCATACACTAAGTGCGTCCGCACCGAACAGCGCATGCACAACGCACGTGGCAAACGGACGCAAGTAGGGCAAGAACGCAAAACCGTTAGAATGGATGCACAGAGTGCGCGACGTCCGAGTAGCGTTCTGTGTGAGTGATGAGATGTCAAACGCAGCGCATTTGCGACGTCCAACACCTTGACGCACAAAATGGCTTTTCATATCCTTTTCAAATTTTTAGCATTTTCATATTAATTTTGTTTCCCATAGTTCCCTTTTATTTTCTACATTCGTCAAGAAAAACGGATCGTGTGGTGTCTGTAGTACATCCGTCCGTTGTGCACAGACGCACAGTGCGCTCAGAATGCGCTCGTCTGACATTAGCCTGAAGGATCAAAAGTATATCACTCACCGCCATTTACCTAATATAGAAATATACATTAAAATAATAATTCTTTGATCATACATTGTTAGTATAATTGAAAATTTCTGTCATTCAATCTAAAAAAGCATATAAACTGTATATGTGTGTATATATATATGTGTCAAATTGAGCAAATCAAGGGGAACGTGTGGGAATGCAGTTCCTCCACTATTTTTCCAGAAGGAACAGAATTCCCATTGGACACATACACTATAAAGCTTCTAAATAGATTTTCAATCATATCTTTCCCTGTTAAGTCACAATAAACAGAGGAAATATCATATATTTTTGCTAAAATCCATATTCACTATATACATACTTATATCAGATTTGAGTGAGAATTTGTATTAAGTGCAAAATGATAATGAGTAATTGGGAGACAGAAATCTTGGTGAGTTCCCACATTACTTATTTTAGGTCTTGACCCCTGGATATACAGGGTGTCCTGGACACTCTGTATATATGTATTTATTTATTTATAAACGATTTTATCAGGAAGGATACATTGAGATTTCTCTCGTTTTCAAGTATGTCCTGGGTTCAAGAACATTAAAATGTTACAGTTGTTACAGAAATACAAAGTAATACAATGCAAGATATTAAAAAAACACAAATATACAGATTAACAGAAAGTAAATATGTAGGAAATAGTCATTATGTTACATGTTTACAGGTGCATTCCTTATTGAGGTATGTTAATATGGAGCTCTTAAGGGACTTTAGACTGGAGGAAGATTTGATGGTGTCTGGGAGGTTATTCCATAACTGCGGTGCTCTGTAGGAAAATGAGGATCGAGCCACTTTCTTTTTGTATTGTGGTATTGCAAGTAAGGTGCTGGTCCTGGATCGGAGGTTATAGGATGAGGGAGCTGCTGGAGGAAGCAGTCTATTCAGGTAGGGTGGCAGCTTCCCAGAAAAGCTCTTAAACACCAGGTTGGAAAGGTGAAGGGTACGTTGTATGTTTATTCTCCAGCGACGGCCAGTTTAGCTCTTTTATCATGCCATATATTTACAGTGTGTGTGTTTGTGTGATGGGTCCAAAATTAAGTTAAAACTAGGACTACCGGAGTAAAGCTGATATTATCAAACAATTGGGGATAATCTGGGTAAATCTGCAGATTATTATTATTCTGCAGAGGAACCAACCCCCCCCCCCCCCGCCCGACGTGGGTAGAAACGATTTTTAGGGTTAGGTCTAGGGTTGAGGTTAGGGTTGGTTAGTTTTAGGGCTGTTTATAGATATGGGTAATCCTACATTTTGTAGCAACTGTAAGCCACTCCAAACTCTCAGAAAACACATTACCCAGCAACGTGCGAGTAGACCTTCGTTCTGGGTAATGTCAGTTTTACTCGGATAATTCTAGGTTTACCTGGATTTTGAACTTTACCCATAACATACACTATATTGGTATTCGCTCACCCATCCAAATAATCAGAATCAGGTGTTCCAATCACTTCCATGGCCACAGGTATATAAAATCAAGCACCTAGGCATGCAGACTGTTTTTACAAACATTTGTGAAAGAATGGGTCGCTCTCAGGAGCTCAGTGAATTCCAGCGTGAAACTGTTACCTGCTACATGCTACCTGTGCAACAAATCCAGGCGTGAAATTTCCTCGCTCCTAAATATTCCACAGTCAACTGTCAGCTGTATTATAAGAACGTGGAAGTGTTTGGGAACGACAGCAACTCAGCCACGAAGTGGTAGGCCACGTAAACTGACGGAGCGGGGTCAGAGGATGCTGAGGCGCATAGTGCGAAGAGATTTCCAACTTTCTGCAGAGTCAATCGCTACAGACCTCCAAACTTCATGTGGCCTTCAGATTAGCTCAAGAACAGTGCGCAGAGAGCTTCATGGAATGGGCTTCCATGGCTGAGCAGCTGCATCCAAGCCATACATCACCAAGTGCAATGCAAAACGTCAGATGCAGTGGTGTAAAGCACACCGCCACTGGACTCTAGAGCAGTGGAGATGCGTTCCCTGGAGTGACGAATCGCACTTCTCCATCTGGCAATCTGATGGACGAGTCTGTGTTTGGCGGTTGCCAGGAGAACGGTACTTGTCTGACTGCATTGTGCCAAGTGTAAAGTTTGGTGGAGGGGGGTTTATGGTGTGGGGTTGTTTTTCAGGAGCTGGGCTTGGCCCCTTAGTTCCAGTGAAAGGAACTCTGAATGCTTCAGCACACCAAGACATTTTGGACAATTCCATGCTCCCAACTTTGTGGGAACAGTTTGGAGCTGGCCCCTTCCTCTTCCAACATGACTGCACCAGTGCACAAAGCAAGGTCCATAAAGACATGGATGACAGTCTGGTGTGGATGAACTTGACTGGCCTGCACAGAGTCCTGACCTCAACCTGATAGAACACCTTTGGGATGAATTAGAGTAGAGACTGAGGGCCAGGCCTTCTCATCCAACATCAGTGTGTGACATCACAAATGCGCTTCTGGAAGAATGGTCAAAAATTCCCAAAAACACACTCCTAAACCTTGTGGACAGCCTTCCCAGAAGAGTTGAAGCTGTGATAGCTGCAAAGGGTGGACCAACGTCATATTGAAGCCTATAGATTAGGAATGGGATGTCACTTAAGTTCATATGCGAGTCAAGGCAGGTGAGCGAATACTTTTGGCAATATAGTGTATATACTGTGTATAACAGAAAATGTTATATGAAGTAAACATTTTGCCAGGAGAGCATATCGTATGCCATATCCAGGACCATTTAAATAATGACTTTTTAAGTAACCAGATTGTGTTCCTGTGTTGACAGTGAGCAGACCTGACAGATCTCACGATACTAAAAAGCGTGCCCACAAAATCTCTCTAGTGTCCCACTGGCCAGCAACACCCCAGCCGGTCCAGCAGCCCCAAAGACTAAAGTTTCCTGAATCACACATTTCCAAGGAGCTAATGTCATGACATAAACTGAAATGAGATTGAAGCAGTTTAAACAGGTCTGGTCTAATCTTCTCTGGACCTGATCTGGGTCTAACCCAAGGACCTGATATTGTATGGTCAGATAATTCCAGTATCAATTATCTTCCTCCTCACTGAATGGGTGAGGGGTGCTACTAAGAACATCCTAGTTTAGCAAATAACAAATAATTAACAAAATCACTATCAAATCATGTCATAGGCAATTCTCCAATTCAGTTGGGTTCTATATTTGATCCAAGGCTAATACGGCTTGTACAACTGATAGTCACATGGTCGCTGTCTTTGTAGTGGTGTGAATGGTATATGCTTGTTGACCATTGTGCTGTCATTTGTACTCCATCACATATACTCCTTCCAATCAACCCTATGAAATATATCGAGAAGAGGTGATTACCAACTATGCAAAATAATGTATATATATATTTTTTTTTATTCAAAATTTTTTATTTTGCAGGCGAAAATATCAAACAGACTGGTAAAGCAGGCCTCGCAGGGCCAAATAGGCATCAAATACACCTAAAGCAGGAAAAGAGAAGAACATCTAAGAACTGCTAGACATCGTCAAAATCATCCCCAATTGGGGGGTCTCTTCCAAAAATAGAAATGGGAGACTAAAAATTGACCTTGCATGTCCAAAACGTGTCTCTAATAGGCAACGCAGAAAAATAAAAAATAAAAATGGGGGAGGGAAAGAGAAATACGGGGGGAGGGGACAAGGAAGGAATGACAAAGGCCATATTGGCGCCGCCCCCAGCACATACCCGGCCTGCCAAAAACAGACCGTTGGAGAGGCCGTGGGGGAAATTGGCACCAGGCCCAGGCACTCGGGGCAAAGTGGTGCTCCAGGCCACACACTAGCTCCCGGGGCAGCCCGATCTAGCCAAAGGAAAGGAAACAAAAGGGGGGTACAGAAGAGGGGGGACAACCTCATAGCACTGCTAGTATCGAAAATAAACACTGACAACACAAAGTCCTCAGAGAGAGTCCGCTGCGAAAAGGACAAAGAATGGGGGTCTCATCAAAGGTAAAAATACTCTGCTTGTAGTAGTGGGGGGGGGGTGGAACCGGGAAGTGGGGATGTTCAGCAGGGAAGCAGTGATAAAATAAACAAATGTCTCCAGGGATTAGAGGTACACAGCAGGTGGGGGAGGGGAGGGGGACGAAATCAACCCGGATGAGTATTCACCCCGTCAGGGCAAGTCCCACTCCCAGCAGTACGGGCCAGGCCTCTGCCGGATCCGAGTTGATGCAGGGTACGTCTCCATGGGCAACAACAAGAGAGCCGGCCAAGCCCCACCGGTAGCGCACCTCCTTGTTCCTCCGAAAGGCCGTCACCTCCATGTACCGTCGTCTCGCCGTCAGCGTTAGAAAGGGCAAGTCTTGGTATAGTAGTAACATTGCCTCGTCAAATTTAACAGTCGCCGGGCTCCCGGCGCAGACATTAGGCGCGATTTGGCCATCACATCCACGGCGACTGCAATGACGTCTCTCGGGGCATCACGAGGGGCCACCACAGCCTTGCGGATCCTGTGTACCACACCGAACACCTCCGATGGTGCGTTCGGGGATCCCAGCACCTGATGAGCCACCCGGTTCGCGTAGGGGAGCAGATTCTCCAAGGAAATCGACTCTGGGACACCCTGTATCCGTACATTACACCGGCGGCGGCGAGACTCCAGCGCCTCCACGGAACGGGTCAGAATGTCAACCTGGGACCTGAGCGCACCCACCTCCATCGCCAGGGCCGTCTGCTCCTCTGCCAGGCCCACGACCTGTGCCTGAACCGCCGTCACCTGCGTGCTCACCCCCTCCACTTCAGAGTGTAAGCCAGAAATTTCGGTTAGCCAAAGTGATTTAATCTCTGCTATAAAGCTTCTGTAGTCCTTCATTGTTGTGGGGTGCGCATCATCTGGGGCATCAGTTAGAACGCCATCGAGGGGAGAAGGGGATACTCCAGTGGGCGGCGACGCCGCTCCCGTCTCCAGCGGGGCATCCGGTGCCGGTTGCCGCCGCGGAACTCCGCCAGAAGAAGAGTCAGCAGATGGTCTCGACTGGCCTCCTTCTGTAGAGTGCATAGATTCAGCCTCTGAGCTGTCCAGAGAGGGATCCGGGGTTGCAGCTGCGGTCACACGAGAGGCCTCCGCCAGAGCCTTCTTCCTCCTCTTCTGCGCGCTCTTCTTTGCGGCGGCGGTCATAGTCCCGGAACTCTGGGGCATCGGGGCAAGCCAATCTATCCCATTTCCAAGGGACCAGGTACCATCATCGTCCTCTGAGGAGCCATACCCCGGGGGAATGAGGGAGGAGGAGGCCGCAGAGCAGGTAGGACGTCTACCGCTCAGAGAGTCCCTGATGTCCCTCTGCTGGGGATCTGCTGACCTGCTCTGTGTTTGCAGACCTGTTTTCTTCCCCATATCCGGGAGGGGGGGAGGGCCACAGCCACCGGGAGACGGGTCCGCAGCATCCTCAAGGATACTCCCCAGGCTCCGTAAGATGGCCGATCCGGCAAGGCCGCGCCAGGCCCGAAATCCGCCCAGTCGATGGAGCACAGAGAAACGGGAGGAGAGCGGCGGGGCAGCGATCTCTGCAGCTTCCAGCAATTTCCGACCCCCCCAAGAATCGGTACAGGACGAGAGGACCGTAGCAAAGAACAATTTCCTTCAGAGCTCTCTCAGCATGCGGCCACTCATGTCCGTCGCTAGCTCGGCCCCCCCAAATAATATTTTATTATTACAGTACCAAAATGTGGATAGCTTTCTTTTCATGGTTATTCATTTAGTGCATCCATGAGGAGTCACGATATGATATATATACTCTAAGTCAGTGTTTCCCAATCCTGTCCTCAGGACCCGCTGACAGGCCAGGTTTGCCAGATATGTGAAGCACAGCACAGGTGACAGGATTTGCTGCTCAGTGATTGCAGGATTCAGCCTGTATTTCCTAAAGGTGATCTGCAAAATCTGGCTTGGTTGAGGGTCCTGACGACAAATTTGGGAAACACTGCTTTAAGGGACGGGCCAAAAACGGCCAAAAGAAGAAACACATTTTGCTATGATTTGGGGCTTATTCACTATCTAACGCAGTTTACTGTTGATGAAATTGATGCTATCCTTTAGTAATCCCAAGGGTGAAATTCAAACAATGGCCGGAGAAGTTTCATTAAAACTCCCTTTTGAGAATCAGTAAAGTTTATCTTGGTTGCAACAACAGTAAACTATGGTGGTTAGTGATGTGAGTAAACCCCCCACCTGGTCTCATATACAGTTCGGAGCCATTGTTTTCAACATCACCCTCTAAAACAATAAACCAAGTGTGTGACCTTAGTCCAGCAGGAAAGATTTACATTTCTATCCTTCAACAAGTTAATCCATCATGGTGGAAATCATTTTATGTAGCCTTCATTCTCTTATCTTGGGAACACATCTGGTGTCCAGCACTATTTCAAGTAGATTTGCCAAAGCCAAGCTTAGACCTTGGCCATAAATATGTCAACAGTCACTGATAATGTGTGATTTTTGGATATTTATATTATGTTTGTGTTCTTGTTCTATTTTTAAATCACAGAACAACAGCTTCCAAGTTCCACCATCTGACCATGGCAAGTCCTTGATACTTAAGATAACATATTATGGGTTTTTGTTCAACACGCTGTTTTCTTACATTTTGGATACTGTTTTCCATATGTTATCGTCGTCCTTTAATCTAGTTATTATAACATGATTGGGATTTATTCTGATATGTTCTTGTTTAGCTTCTGTAACCTCTTATTTTATCTAGCCTTAACCCCTTCACGGTCAATCGATTTTTGTTAAAATAAATTTATCATAACAGTTATTTGAAACATGGGATGTGAAGTTAACAATTAAATATAGCGTAAAATAGAAGTTTCCTACAGAAATTGTTACCCTAATGTTAATTAGTTCATTTTGAATTTTTTTTGTATTCGTTTATCCTTTACAGAAATATTGTTGAAATGTAAGAGTTCTAGATGGCGTCCTTTATCTTACACAATTTCAAACAGGGTCTGCATTATTATCATACAGGCAGAATAGACTTTTGTGCTAGATACAGTAACTGTGATAAAGATAAATTTTAAAAAATGGGCAGATCTCCTACTTATGGGAATTTGTAGTGATCATAATGAGATTATTAGCAATGCAGCTTCCACAAAAATACCAAGACAATAGAAATATAATATCTGTATGTGTCATAATGCCTGTATATGGAGATTACAGTTTCACCTTGTATTTGTACAGGGATTTTCACTCATTATAACCCCCTGAATCTTATCCCTGTACAGCAGTGAGGGGCTCTCGGAGCTCTCCCTGTATTCTGACCTTTCCCTGGCTGCTGTAATGCAGCAGTAATCTATTTGAATCTTTTGTTACAGTGAGGTTTAGGGCTGCCATTTGCAAGTGGTTTAATGTCTCTCCAGGGTGCTTGGAGAGACATAAAACAAATGATTTTGTTTCTCCACAGGGGACACACTAATCTTGCGTTAAAAAGGAATGAAATGGTCTTTTTATATGCTAATGAGTGTTTTTCAATGCTTTATGGAAAAATCAATTTACAAAATGTTGGTTTTAAAGGGGTAAAAAAAACACAGAAAGAAATGGCATAATGATTTTATCCTTTACATAGGTTTTGATGTGAAAAGGTCCATATCTCCAACCATAAAATTTTGAAATATTATTTTGGTTATAATATCACATTGTCTCTTCAACATTCTTTGAAGTGACTGATTCTTTTTCCCTGGAAGGTTTTATTCATAAGAGGATCATGATGACACCTGTCTTTATGACAGATTTTCTGCAGGTACCTAAAACGTTCTCATGAATATGCAAAAATTACATAAAGTGCACAGGTTGTAAAGCAAGGTCATCAGGATTTACAGAGAGAAGATAGCAACAACAATACCTTGCCAAACACCAGTGATGATACGATTAAAGCCTACATTAAGCTTTGCATATACTTTCTGTGCACAGTTCACAGGCAAGAACCCATTTGGGAACATGGTGCTTACACAGAAAAAAAATTGAAAAGTCACATTTAAGATGCTAATTGAATCCTTAATTGTCTTAAATATGTAATTTAAAATGTTCCTGCTATTCTAAACCGGGCTTGCATGGTGTTGGACATGAGCATTCTTGGGTGTATTGAGTTTCTCATGGTGACTGTCATGGAGCTGATGTAACGCTCCATGCTTCAAACCCCAAGAGACTTTATGTTCAATTGTATCGTGTGATTTTAAATATATTTTACATCGTTTGGTTTTAGTTAAAATTAGTTTAGTGTAAAATGGCATAGCTTTGGTTTTAAAAATACTTATATTCCTGTAGGTAAATGTGTTTCTGTATAGCCAGTAAACAAGCTTTACTGCTGTGTAATTTATGCACCAGGGCTTTTCCCTTTATCAGTGTTTGTCTTTAATCTGATGTGTTAGAACAATGGATTATACAAATGTTGTGTGAGCTGAAGGCTAAAGAATGTAAAGAATGTTTATTGTAAATAACTGACATAATGTAATTAGTATATTGGTAGGACGAGGTGCGTCATCTATGCAAATTATGACTGTTGGACTTCAGCATAAATGGTGGCGTTTTGTTCATTAAAAGTCAGAGAACTCTCAGACTGAGAGAGAGAGAATCCTGTGGGAACATACAGCTCGTCTGGTGTCTCATTCAGGGTACCCACTATCACCCCCAGAAGGCACAGAGCTTCCCTCTGGAAATTCCTAACGGCTCCAGGGCAGAGGAACAGAAGCAGGCGGGTCAAGCTGCTCGAGGCGCTGAGGACAGCGCTCCCAGGAGCCGGGCTGACCGCAACAAAGGGGTGTCTGCAGAGTCAGGACAGGCGGAAGAGAACGGTTCCATCACAATGGTGGCAAGCGGTGTGGATAGAGGCTCTCCAACACCAATACACCCGAGATGGCCAACTATACAGCCTGCAAGCA
Organism: Leptobrachium leishanense; assembly: GCA_009667805.1. Taxonomy (NCBI): domain Eukaryota; kingdom Metazoa; phylum Chordata; class Amphibia; order Anura; family Megophryidae; genus Leptobrachium; species Leptobrachium leishanense. The sequence goes on from CM019063.1 coordinate 475,402,972, forward strand.
GGACACCCTGAAGGACCTGCTGGAGAGCCATGGAAGGAACGAATACTGAAGTAAGGGTCAAAGGCACAAGTGTGGTGCAACCCGGAGCGAGTGGAGATGTGTCCCCGCTGAGAGAGACCGCAGAGGTTTTTGCCTGCGGTGCAAGAAAACAGTCTACAGAGGACTATGGATCAGGACAGCTCATTTATTCCTTATGAGCAGAGAATCGCAGAGGACATTCAGCTGTGGAGACCCCAAGTGTTGGGGCCTCAGCCCACTGCGAGCCATGGAGACCAGTTGGTGCACTGGCTGCGTGCCGCACTCGATCTAGAGTGCAAATACGAGGACTTGCTGCAATGTGTGAGTGAGGAGGATTGGGAAGCTGATGAGAAGCCTCCCCCAGGCTATGTGTTGCGCGGTCCTGGCCCAGCATGGATCTACTTTAAGGGGGGAGACAATTATGGCAGTCCACAAGCTGCCAGACATGCAGAATTGTGCGCCATCCAGGGGCGCTACCTGGACGATTATGAGGACTCTGCCTTTTGGCCCGTGCTAAAGGGACTCGCTGCTGAGGAATGGGCACTCGAAATGGATTTAAAAAGTCCTCGAGATCCCTGGAGGAAGCCTCCACCCACCAGCCAGCGGGAAGCAGAAGAAAAAGAGGGGTGGCCGAGCCAAAGCAGACCAGAGCAAAACACTGTCACAGCCCGGGGATTACAGCATTAAGCCATCTTCCAGCGGGCAGTATCAGGCCACCGGAGAGACTGGTGCCCAGGCTGTTCCCCTCCTGAAAGATGGGGCCACACAGACCAGGGAGAGTCTGGTCAGCTCATTACAGGCTGACTTGCATGATGCTCGGGCAGAGCTATTGGCCCTGGCACAGACATTACAGGACCATCAGGATAAACTGCGAACTGTCATGGAGGAGAGAGATTTCCACTGCAATGAAGCACGAGAACAGGCAGCCACTATACGACAACTGTCGGCCCAGGTTTGTGCCGGCGAGGACACTACCAACACCCTGCACACGGAGCTCAGTGGAGCCCATGCGCAAATAGAGGAGCTGGAGCACAGCTCCCGTATAATGATTGAGCAACTAGAGGCTGAACGGTGAACCAGAACTGCTCTACAGACAGAAAGGACTGCTTTTAAAATTCGCCTGGAGAACTGTGAACTGGAATTACAGCGCACACAGCTCTCCCGAGACACTATGCAGGCACGGACCCATGAGCAGCAAGAGGAAATACAGCTGCTCCAGAACCAACTCCAGCTGTGCCAACACCAGCTGCTAGAAACTGATGCAGCTCGGAATGAGAGCCTCGCTGAAGCCAAGGCAAGCGAGGAGGAGGTGAGCCGCCTGACCCACCAACTGGATGTATCGGCGTAGGAGCACCAGGGCACTACCAGGCACCTGAAGGCTGAGCTTGATGGGATGCAAGCACAGTGCCAGCGGCTGCAAAATGAGCTGTCCCTGCTACGAGCTGCCAGAACCCACTTGCCCACCATGGAGGAGAGCAGCACAACAGGGGGTCGAGTCATTGCCCCTGATATATTTTGCACCAAAGAGCACTTGTACCCGGTGTTGCTGGAGGCTGTTTTGGCATCCACGTGTGACTGTTCCCGAGGAAAATGGGGACCCCTCATAATGCCACCCCTACCAACCAAGGTGCAGAAAGAGAGGAGATCACTTCCCCCCTTCCCAGGAGACCGGTGAGTGACCATTCGGAGAGGCAATCAAGTTCCTGGCCCCAGGAAGAATTGCGCCCTTTTGGGATTTTGGGGATTGCCGTGGGCTGGGCCCTTTTTAAATGCTTAGGAGGGGGGCATCAGCAGAAGGAGAGACTGGGAACTGTGACTGCTGACTGTATTCAGGTCCTGGGTCCCCAGAGGTGCCCTGGACAGAGCAAGATATAGGGGGTAATTTCAGGGTGCCCCCTAACAAACATTTTATGCCTGTGGACTGTGGTGGCCTGTTGGACAGCGGCCAAATATCACGTAAATTTTGAAGCCTTGGATCATAGTGAAAATCACGTTTTCCTACCTGCAATTTCCTTGTTGGAAATCTGATAATTGTGAATCCAGGCCAGTGGCTGTTAAAAATACTACTATCAACCTAGCATAAAGGGACACTGTAGGTTCCAGGACCAGGGTCGGATTTATACTTAGGCAAAGTAGGCATGTGCCTACAGATGCCAACCACAGGGGGAACCTTGGTGTGTAAAAAAAAGAACAAAAAAAACAATGCAAAATATTTGGACCCCTGTATCTCCGGAACCCTACATGGTAGATGGTCGTGTAAGGTATTGTAGGAAAGGGTATGGGGTTGGCCTTTCTAATGATACCAGTTATAACAAGTTTTGTTTATAAAAGTTAAATAACGAATAAAATATAAATATTTCCTTTTTTTTTCTAACGCAGCACTATTGTGCACTTTTCAAGTATAAAGTGAACAGTGATGCTGAACTAACTCACCTTCTCATTTACCACGATGCCAGCAAGTGTGAAGGCAATGGCACAATATGTTATTACACATTCAGGATTATTCAGAGAGAGGTGAAAACCTGGAGAATTGCCAGGAGAATAAACAATCTAGACCAAACAGCCAATTTGGAATGTGAGATAAATGCGAGAATTTTTCTGGTTTGGCTAATTTGACCTAGAATTTTCACTTCTCCAGTCATTCTCCTGGTTTTCACCTCTGTCTGAATAACCCTGATTGTTTCATTGAAAACCTAGACCACCACATTGCGGGCTCTATTAAATTCTTCACGCAAACGTTAAAGCGTGCGCAAAACAACATTAACGCGAGGGGAAAAACCCTTTCCGCAGAACGTCGTATTACATTGTCCGCACAAAAAATGCACGTTAATGTCTACCGCGGGTGAACGCTGCGCGAGCGTAATGTACGTTGCGAGTCCTATACTTAATATTGTGAGCGCAAATGCGTTTGTGCGCTGGTACGAGGATGGTATTACAATCTATGCACAAATTTTAACGAACAACGTTTGCTCACATAATTTTAACGTCTTTTAAAAGATGGTGTTAATGTCAAATCTGAACGTCCTGGCCGAAAACCAAATACACCAGCACGAAAAAAAAAATGCACACAGTATAGTTACACATTCTACACATACCCAAACAATAAAATGGAGAAGTTGTGTGTGCATTTATTATTGCTGCAGCATATATACTCAGACTGATTTTGACAGGTGCAAAAACTGAACAGGCGACAATTGTGGTTCTTAATTCTGATTGGCTGAATCGCGTGAAAAAACAGTCCGCGCACCGATTTCTGCATGCAGCGTTAATGCGTGCGCGTTTTTGCGCGTCTTTTTTAACGCGTGTTATTTTTTGACGGATGGAAAAATGCGCTCGGATTGTAATACCAGCGTTGATTTACGCTCGTTATCACGCTGCGCAAACATTTTTGCGTAAAGAATTTAATAGAGCCCTGCAAGTGTGGAGAGGCAGGGAGCCTTTGCAACCCTGTACCACTGAAGTTTACACCGCACAAGGTTGAGTTAAGTGTTATTGAAAAGGTCAGAATCTGGTTTTCAATTTTTTAAAATGTAAAAAAGAAATTTATTTCCCCTGAAACCAGTGGCGTCGCAAGGTGGGGTGCAGCCCGCACCAAGTGACACCCGCCCTTAGGGTGACACCGTCACCCTAAGGGCGGGTGTCTCACCCTGTGATGCAGTGTTCGGCTCCCTGCGAGCGTCCGAAGCCATGGAGCTTCGGCGCTCGCCTGGGGGAACCACATCACCAGCCGAGTTCTCGCGACATTGCAGCTAGTCACGTTGCTCCCCCAGGCGAGCGCCCAAGCTCCATGCCGCCGGACGCTCAGAGGGAGCCGAACACGCGGCAGCAGCAGGTGAGCTGGGGCCTGGGGGCAGTATCCATGAGAGCTGCTGGGGCATATCCATGAGAGCTGCTGGGGCAATATCCATGAGAGGAGCTGGGGCAATATCCATGAGAGGAGCTGGGGCAATATCCATGAGAGGAGCTGGGGCATATCCATGAGAGGAGCTGGGGCATATCCATGAGAGCTGCTGGGGCATATCCATGAGAGCTGCTGGGGCATATCCATGAGAGTAGCTGGGGCATATCCATGAGGGCAGCTGGGGCATATCCATGAGGGCAGCTGGGGCATATCCATGAGGGCAGCTGGGGCATATCCATGAGCGCTGCTGGGGCATATCCATGAGAGCTGCTGGGGCATATCCATGAGAGGAGCTGGGGCATATCCATGAGAGCTGCTGGGGCATATCCATGAGAGCTCCTTGGGCATATCCATGAGCACTCCTTGGGCATATCCATGAGCTGGGGGCAATATCCATGAGAGCTGCTGGGGCATATCCATGAGAGCTGCTGGGGCAATATCCATGAGAGGAGCTGGGGCAATATCCATGAGAGGAGCTGGGGCATATCCATGAGAGGAGCTGGGGCATATCCATGAGAGCTGCTGGGGCATATCCATGAGAGCTGCTGGGGCATATCCATGAGAGGAGCTGGGGCATATCCATGAGGGCAGCTGGGGCATATCCATGAGAGCTCCTGGGGCATATCCATGAGCGCTGCTGGGGCATATCCATGAGAGCTGCTGGGGCATATCCATGAGAGGAGCTGGGGCATATCCATGAGAGCTCCTTGGGCATATCCATGAGAGCTCATGGGGCATATCCATGAGAGCTCCTGGGGCATATCCATGAGAGTTGCTGGGGCATATCCATGAGAGCTCCTGGGGCATATCCATGAGCTGGGGCAATATCCATGAGCTGGGGGCAATATCCATGAGAGCTGCTGGGGCATATCCATGAGAGCTGCTGGGGCATATCCATGAGCTGGGGGCAATATCCATGAGAGCTGCTGGGGCATATCCATGAGAGCTGCTGGGGCAAATCCATGAGAGCTCCTGGGGCATATCCATGAGAGCTCATGGGGCATATCCATGAGAGCTCCTGGGGCATATCCATGAGAGTTGCTGGGGCATATCCATGAGAGCTCCTGGGGCATATCCATGAGCTGGGGCAATATCCATGAGCTGGGGGCAATATCCATGAGAGCTGCTGGGGCATATCCATGAGAGCTGCTGGGGCAATATCCATGAGAGGAGCTGGGGCAATATCCATGAGAGGAGCTGGGGCATATCCATGAGAGGAGCTGGGGCATATCCATGAGAGCTGCTGGGGCATATCCATGAGAGCTGCTGGGGCATATCCATGAGAGGAGCTGGGGCATATCCATGAGGGCAGCTGGGGCATATCCATGAGGGCAGCTGGGGCATATCCATGAGCGCTGCTGGGGCATATCCATGAGAGCTCCTTGGGCATATCCATGAGCTGGGGGCAATATCCATGAGAGCTGCTGGGGTATATCCATGAGAGCTGCTGGGGCATATCCATGAGAGCTGCTGGGGCAAATCCATGAGAGCTCCTGGGGCATATCCATGAGAGCTCATGGGGCATATCCATGAGAGCTCCTGGGGCATATCCATGAGAGTTGCTGGGGCATATCCATGAGAGCTCCTGGGGCATATCCATGAGCTGGGGCAATATCCATGAGCTGGGGGCAATATTATTATTATTATTATTATTATTATTATTATTATTCTTTATTTATAAAGCGCCAGCATATTCCGCAGCGCTGTACAATAAGCACAGTATAGACAGGGTTACAATACATTGAACAACATTGACAAACAGTACAGGAGGAGATGAGGGCCCTATTCCCGTAGGAACTCACAATCTGGGAGGGTTGGGGTTGGAACAGGAGGAGAGGACTGTAAGGTGAGGGTGATTGATGGTTGCGTCAGTGAGTTGGGTGTAGGCTTCCCTAAATAGGAATGTTTTAAGGGAGCGTTTGAAGGAAGAGAAGTTAGGGGAAAGTCTGACAGTACGAGGGAGAGCGTTCCAGAGAGTGGGGCTGCGCGTGAGAAATCCTGCAGTCTATCATGGGAAGAGGTGATGCGGGGAGAAGCTAGGCGCAGGTCACTGTTTGACCTAGGGAGCGGGCTGGGGTGTATTTGGTGATTAGTGAGGACAGGTAGTGGGGAGCTGAGTTAGTGAGGCTTTTGTAGGTAAGGATAAGGATTTTGAACTTAATTCTGCAGTGGATGGGGAGCCAGTGAAGGGACTCGCAGAGGGGAGCGGCAGAGACAGAGCGGCGGGTGAGGTGAATTAGCCTGGCGGAGGCGTTCAGGATGGATTGTAGGGGGGAGAGGTGGGACAGAGGGAGGCCAGATAATATCCATGAGAGCTGCTGGGGCATATCCATGAGAGCTGCTGGGGCAATATCCATGAGAGGAGCTGGGGCAATATCCATGAGAGGAGCTGGGGCATATCCATGAGAGGAGCTGGGGCATATCCATGAGAGCTGCTGGGGCATATCATGAGAGCTGCTGGGGCATATCCATGAGAGAGCTGGGGCATATCCATGAGGCAGCTGGGGCATATCCATGAGGGCAGCTGGGGCATATCCATGAGCGCTGCTGGGGCATATCCATGAGAGCTCCTTGGGCATATCCATGAGCTGGGGGCAATATCCATGAGAGCTGCTGGGGCAATATCCATGAGAGGAGCTGGGGATATCCATGAGAGGAGCTGGGGCATATCCATGAGAGGAGCTGGGGCATATCCATGAGAGCTGCTGGGGCATATCCATGAGAGGAGCTGGGGCATATCCATGAGAGCTGCTGGGGCATATCCATGAGAGCTGCTGGGTCATATCCATGAGAGGAGCTGGGGCATATCCATGAGGGCAGCTGGGGCATATCCATGAGAGCAGCTGGGGCATATCCATGAGCGCTGCTGGGGCATATCCATGAGAGGAGCTGGGGCATATCCATGAGAGGAGCTGGGGCATATCCATGAGAGGAGCTGGGGCATATCCATGAGAGCTGCTGGGGCATATCCATGAGAGCTGCTGGGGCAAATCCCTGAGAGGAGCTGGGGCATATCCATGGGAGGAGCTGGGGCATATCCATGAGAGCTCCTGGGGCATATCCATGAGAGCTCCTGGGGCATATCCATGAGAGTTGCTGGGGCATATCCATGAGAGCTCCTGGGGCATATCCATGAGCTGGGGCAATATCCATGAGAGCTGCTGGGGCATATCCATGAGCTGGGGGGCAATATCCATGAGCTGGGGGGCAATATCCATAAGAGCTGCTGGGGCATATCCATGAGCTGGGGGCAATATTCATGAGAGCTGCTGGGGCATATCCATGAGCTGGGGGCAATATCCATGAGCTGGGGGCAATATCCATGAGAGCTGCTGGGGCATATCCATGAGAGCTGCTGGGGCATATCCATGAGAGCTGCTGGGGTATATCCATGTGAGCTGGGGCAGTATCCATGTGTGCTGGGGGCATATCCATGAGAGCTGGGGCAATATCCATGTGTGAGCTGGTCTGGGGGCAATATATCCATGTGTGAGCTGGTCTGGGGCAATATATCCATGTGTGAGCTGGTCTGGGGCAATATATCCATGTGTGAGCTGGTCTGGGGCAATATATCCATGTGGGAGCTGGTCTGGGGCAATATATCCATATGTGAACTGAGGCGCAATATATCCATATGTGAGCTGGGGCAATATATATCCATGGGTGAGCTGCTGGGGGCAATATATAATTGTGAGCTGGGGCAATATATCCATATGTGAGCTGGGGCAATATATATCCATGGGTGAGCTGCTGGGGGCAATCTATATCCATGTGTGCTTTGACTGCCTTTGAACAGGCACCGTACTTGCTGGCAGTTGGCAAAAATTTGTGTGAGCATATGAGAGAGCTCCACAGCAATAAACCTCACAATAATGTGTGCTGTGTTATATGGCAGTGTTATATGGGAGTACTGATTTAGGAGTAAGAGTAGTTAAAAAAAAAACGTAAAACTCGGGGGGGTGACACCATAAGTTACTGCACCGGGTGACACCAACCCTTGTGACGCCACTGCCTGAAACAAAGATTTAAAAAGTATTTTCTTCAGTTTTGTCATTTTTTTGGGTGGGGGGCTCCAGATTTCTCTGCCTACAGACTATTGAGATGTAAATCTGGCCCTGTCCATGACGTTGGGCATGGTGTACTAGGTGTTCCCTTTCCTACTTCCCACCCGCTGCTGTCTCTGGGGGCTGTGACAACCTTCCAAAGCCGAGGACTTCCCTCTTCCTGAAAGGCTGCAAATTAGCTGCTGCCTGAAAGGTGACTGAGAGGTATCAGATTGTCTACCTGCATGCGCACTGTTTAATATACTTCATTTTAGACGTCTGTGGATTTGCCTCTTTCATAGCTTCTAAAAAGAAGGAAAAAAAAGAAACTCTATCTTTTAAATGTCTGCTTGTGTTTTAAAGCCATGTACATCTGTCAGCCGAACTTGTACCATTTAGGTATAATTGGCTAATCATCTGTAAATGGTGTGTGGGTTCGACAAATTCGGGTAATTAGTCCCGGCGCATTGCATTAGCCTTCGCGTTTTTATAGCTTGTGTAAATTCTGAGCTGCAGGGACAGTTGTGAGGGTGACACAGTGACATTTGTTTAATCCTGCAAACTTAATATGCGTTGCATAACTATTAATAAGCTTTTTAATTATCTTAATTTAAGATGTCTCTCGTACGTGGCGCAAGCCTTCTCTCTATCCTGCTGCACTGCGAACTTTGCATTTTACACCATTTTAATTCGATGCAGTCGTACGCTGGGTAGATGATAAACGCTCGTTTTGTGCATTGTGTGGCTGTCAGCTGCGACAAAGATGACTCTTTCATCAGTGCGTTGCCAGACCTCTGACATGTTAATGGAGGAAAGGGAAGGTTATGGGTTATATTTAAATGATGTTCTCAGTCACTGGATCGTTGACACTTTTGCTCCTACCTGTTAAAGTGCAAATTATAAATAACTGCTTCCTCAAAGGTGTTCATTATACCTCGTTGGGTCTTGTTATAGAAAATGCAAATGTAATTTAAAAGTGTCAGCCTTTAGAATGAGCAATTACTTGTTCATTTCATCTCACTGCGTGTTTTATTGTCAGTGTAATAATGTGCATGTTTTTCTTTTTTGTATGAAACACCTAGAGTAATTTTCTTTGTGCGGGCCAATCAATAAGTGCGTGAACGCATTCTGCTTTGTCTCAAGTGAGACACTACAGATTAGCACATATTTTGCGACTGACATCACACTTTCTGATTTTCCACATAGGGTTGCATCACATACCCTTCCTAGGACATTCTTGGGTATTATACACTCACCGGCCACTTATTAAGCACACCTTGCTGGTCCCCGGTTGGATCCATTTGCCGTCAGAACTGCATTAATTCTTTGTTGCATAAATTCAACAAGGTGTTGGAAACATTCCTCAGAGATTTTGGTCCATTTTGACATGATAGCATTACGCAGTTACTGCAGATTTGGCAGCTGCACATCCTCCATGATGCAAATCTCCAGTTCCACCACATCCCAAATGTGCTCTATTGGATTGAGATCTGGTGACTGTGGAGGCCATTGGAGTACAGTGAACTCTTTGTCATGTTCAAGAAACCAGTTTGAGATGATTTGAGTTTTGTGACATGGTGCATTATCCTGTTGGAAGGAGCCATCAGAAGATGTGGTCATAAAGGGATGGTCATGGTCAGCAACAATACTCAGGTAGGCCATAGCATTTAAAAAATGCTCAATTGGTACTAAGGGGCTCAAAGTGGGCAAATAAAATATCCCCACACCACTATGCCACCACCACCAGCCTGAATCGTTGGTACAAGGCAGGATGGATCCATTTTTTCATGTTTTTACACCGAATTCTGACCCTACCATCTGAATGACGCAGCTGAAATCGAGACTCATCAGACCAGGCAATGTTTTTTCCAGTCTTCTATTGTTCGGTTTTGGTGAGCTTGTGCAAATTGTAGCCTCAGTTTCCTGTTCTTAGCTGAGAAGAGTGACACCCGGTGTGGTCTTGTGCTGCTGTAGCCCATCTGCGTCAAGGTTGGACATGTTGTGCGTTCAGAGAGAGTATTCTTCATACCTTGTAACGAGTGATTATTTGAGTTACTGTTGCCTTTCTATCATCTCGGAACAGTCTGCCCATTCTCCTCTGACATCAACAAGGCATTTTCATCCACACAACTGCCGCTCACTGGATATTTTCTCTTTTTCAGACCATTCTCTGTAAACCCTAGAGATGGTTGTGCGTAAAAATCCCAGTAGATCAGCAGTTTTGGAAGTACCGTAGATACTCGAGTATAGCGCGACCCAAATATAACGCGATGGAGATTTATTATGGAAAGGAGAGAATATTCAAGACTCGAATAACGCGAGGAACAAAATTTTGCCTTACTGGTAAATAATTAAAATCCTTCCAGATTCTCTTAAACACAGTCAGGCTAACCCTCAGGCCAGGGTGTTCTGCTCTAGAATGATTGCAGTTGTTACCAAGTATGAAGCTGCCGGCCATCCGTCTTCTTTACTAGTGATTAGATGGCCGGCGGAGACGTGTGAGGTGAATGATTGGCTTAAACCGAGCATGCCCTCTGGCCATGATGGATCCCACCTCTCCTGAATCCGGGAGTTCCTGAAGTGTTTGCAAGCATCAGGGAGACTGCATTCACTTCCGGGAGACTTGGGATCCAGAGCAAGGCAAATTTTTTTTTCTTCACGCGATGCAGATGTCTCGTATATAACGCGACCCCTCCAATTTTAAGGTAAACTTTTGGCAGCAAAATCTAGCGGTATACTTGAGTATCTACAGCACTCAGTTTTTGAAATCTTCAAAACTGCATTGTTTGTTTGCTTCTGTTCACTACTTTTGTAACAGGAACAAGCTTAGCTTCTGTCCATGGCTTCATTATCAAACGCATCCCATTACTTTGTCCATCGGTGCAAAGCTGTGAGTGACAGTTCCAGACGGGTGCCGGACAAAATCCCTACAGCCAGGTTCCCTAATGCCAACATTCCGACGGCCAATTTCCAGACAGGCCAAGTGCCAGACATCCCATCTTCCCTACACGGCTAACTTCCAGACATCCATAATTCCAGCGGCTAACCCTAATACGAACACCCTAACCCTAGGTTTAGGGGGGTTAGGGCGAGGTATAGAGGGTTAGGGCTAGGAGGGTTAGGGCTAGGTTTAGAAGGGTTAGGGCTAGGTTTAGGGGGGCTAGGTTTTGGGGGTTAGGGTTGGGGGTTAGGTTTAGGGTTAGGGTTGGGGTTAGGTTTAGGGGGTTAGGGTTAGGTTTAAGGGGGGTTAGGGCTAGGTTTAGGGTTAGGGCTAGGTTTAGTGGGTTAGGGAGTAGGGTTCGAGTTAGCTGCTGGGATTTTGGATGTCTGAAAGTTGTCTATGTAGGGAAGTTGGCCGTGTAGGGAAGTTGGCCGTCAGGGAGTTGTCTGTGTAGGGAAGTTGGCCGTCGGGATTTTGGCATTAGGGAACCTGGTTGTAGGGATTTCGACCCAAACCCGTTCCAGACATGTGAAAAAGGAGTCTGATGAAAAGTAAAGATTTTCATCACAACTTTATTTTTTTTAACTGAAACAGAAGTAATAGTACAAAAAAATCAAAAGTGGATAATGATATGCCATGGCATAGCGTTTATGAAATCTGGAGCAGATCTCTGTACCCCAAGTCAGCTTCCTTCACTACACCGACCACTGAACCTCCGAGGAGGATCCACAAGAGGGCAAAGGGTTGCCACATAAAATACCCTGCAAGCAGATACCCCCTCAGAGCCAGGACACGGGCTCTGAATCTTGTAAGTACCCCCTAGGGGACGAATAGGGGCTATCAGTGCTATATACCGCGCAATGGTCTTTTCTCTTTGTATATCCCATAGAAAGTCAGAAAGTCCTGTTGAGCTGACCAAAGAAGAAGACTCTTTCTAAACTTTGAGGGACTATAAAGAAGGACCTATAAACTTTTGACTGTGTATATCCTAATTAACAGGCAACTAAGTAATTATAAATCCTTCATTGTAGGGATCTACTAGCCACATTATCTGTGTTCAAATATTTGGCCATATACATCAGCAAATTAGCTGACCCATATATTACGTGCGCCTAAAGGCTATTTCTCTTTACTAGATTTATATATTGAACCTCCCCATATGACCGAGGAAAAATCCCATCAACAAATACCAAACAAGGTCTTAGATGACAAGGTCTTCACATTCCCAGAGAACAATAGAACAATAGCAGAATGAGGTTATAAACAGGGGATTCAGATTTTACAATATCTGATAACTGAAGGAGAGATTATACCATTAACCTAATAACAGACAATACGAACTATAGCCAATGCCAGCAAACCTGTATCTTCCCTGATAGCAGGAAAACAATAGAATACAGTCTACCATACATGTATAACTTAGAGTAAAGACAAGAGTGTATCTATAAAAGACAAAAATATTGCAAACATAGCATAATTCAGCTTCACAAGCGTACGTATCAAAATGCCCCTGCAGAAAGCACTCACAAGATCAATAAATTTAGAATGCATATCAAAATGTTACCCCTCCTCGGTATAGGGTGGCACTAGGAACCAGGAACAGCAGCATCTAACATCAGCCAGTGAAAGCCGGTGAAGGCAGCAAACAGATTCCAGATATTAATAGATCTCTTGTTTAAAGTTAGTTCTCTAATGTCCCGAAGGGACAATTAACTAGGTTAAGACAGAATTGTTCGAATAAGGAGGTTTTTAATGATCAGATTGAAATATTAAAGCATAAATATGTCTCTAGAGGGTATAATAGAAGAAAATTTGATAAAATAGAGAATTAATTAATTTTAAATAAAAATAGGCAAGATTTATTAGTCAAGAAAAAGAAAGAGATGACTACAGGGCCGGCCCAAGTCACTGTGCTGCTTGGAGCCATGGGTGAAATGCTGCCCCCCCTAAAAAAAAACACGTGGCATGTATGATTGTATCACAGAGCCCCACAGCAATAAAATTCACAGTGATGTGCGGTGTGTATGAGCGCATCACAGAGATCCACAACAATAAAACTCACAGTTTGTGAGCGTATCACAGAACTGCACAGCAATAAAATTCACAGTAATGTGTGCTGTGTATGAGTGTATCACAGAGCTACACAACAATAAAACTTACAGTAATGTACGGTGGGTATGAGCATATCTCAGAGCTCCATAGTAATAAAACTCACAGTAATGTCCGGTGTGTATGAGTATATCACAGAGCTCCACAGCAATAAAACTTACAGTAATATGCGGTATGTATGGGCATATCACAGCTGCACAGAAATAAAACTCACAGTAAAGTGCGGTGTGTGTGAGCATATCACAGAGCTAAACAGCAATAAAACTTACAGTAATGTGTGGTGTGTATGAGCTTATCACAGGGCTCCACAGCAATAGAGCTCACAGCAATGTGCGGTGTGTATTAGCATATCACAAAGCTCCACAGCAATAAAACTCACAGCAATGTGTGGTGTGTATTAGCGTATCACAAACTCCACAGTGCAGTAGCATTGTTCACTTTATAATTGAAAAGTGAACAATAGTGCTGCATTAGGGGGGAAAATGGATTTTATATATTTTTTTATTTTTACATTAAACTTTATATATATTTGTATATGAAGCCTGGTCTCATGATCAGACTTTTCCAATGACACCATGCATGACCCTCTAGCTTCTATGGGTCCAGAGATACAGGGGTCCAAGAAACTCCTACATAGAGATTAGGGTATTAACTGCCTGGCGGGAAGGTAACCCCCACATCTGACATCACCACACCCATTTGTGATGATGTCAGTGGGCGGGGATAGGTCCTGCAGGTGGGGCTGACATCTAAGACATCTAAAATGTCAGCTCCCTGCAGGAGAAATCCGCGATTCGCACCAGGCTGGTGCCGATCAGCAGAACTTCCACTGTGGGCTGCAGACGTCCTCCGCATCCTAGCGGAGGAGTGTCTCCCCTGCTGGTAGGTACCGGTACTGAGTACCGCCACATACCGACAGAAAAAAAACCCAGGCCGGCTCGAGGTCCGTGTTGGGCACTTCATTCCACGTCCTTTGACAGGGTGGCAAAAATTATGCCCTTGGCAAACGGCCACCTGGGCAAACCGCACCATCCATCTCCATGAACGGGACGGCCCTAGATGACTATTGATAATAGATTCACTTTGTCTTTCGTTACGCAGTTTAAACCTTATGTGAATGATATATATAAGACACTTAAAAAACATTGGGGAGTGTTAAAAACAGTTGAGATTTTAAAAGACATTTTACCGGATAAACCCCAAGTTATTTTTAAGAAAGCCACTAATTTAAAGAATATTTTAGCGGCCACCTTATTACCTAAATTAAATAAAAGTAATACAAAGATTTATAAACAGGAATTAGGTTTTATTAGATGTGGCAGATGTAAGGCGTGAAGGTTTTTAGAGAGAAAATGCACATCTTTTAAACGTACAGTTACCAATTAAAATTGTAAGTGGGTTACATACCTCCTTACTTGTCCGTGCGGGAAACAGTATATTGGTGGAACTAGTAGGGAATTGAAAGTGAGGATTCTTGAGCATTTTAATAACATGGATAAGAAAAAGGACCACCGTGTACCGAACCACTGTAATTAGTGTTTTGTTTAGTTTTAAGGATTTCAAATGGGCTGGTATGAACTGGTTAAAAAAGATTGGAGAGGTCGGAAACTATGTGGAACTCCTAGCCAGAAGGGAAAGCAAGCCTCTATCCCTGGATACTGGTGTTTCTTGACCTGACGGGTTTTTGCTACCTACACCGGCTTTCACTGGCTTATTTTAGATGCTGCTGTTCCTGGTTCTTGTTTTTACTCCAAGTTATATTGTTGCTACGTGTGAAGGAGGAGACGATACAAGAGTTATTGAGATACTACTATATTTTATTGTATCTATTTCTGAGCACGAAGGTGGTACTGCTGTTTTTGGTTTGCCATAAATGTATGCAGGTGCAAATAGTCTGAGAAGTTAACCCTTGTGTAAAGCCAGACCTGGTGAAAACTAACTGGAGCCCCAAATCCATCACAATATCACATAAGTTACAAAGTGTCAACAATCAGACTTATGGTACACAACCGTCTATAAAAACAAACAAGGGTCTGAAAGTGGACTTTTCAAGAACATGACCAACAAGGAAGGAATATATGATCCAGTCTTTGTTTTTGTGTCTTGTGTCATCGGGGGGGGGGGGGGTGCAGACTGAGGGAGTCAAGTTGCCAAAGGGTCTAGTTGGCTAAGGAGTATATATGGATGAGGGTGTAGGGTGAATGGAATGAGGGTAAAACTTGTAAAAAAGCAGAATGAGGAAGATTTGGAGGTTTCCAAGTTCAAGGGGTGGTGGGCTGCAGCTTCCACTTATTTTGGAACTGGGGAAAAATGTGTTGAATCAGTGTCATCAGCCAGTCCATCACCCTGTCCTCTTCGGTTGCCCACTGAGTTATGCTAGTGTTCTTTGGGTGAATAAGGCTAAGAGTTTCTTTGGGTAGCTAGGATATCTGGTGGTTTGAAAAGGAGCCAACACCCAGGGTATGATATAACTTCACCCTATACAGCTTTGATATGTTGGCACATTCAACACATCTGAACGTAAGAACTCCTTGTGCTACAAAGTTTTCAGAGCATTGAACTGTAGGCATCTTATGCATATTGCGTCAGAGGGAAGGTGGAGATATATTATTATTGTTGTGTTAATTGTTTTATAGGCTTGTTCCTTGTGGCTAACGATATCCTATAGTAAAGTCGCCATCTTGTGGATGCAGATAAAAATGACACGATGATTAAGTCACGGAATAAAAAAGATACTTCAAACGCTTCTGAATTCATCGCTTCACGTCATGTTTTGGAAGCATTTTTCAATGCAATCAGATTCGAATTTGATTGTTTTTCGGATGTGATCCACTTTTAGGGTTAGGATTACTTTGAGAGATAGTGATATGGTTGGTATTAGGGTTAGTGCTTGTAATTAGGGTTAGGTTACTATTTGTGCTGGTTTTAGATTTAGGGTTGGATTTAGGGTTTGGGTTAGGGTAAGTATTAGGGTAAGTGCTTGTAATTGGGGTTAGGTTACTGCTTGTGCTTGTTTTAAGGTAACCAGCTGCTTTTAGGGTTAGGGTTACTCTTTGAGTTACAGTTACACCTAACCTTAAATCATAATCCATAGATTCTGCTCCATTTTCCTTCATTTTTAGACCACAGATTCTGCTCAGCATGAGCTGTCACGTCCTGCA
Source organism: Leptobrachium leishanense (assembly GCA_009667805.1). NCBI lineage: Eukaryota > Metazoa > Chordata > Amphibia > Anura > Megophryidae > Leptobrachium > Leptobrachium leishanense. The sequence continues at coordinate 475,419,145 of CM019063.1, forward strand.
GTCCTGGGGGTCTCAAGCCACTCCTGAGGATTCCCGGCACCCGGCAGCGCTATCCCCATTGTTATCTGGCCAAGTGCCAGGCAATGCGCTGGCGCAGGGAGGTCGCGTGGCTGTTCAGGAGGCGGGATGGAGCGTCATGAAGCGTATTCGCAGAGTTTAAAAACCAGACCACGTGAACTGACTCATTGCCCTGTTGTGGAGTTACTTCCCCAGCGCTTGGTGATTCGATTCATTTGACTCATTGATTCTTTGCTTTTCTTTACTGACCCGGCTTTACTGAGAACCCCCTGTGCCAAATTACATTCTTCACGCAAAAACGCACGCGCAACGCGTGAATTTGTGCGCCAAGTGTTAAACATTAACGTGCGGAAATCAAGGCTGGAATTACAATCCTCGCGCATTCTTTCATCCGTCCAGCAATAACGCGCGTTAAACGGACACGCACAAATGCGCACGCAGTAATGTTGCGTGCAAAAATCAGTGTGCGGACTGTTTTTTTCACGTGATTCAGGCAATCAGAATTAAGAACGACAATTATCTCACGTTAAGAAATTGCGCCTGTCAAAGTTAATCTGAGCATATATGCTGCAGCAATAATAAATGCACACACAACTTCTCAAATTTATTGGTTTGGTATGTGTAGAATGTGTAACTATACTTTGCTGCATTTTTTTTTTGGGCTGGTGTATTTGGGTTCGGCCAGGTTGATAGAATTTGCCATCAACACCAGCTTTTAGAAATTATGAGAGCAACGGCTATGCGTTAATTCCTGCGCATAGATTGTAATACATCAGCGTACCTGCTCACAATGTTAAGTATAGGACGCGCGCAATAAAGTACGCTCGCGCAGGGTCACCCGCGGTAGACGATTACGTGTGTTTGTTGAGCTGACAATGTAATATGATGTTCAGCGCAAAGGGTTTTACCCATCGCGTCAATGGTTTTTTGTGCCGGCGCAAAGATTTGCGCAAAGAATGTAATTTGGCCCCCTATGTGTACCGACTTGGCGATTACCTACTACCCTGACTTGTGTATTGATTTGACTTTGTATGAGGACCACTGTTTGTGTACTGACTCGGTGATAACTAATAACCCTGTCTTTCTGGACAACTCGGTTATATCCAAGAAGCAAACCTTGTGTATTACTCTGGTCACTCCTGTTAACCCTGTCCTGTCTATATACTGCTGCTTTAAGGGTTTGTCTGAAAAGGCCAGCGTGCTACTTATCTTGCTACTTATCTTCTGGGGCCTGTTAACCCTTGCTGGTTATTGTTTCCCTGCAGGTAGTAAGTTTACCGACAATTCACGGATCGGAGGGATATATAGGGATCTGTAATACAGGGACCAGCATCGTGGTATTAGGGGGATCCGTGACACGAGCGCAGCTACTGTAAGGTGGCGGCTTTACTATACAGTTGTGTTCAAAATTATTCAACCCCCAATGCTGTAAAGGGTTTTAGGGAATTTAGTGTACATTTGTAATTGTATTCAGAATGAAATCCTACAAGGACTTTTTAAAGAACCATATGCAACTAAAATGACAACAATTGGTTTTCTAATACAGTAGTAAATGTTTCTTTTGTGAATTCTTCATTGACACAATTATTCAACCCCTTAAAGACTACCACTCTGAATAACAGAGGTTCATTCAAGTGTTTTTAATCAGGTATTGGAAACACCTGTGGATGTCACGGAGCAGCAATAAAGCATAATAAGCACCAATTAGGCAGCTTTAAAATGACTGTGATAGTCAGCTCCTTCTAGACATTTACTGGTGTGGTTACAAACATGGTGAAGTCAAGAGAATGGTCCAGGAAGACAAGAGAAGAGGTGATTACTCTGCACAGGAAGGGCAATGGCTATAAGAAGATTGCAAAGATGTTAAACATACCAAGAGAGACCATAGGAAGCATCATTCGCAATTTCAAGGCAAAGGGCACTGTTGAAACGCTACCTGGTCATGGCAGAAAGAAGATGCTGACTTTGACTGCTGTGCGCTACCTGAAGCGTAGAGTGGAGAAAAGTCCCCGTGTGACTGCTGAGGAACTGAGCAAAGATTTGTCAGATGTGGGTACTGAAGTTTCAGCTCAGACAATACGGCGCACACTGCGTAATGAAGGCCTCCATGCCAGAACTCCCAGGCGCACCCCCTTGCTGTCTCCAAAGAATAAGAAGAGTCGACTGCAGTATGCCAAAAGTCATGTGGACAAACCACAGAAGTTTGGGATAGTGTTCTGTGGACTGATGAAACAAAATTAGAACTGTTTGGGCCCATGGATCAACGCTATGTTTGGAGGAGGAAGAACAAGGCCTATGAAGAAAAGAACACCTTGCCTACTGTGAAGCATGGCGGGGGGTCAATCATGCTTTGGGGCTGTTTTGCTTCTGCAGGTACAGGGAAGCTTCAGCGTGTGCAAGGTACCATGAATTCTCTTCAGTACCAGGAGATATTGGATGACAATGTGATGCAGTCCGTCACAAACCTGAAGCTTGGAAGACGTTGGACCTTTCAACAGGACAATGATCCCAAGCATACCTCCAAGTTCACTAGAGCATGGTTGCAGATTAAAGGCTGGAACATTTTGGAGTGGCCATCGCAGTCACCTGACTTAAATCCGATTGAGAACCTCTGGTGGGACTTAAAGATAGCAGTTGCAGTGCGCAAGCCTAAGAATGTGACTGAACTGGAGGCTTTTGCCCATGACGAATGGGCGAAGATACCCGCCTGTAGATCGCTGCAAGACACTTGTGTCAAGCTATGCTTCACGTTTAAAAGCTGTTATAACTGTAAAAGGATGTTGTACTAAGTACTAAGATTGAATGTCACTTGGGGGTTGAATAAAACTGATAATGATGTGAGCACAGAAAAGACATTTGTGGTTATTTCATTATAAATGTTATGTTATATTTGTCTGACCTACACGTGCCTCTTTGATTTAATTGTAAGCAAGATGACTGAATGATCAAAATCAATGTCAAACTGCCCAAAACACTCAATTTCAGTGGGGGTTGAATAATTTTGAACACAACTGTAGTTACCACATATGGTGATTGTGAACATAGGGCTGTATTACATTCGTCGGGCAAACCTTAACGCGTGCGCAAAAACACATTAACGCAAGGGGCAAAACCCTTTGCGCTGAACATCGTATTACAATGTCCGCGCAAAAAATGCACGTTAATATCTACCGTGGGTGAACCTGCGCGAGCATACTGTACTGTGCGCGTCCTATACTTAACATTGTGGGCGCAAATGCGTTTGTGCACTGGTACGCGGATGGTATTGCAATCTATGTGCAAAATTTAACGCACAGCGTTTGCGCGCATAATTTTAACGTCTTTGAAAAGCTGGTGTTAACGGCAAATCTGAACATCCTGGCCAAAACCAAATACACCAGCCCGAAAAAAAAAATACAGCACAGTATAGTTACACATTCTACGCATACCCACGGATGACGGATGAAAAAAATGCGTGAGGATTATAATACCAGCGTTGATTTATGCGTGTTAACGTTTAACACTGCGTGCAAAAATTCACGCGTTCTGCGTGCGTTTTTGCGTGAAGAATGTAATAGAGCCCATAGTGTCCCAAATAGGGCCCTCTGCAGACTCTGAAGATCGGAATGCTATGTCCCTCTTCCAAACCTTCATGTAGAACAGTGGTATTTGCTGAATATTAATGCTTTAACTTTTTTATGTTACAAAAATGCCTTTGTATAATTTTGTATTTTCCTGATAAAATATTTTCTAGAAATATGGTATGGAGCACAGGATAGAAGAAAAAAGAAACATTCTTCCCAGCTAATGAACAGCTTGGTGTTCATTGTTTCTACAAAATTATTTATTTTAGATATTGTATTATGTACATCTGCCTTGAATTTTCATTTACTCTGTTTTTCTGTATTTTTTTATTCTAGTGTTGGGTGATGCACAGCTTTTCTATGCATTTATTTTATTTCTCAGGGACTCGTCCTTTCACTTGTTTACTGCATTTTCATTTTAATTATAGTGCTGGAAGAAGAATGTCAAGTACCATAAGAACTGTGTCCATCTCATGTAGCTTAGTTAATGTTTAGCGTTGTCACTGCAATGACATATAGTTCACATTCACACTGGAAAATCGTTACAAGAATGGCATTAGTAAGCATCATTTCCAGCATCCTATCCTCTAATTAATTGATACAAGACCTCACTCCATTTTTCTTTCTAGTAACCATTTCCCTGTGTGTATGATTTTTTTGTAATTTAATTATCTGAAGGTTTTTAAAAAAAATACTATTTATACATGTATTGATATTTATACATCGTGTTGGATCAAATCAACAGTAATTGTTATGATTGATATAAAAATTCTTTAAACCCTGTACAAAGAAGTATCTAGTAATATTTCTGCATAAATTTATTTGTAATACCCTACACTCTGATAATAATGGTAAATGTTGAAATCTTTTATCTTTTGCAGTTAAGTCATATTAATGTGATCGTTATTGCATTTTTACTGCTGGAGTAAATTATTTAATATATTTGGAAATTTGAGACATACCTCAGTTGTAGAATAAGCAGCCTGTTCAGAGCTCATTTAGGGTAAATAAAACAATTTGCTTCCATGCTGTGGGATACAAGGCAGGAATAATGTTCCATGTAACTTGTCTCTGGGATGGTTTAACCCCATTTATGCCCAAAATCAAGTTATCTCAATTCTGCATTGAAAAGCACTCATTAGCATACCAAAAGGCAATTTTCACACTTTTTTTAAAGCAAGATTAGTGTGTTCCCTGTGGAGAAATGAAATCCTTTGTTTTATGTCTCTCCAAGCACCCTGAAGAAAAATTAAACCAACTGCAAATATCAGCCCTAAACCCCACTGTAACAAAATTCTCAAATAGGTGGTGAGAATCTGTACCTCTGGTGCCACCAAGTGGCGTTTTTTTAAACAAACCAGTAACCGTGATGAAATAGTCTGTCAACAGGTTAAATGAAAGTCACTGTTAAGCAGGTGAATGCCTGCTATATAAAAGATGTGGATGGTACTTTTATGAATCAGCAGATGTTCTCATTCACTTGGTGGTATATACTGACCCACCAAAGACAAATTCAGGTAAAGTGGTGTGTGATGGGATCAGTGCTTCCTTCAACGGTGGTCCCCCTGTCAGCTGAGCTTACTTTGCTGTGTAGTCATGTGTACGTCAAATAAAACATAGAGGTACCATGGTGTAGCATGTAAAGGTAAATAATAACTTTAAGATAAAAGGGGTACACTCACATTTTTAGGTGTCTCGATCAGACACCAGATGTTCTTGCAGCCGGCAATGTTTTCGTAGGAGCACCGGACATCCCTGCAGCTCTTGATTCCCTCCTCCGCTCCGTAGAAAACAGGTTTAAAATCAGAGCTTGTTTATTAAAATAAATGAATGAAATACAGGAATAAACACTCAAACGCATTTCGCGACAATATCGCTTCTTAGGTGTACTGAAAATGCTCAAATAGATCACAGCTGCCAGGGAGAAGGCAGAATACAGGGAGTGTTACGGGAGTCACTCACTGCTGTACAGGGATAAGATTCAGGGGTTATAATGACTGAAAATCCCTTTACAGTACAGATATAAGGTTTTACTGTAATTTCCATACACAGGCATTATGACACACACAGCTATTATTTTTATAGTGGTATTTTTTGGAAGGTGTATTACTAATAATCTCATTGTGATGATCACTACAAATCCGCAGTAGGAGATCTGGCCATTTTTGTTATTTATCTTTATCACAGTTACTGTATCTAACAAAGATATTTTCTGCCTGTATGATAATAATGTAGACCCCATTTGAAATTGTGTAAGGTAAGGCACACCATCTAGAGTTCAGAATCTTAAATTTTAACAATATCTCAGAAGAATAACAATTTCTCTGAAAATCTTCTATTATATCCTATATCTGTTAACTTCACATCCCATGTTTCAACTAAATGTATGATGAAAAAAAATTTCAACAAAAATCGCTTGGTAGTGAAGGGGTTAATTATCCTTATAAGTGCAAACTGTGACTGTATGTCAGAGTGTAGATTATTTTTTTTTATTCCACATAAAGATAATCTGTAATTCTGGGGCAGCAACCTTGACCCGCCAGATGTTTTAGAACTACATCTCCCACGATGCTCTGCCACTCATTGGGTTGGCTGAGGATCACGTGAGTTGTAGTTCAAAAACATCTGGAGGGACAAGGCTGCTGATTTCTGCTGTAACCTATCATTAAGCACATTTTTTTTTATTGTGTCTTTAACAGGGCAGCAAACAGCTCCTGAACAACTATCCTGTATACATCACTAGTAAGCAATGGGATGAGGCTGTCAACTCGTCCAAGAAAGATGGAAGGCGACTTCTCCGATACCTCATCAGATTTGTATTCACAACAGATGAGCTAAAATATTCGTGCGGCCTTGGGAAAAGGAAAAGGTCAGTGCAGTCAGGAGACACTGGTCCTGAAAGACGTCCTCTGGATCCTGTTAAAGTTACATGTCTCAGAGGTACTGCATCTTTTCACTCGGTGTAAACCTTACATGATCTCTTTCCGTTGATATCATTTATGCTGCATTTCTGACGGTCCTTCCTGATCCCCGGGAGCCCCCGCACCGTCCATCCCTCTCCTGCAAAATTGCACCTTGCTTTCAAAATCAATGCTGGGTTGTCACTGTTTATTTATGGCTTTGATCTATTGATCCCCCCCAGTTGCTAGGCATGTGGCTGAGCATGTTCGGATGCACAATTGTGATATATACATGCGGGTAAAAATCCTTCTCTTCCTAGGAAAAAACGGTATATGTCATGTTCCATACGTGGTTACAGGTTCAATATATAATTGTAATATGCTATGTTTTAGACAATAAATAGGCCACATAGAAAAAAATATATATTTATTAATTTTTATGTTACAATATTTTTTATATTACAATGATACTTCTTAGACTCCCGTTATGCTGCTGCAATGTGAATAAATAATAATTTTTGTTTCCAATAAATAAATGAGCTGATGCTGATGCTAAGCCTGTCCTATAAAATACTAGCATCATACGGAAAGAGGTCACCTTCAGCAATTACAAGCGCTTCTTAATGTTCCACCTTAGAGTCCTAAGTAGGTTTAATAAGAGGAAGCCCCCTGGGGAACCTTCAGGAGGTCAGTTTCCACTCCATAATCCATACCCTTCTCTTTCATGTGGCCATTTTATCGCACAGAGACTGTATCAGTCTATGATAGGATATGATTCTGGTTTTGACTGACTCTGTATATAGATAATTATAGGAACAGAGATTAAAAAATCTCTGACGTCAAATCAGGTTGATTTTGCCTCCTCCTTTGCCAGTCCGGTGTGATAATTTGCATATGTCTGCAGGGTGAGCAAATAAAGGTCATGTTATTCCCGTAACTGCTCTATTAGCTTCTGTCTGTTCACATGTTTAGTCAATACCTTGGGTTGTAGCTGCTGTCCACCACTTTTAACAATTGGTTTTGCGAATCAGAATGGATTCTGTAAGAAATTTAAAGGGATATGCAATGTCTCGGAATTTTTTTTTAAATTGACATATTCACATTTTTATACCTATAGAAAAACTAGAATAAATCAAACTTTTAAAAATGTGTAATAAATTATTATTGTCTTCCTTTAAAAAAACTCTGTAATTTCATCTTCTCTGGCCACGCCCCTCAGCTAGGGGTGTTATTTCAGCTTCCACTTCCTGTATATTTCCCGCCTCCTCCCCACCTAGTACTCCACTCACTATTGCACCCATCAAACCTTCACATGAACTAGCACAAGCTGTGCACATGAAACCCTGTGTACGCTCATGACCTTAGCCTGGGGAAACTGAGGCACTGAATATTAGCATCTCTGCAACTGTGAAAGCAAGACCGTTCTTTTATGGTTTACATACTCACTGTCTCACTCAAACTCCCTCACACAGTCACTCACTCTCACACTCGTTCTTGTGCTGTCTATCTCTTGTGTGTGCTTTCTCTCACTGCACCTTTTCTTGTGCTTTCTCTGCTTTATCTGGCTGTCTTTCTCACTACCGTTTCTTGCTGTGTCTCTGTGCTTTTCTTTGTTGTCCCTCTCTCTGCTGTCTCTTTTTCTCCCTGTGTGTATTGATTTCTGTCCTTCCCTGTCTCTGCTGTAGCTGGGGGTGAAAGAGTTACAGATTGAAAGGGCACTCAGCCCCGCCCTCTCCTCCGCTCACAGTGCAGGAGTGAGGAGGAGCAACTCAGCCACACATGCTCAGTGTGTTTTTTATGTATACCTAGGTATACACACGGGTTGGTTAGCTCAGTGTGCCTCCTGAGGTGGGCATGGAAAATGCTAAGAAAGAAAAGCAGGTAAATATGAAAAAATACCATATTTACTGTTTTTTTATGCCCGCTGAATGAGACTACTGACTCATCCAAAAGTCATTGCACATTTTTAAAGCAAAGCATTGCACACTAGCAAAGCATGCATGACCCTTTAAGACCACGTCTAATTGATTACTAAATTATATGAAGCCTAATTTTATGGTACCACAATATTAAACTCCAGCCACCGCATTCACTTAAGAGAGTGTAAATAATCATGGTGGCCCCACCTCAATGGCCATATGACAAACCTTCAAAGCATATGTCTTCCTGCCATCCTTAAGGCTGTTAATTAGCAGCTGCTGGCCAGCCTTCAGGGGTTGGGTGCACAATGAGACACAATTATTTCAGTGAAATTGTGCTCTTAGGAGGAGCCAGCTGGTTCAGTCAGTCAACTCCTTGAGGCTCCTCAATGCTTCTGCATTGAAAGATGTCTGGGTTCGCCCTAGTCACCCACGTGCCAACCATCAGTGGGGTGATGTTACAGCTGCTTGCTTCAGACTGTGCTGTGAGATACAAGGTGAGTTTTAAGGCTCTAGGCAAATATCAGGGAATGTGGAGGGGAAACATAAAACCGGGGTAGGAGTCTTCAGTGCCTAAGAGAGATCCCTTTCAGTCTTCTTTTCTCTTATATTAATTATTTATTTAAAACGTGTTTTACCAGGAAGGATACATTGCGATTTCTCTAGTTTTCAAGTATGTACCCTATAGGAATTTAGTGCAGATGCTTTATTACTGTTATTATTAGGGGTGAGTGGAATGGGACCTTTGAAAGGGTAAGGTGCTATGCTGAATACTATTATTATTATTATTCTTTATTTATAAAGCCCTAGCATATTCTGCAGCGCTGAACAATTGGCACAATATAGACAGGGTTACAATACATTGAACAACAATTGACAATAAAGTACAGGAGGAAACGAGGGCCCTATTCCTTACAATCTAGAAGGGTTGGGGTGGAAACAGGAGGAGAGGACTGCAAGGTGAGAGTGATGGACTGGTGAGAGTGATGGACTGGTTGCGTCAGTGAGTTGGGTGGTAGGCTTCCCTAAATAGGAATGTCTTAAGGGAGCGTTTGAAGGAAGGGAAACTAGGGGAAAGTCTGACAGTGTGAGGGAGAGCGTTCCAGAGAATGGGGCTGCGCGTGAGAAATCCTGCAGTCTATCATGCGAAGAGGTGGTGCGGGGAGAAGCTAGGCGCAGGTCACTGTTTGACCTTAGGGAGCAGGCTGGGGTTTATTTGGTGATTAGTGAGGACAGGTAGTGGGGAGCAGAATTAATGAGAGCTTTGTAGGTCAGGATAAGGATTTTGAATTTAATTCTGCAGTGGATGGGGAGCCAGTGAAGTGACTCACAGAGAGGAGCAGCAGAGACAGAGCGGCGGGTGAGGTGGATGAGCCTGGCAGAGTATTGTAGATTAGAGCATAGTAGAACATATCAGGTATTTCAGAACATCGTTAGGCTTGAACAGAAGGTCCTCAGTGGACTCTACAACATCACCGGTCACAACTACTGTAGACCCCAGGGACTCCATTGGTGTTGGAACAGCTCACAGGATGAGCCCTTCTGTGGGAAAAAGTCAGAGACTTCACTTCAGACCTGAGGTGCTTGGGTAAGGTACTTGTTGGGATCATCACTGCCAACTTCTGCAGATATCATTGTAGAATGTCCAGGCAGGAGCTGGCAAGGTAGAATCTTGCCAACAAAGCTGACCCACATAGGTATTATTCCCATTCTGCTCCCACATATCTCTCCGGCTTGACGTGTGGTGCGTTAATTTGATAGTTAAGGTCAGAGCACACTCACCAAAATTTTTCAAATCTCGCCCTTCAATAAAGCAAGGTCTCCTTAATAATGGGCAGCCTCTCAGGGTCTAGCATGGGGATAGCACATGGGAATCCTATAGGACTGTCTGAGTCACAAATGTAGGCGGATTGGTTGTTCTCAGCTACCTCAAACTTCTGTCCTGGCCTTCTCCCGAAAATAAGCCAACGTTCAGGAGGTATGATCTCTCTGCTACTGCCAGTTCCTTAATCTTCCCCCCTATGGTTTCCCTCTCGGTAAGGAACACAAGGGCAGTCAGACCCGTTCTGCTCTGCAGGGATCGCTCACTTTGTGATCCTCAACATAGATTTAATTTAGTATATTTACAACATATGACTTTTCATTTCATTACCTTTTTTCCATATGCTCCTTGTGATGGTTCTGTTTAGGCTGTATTTTGAAGAGTATTAGGGGAACCTCACTGATCTTATTAATCGTTGACATGGTCAAAATTGGTAAAACCCTGTTTAATTCTCTTATTGCATGACAATCCGTTCATAGGTCCAACTACAATAAATTCTTGTAGTCTGACCAGTAGGGTTGAGCCGAACACCCCCGTGTTCGGTTCGCATTCGAACAATTTCAAAAGTTTGAGTTCGAACACGAACACGAACCGAACTCAATGCAAGTCAATGGGACTCGAAAGTTCGATTTTTAGAGTGCCCTCCAAGAGGGCATATATGCAAGATATTTGCCATAAAAGGTGTATGGGGGTCCAGGTAGTGCCCTGGGGGACAGGAAACAAGGCCAAAAAGTTTTAAAAAAAACGTTTTTAAAGGAACAGTGAGTTTTCCATGAAATTAAGGTTAAGAATAAAAACGAAAAATTCCTTCAAATATCGTGCCTAGGAGGTCCCCATAACCTGCCCGTGAAGTGGCGGATTTGTAGGATGTATAGAAACATTTAAAAACAAAAAAATGACGTTTCAAATGATGGTAAACGGTTTTCCTTTTAATCTATTCATAAACAACTGCTTGGGGCGGCAGTCTGTATGAAAAGAGGAGACATTTTAGGACACGCAGAACAAGTTTAGTGATTTTTTTGGCTAAATTATGGTGAAATTTATGCAGGCTTTGGATGAAAGTAACAATAGGTGCTTTAAAATTGGGCCTTTAGTGTCGGCAACAGTGCCATCACACCGTAACCCCTCTGTGGTATTGTGGAAGAGTGCAGGGTTGGACCCTGCGGTAAAATATTAAAATGATATGAATCTGGTATAGGTGTCAGTCGCAGTGCACCCAAATATTGTGCCTTTGGTGGCAGCAAGTGCCTTCACACCGTAAGTAACCCCTCTGTGGTATTGTGGAAGAGTGCAGTAGTTGAGGTTTTGGTAATGCAGAAGAGATCCCCGATCTATTCAGTTACATCAGCAGCTATAACAAAACCGGGTCAGCAATGTTTAGGCACTTGTACTGTGCTACTGTATATGGTGAGAATTGGCGCACACCAGTAGCAACAGGAAGCAAACAGAACAGACAGGGAATACACAGAGAGAATAGTCAAATGGCAGGCAAAGTCGGCAACAGATCGGGTCCTCAGAACAAGCAGGGTCAGTAACAAGTATACAAACTGATTCGGTAAGCTAGCGATGCGGGAATAAAGGCTGAGACACACTGAGCGTGTAGCGACACACAGCGTAGCGAAGCGAAGAGAAGGAAACATTTTGCAGGCTTGACTTCACTCCGCTCTGCCTCGCAGCGTGTCTACACTACATTACGTTTGTTTCTCATCCGAACTGGACAGGAATCCACTAACTAAATTAAAATGTACACACAAAACCGCTTTATTTTCACAAAGCACATGTTATATAGGCAAAAAAAAGTTTCTACTGAATAAAATACATAAAAAATTACTGTTAATGTAATAGGAATAGTATAAAAATATAATAAAAAAGGTAACCCCTGATCATATATATTATAGGGACAAGGAGCGCCGTGTATAGAGTAGGGATGCATTGATACCACACACAGACATATACGTATATATCAACACGCAGACCTATATATACTTATATATCAACACGCAGATATATATACATATATATCAACACGCAGACCTATATATACTTATATATCAACACGCAGATATATATATATATACACCCACCCACAGACCTCAGACCATATATACACATACGCACATGGGGGGGTGGCATGTGGACAATTTCAACTAAATGCGCCCCCCCCACCCATTTGGCTGTTCCCTCCAGAAGAAATGTTGAACTCGACAGAGCAGAGAATATATATATTATTCTCTGCTCTATTGGGTTCAACATTTCTTCTGGAGGGATTAGCCAAATTGGGGGGGGGGCAATTAGTTGCCAAAATGTGTGTGTAATACCAGTTTGGATATATATATTTATAAGAATATAGATATATATCTTATCTATATATATATATATATATATATATATATATCATACCTGCCCTTACCTTCCCCTATAAATTTGCTAAAAATATGCACACAAAGAAAAAAAACCACTGCCTGAGACCCCGCGCAGCCCACATAATATATATAATTAAATACATTCAGCCAGGTAGAGAAAGAAAAAAAAAGTTTTATTTTATGTTCCCGGGGACATTTAAAAATGTCCTCGGATTTTATTTTTTTTATAAATGTGTCGCCTTACCTTAGCCTGGTGGTCAGTGGGGGCTCCCTGGATCCTGGTTGTAGGGGGGGGGTCTGCCGTGGCCATAGGTGCAGTGGCTCCCTCCCTGCGCTGCCTTTCTCTGCCACATGCACCCGGGCGGCTAGCCCGCACAGTCGCAGCTCTGTCATCTGGCGGCCGCATGCTCCTCAATGCTCCTCAATGCTCCTCAAGGGGATCCTTGGGAGGCCCCCGCAGGCTGCCCTCTACAGTGCCTGATTAGAGGGCCTTGTCTGCCTGATGTTTTAGTAACAAGAATGTTTTATCCCATAGGCTTCAGTGTTAAAAATATTCCCGTTTTAATTAAATATCTAATAAACCGTTGCTCATAATATTCTGCAGTAAAGAGTCTCTTTATTTCTCGATTTTTTAGTATTTTTTATACTTTTTTCAAAAAAAAAAAATTCGAACTTTTGGCAAACGTCCCAAAAAGTTCGAAGTTCGCGAACTGTCGAACGGCCGATGTTCGATGCGAACTCCAAACAGATCGAACCGAACAGCTCATCCCTACTGACCAGTATATTATGCTACAGCTTCCTATTCTTTCTTTTGGTCACATTTCTTATTCCATATGCTCAGTACACATACAGTGGCAAGAAAAAGTATGTGAACCCTTTGGGATTACGTGGAGTTTTTGCATGAATTGGTCATAAAATGTGCTCTGATCTTCATCAAGTCACAACAATTTGAAAAACACAGTCTGCTTAAAATAATACAACACAAACATTATATGTTTTCATGTTTTTATTGAACAGAACATGTAAACATTCACAGTGCAGGGTGGAAAAAGTATGTGAACCCCTAGCTTAATGACGTCTCCAAGAGCTAATTGGAGCCAGGAGTGAGCCAACCTTGAGTCCAATCAGTGTGATATTATTGGATGTGTTGCTGAAAGCTGTCCTGAACAGAACATGTAAACATTCACAGTGCAGGGTAGAAAAAGTATGTGAACCTTTGGACTGGTTGACCCTCCTTTGGCAGCAATAACCTCAACCAAACGTTTCCTGTAGTTGCAGATCAGACCTGCCCACCGATCTGGAGTAATTTTGGACCACTCCTCTTCACAAAACTGTTTTAGTGTAGCAATATTCTTAGGATGTCTGGTGTGAATCGCTCTCTTAACTGGTCATGCCACAGTATTTCAATGGGGTTGAGGTCAGGACTCTGACTGGGCCACTCCAGAAGGTGTATTTTGTTTTGTTGAAGCCATTCTTTTGTTGAATTACTTGTGTGCTTTGGGTCATTGTCCTGTTGCATCACCCATCCTCTGCGGAGCTTCAGTTAGCGGACAGATGGTCTTACGTTTTCCTGCAAAATGTCTTGATAAACTCTGGAATTCATTTTTCCATCAATGACAACAATCCGTCCAGACCCTGAGGCAGCAAAGCAGCCCCAAAACATGATGCTCCTTCCGCCATGTTTGACATTGGGGATGAGGTTTCGATGTTGGAGTGCTGTGCATTTTTTTCTCCACACATAGTGTTGTGTGTTTTTTCCAAACAACTCAATTTTGGTTTCATCTGTCCACAGAATATTTTGCCAGTAGTGCTGTGGAACATCCAGGTGCTCTTTTTCAAACTTCAAACATGCTGTAATATTCTTTTTGGACAGCAATGGCTTCCTCCGTGGTGTCCTCCCATGTACTCCATTCTTGTTTAATGTTTTCCTTATTGTAGATGTGTCAACAAAAATGTTAGCATGTGCCAGAGATTTCTGTAAGTCTTTAGCTGACACTCTAGGACTCTTCTTTACCTCATTAAGCATTCTGCGCTGTGCTCTTGCAATCATCTTTACAGGCCGACCATACCTAGGGAGAGTAGCAACAGTGCTGAACTTTCTCCATTTGTAGACAGTCTGTCTTACCGTGGACACATGAACATCAAGGTTTTTGGAGATACTTTTGTAACCCTTTCCAGCTTCATGCAAGTCAACAATTCTTGATCGTAGGTCTCCTGAGAGCTCTTTTCTGCGAGGCATGGTTCACATCAGGCAGTGCTTCTTGAAACCAGTAAATCCAAAACTGGTGTGTGTTTTTAAAGGACAGGACAGCTTTCAGCAACACATCCAATAATATCACACTGATTGGACTCAAGGTTGGCTCACTCCTGGCTCCAATTAGCTCTTGGAGAAGTCATTAGGCTAGGGGTTCACATACTTTTCCCACCCTGCACTGTGAATGTTTACATGTTCTGTTCAATAAAAACATGAAAACATATGTTTGTGTTGTATTATTTTAAGCAGACTGTGTTTTTCAAATTGTTGTGACTTAGGTGAAGATCAGAGCACATTTTATGACCGATTCATGCAAAACTCCACGTAATCCCAAAGGGTTCACATACTTTTTCTTGCCACTGTAGATACCTTTGCACTGGGTGCACCACATGTGTTTTTAAAAAAAAAGACAAATAAAAATTTACATTTTATTCTTTCTGTCCTCTGTGACGAGAGGAGAGGAGTGGTGTTTGAGGGACGGTATGTGTCCCCTCGAGTTTTGTCATATTGTTGGGACTAGCACTCCAGGCCGGAGTTTGGGTTCAGCTCGGGGCACACAAATCTCCGGGTTTTGCAGTTCTCCCTGGGGAGGCTTAATTGATTGATGGGTGAGGCTAGAGGGAAATAAAAGCAGGAAGTGAGGTTCATTCAGTCTCCACCCTGGGACTCAGACCAGCTACTGAGGGAGCAAAGCTGAACCAGAGATCAGGCTGCAAAAGGAAAGGTTGGAATACACTTTGTTTTCTGAAACGGTAGTGAGGGAAAACCTTAAATGTTTAGTTAGCGCCGGACAGGCAAGGGTATTGTTTTGTTTTGTTTTGTTTCTTGACCTGTATGCAGCTCTTGAATAAAAGTACAGAGGGCTGTACATTATAAAGAAATCCTGCGATTGGGACTACCTTTATCCTGGGAAGGGTACCCCCCATTTGAGCTGTACCCCACATATGGTGGAGAATGCGGGCAACGCCCGGAGTACATGACAAGTGACGATATGGACGACGTAGTGAAAGCCCTGGTCCAGGCCACAGCGGCCCAACAGGAGACCAACCGACAGATGCAGGCTGACCGGGATCTCCTCCGCCAGATGCTGGAGCTTCAGCGAGCCGCCCAACAAACGGACAGAGCAAACCAGCGGGAAGACCGGGAGGTACTCCAGGAGTTGGCCAAGGGCCTCATAGAACTAAGACAAAACTGTGCGGTCTCCGAGCCGGTGGTGCCCAAAGTAAAGAGTGCTAACCAGTTCCTGCAGAAGATGACTACGACGGATGACGTGGAGGCCTACCTCACGACTTTCGAAAGAACCGCCGAACGAGAAGGCTGGCCGAAGGAGGAGTGGGCTGGTTTACTGGCACCGTTTCTAACCGGGGAACCTCAGAAGGCCTACTTCGATCTGGAGCCAGAAGCGGCCCAGAAATACGACACCCTGAAAGCGGAGATCCTAGCAAGACTGGGAGTAACGACGGCTGTTCACGCCCAGCGCGTGCACCAATGGCGCTATGTAGCGGAAAAAGCCCCGAGGTCACAGATGTTTGACCTCGTACACCTTACCCGAAAGTGGTTACAGCCAGAGACCTTGACCCCACCGGAGATCGTAGAACGAGTAGTGATGGACCACTATTTGCGGGCGCTTCCAGGCCCCCTGAGGAAATGGGTCGGCTACGGGAACCCAAAAACTGCCACCCAGCTTGTAGATATGGTGGAGCGGTACACCACGGCCACAAATTTACAAAGTAACTCAGCCCTGGAACATTCCACGGCACCACAAGGCGGTATGCCTAAAAAACTTGGCAAGTTCGTCGGCGGCCCTAAGGACATGGGAGAGTCGAAGAAGACCTTTAGTCGGGAGGAAGAAACCCCAGGCTTGGGTCTGAAGATCGGGCCGAATCGGTCAGGAAAGTTCTTGAGGACACCCTCGGGACTCGACACCGTAAGGTGTTTTCGCTGTCATGAAATGGGACACATTGCTGCTCACTGTCCGGTTATGGACGAACCAATGCAATGTGATAATGCCGGGAGGCCGAAACGCTTATCCTTCTTCGCTCAATTCACATGCACTGCTGCACACAAGGAGCATATTGAGAGACAGATGTGTAAGATGTCCGTAGATGGGAAGGCAGTTACCGCCCTGTTAGATTCGGGGAGCGTAGTGACCTTAGTCCGACCCGAGTTTGTTGACCCCATCAAGTATCACCCGAGTACCATAGGTGTGGTCTGTGTCCATGGGGATACCCGCGACTACCAGACCGCCGTGGTAGACATTGGTACGTCCTGGGGGATTGTGACACAGTCTGTGGGGGTGGTTCCTTCCCTGCCATATGAGGTGTTAGTCGGGAGGAACTTTCCACGGTTTTGGAGTTTATGGGAAGAAAAAAACCTCCGAATAGATAGTGTGGACCCTGTCACGAATCTTAACCCCGAACCGTTTGAACCGGATACGGAAGAGGGCATTGTGGGGGTCCCAAAGGGGGATAGTGTACCTTTTCCTTTCTCTGTCATGGCTGGGGAGCAGGAAGAAGAACCGGGCCCTGGGGGGTGAACGGATCGGTTGACGTGCCTGATTTAGAAGTCAGAAGGGACGATTTTCTTAGCGAACAGGTGAAGGACCCCACCTTGGCCAGAGCCCGGGAGAATATAAAGGTTATAGACAATAAACCCGTTGACCCAGATATGAGGCTAGCTTTTCCACACATGGCACAGAGGAAAGACTTGTTGTACCAGGTCGTGAGACAAGGGGAGGATGTGGTGGAACAGCTACTGGTGCCTCAACCATACCGCAAGTTGGTGCTAGATCTTGCTCATGGGCACGTACTGGGGGGACACCTAGGGGTAGAAAAGACCAAAGAAAGAATATGCCGGAGGTTCTTCTGGCCGGGTCTGCATGCAGATATAAAGAATTATTGTGAGTCCTGCCCGGAGTGTCAACAATCCGCGCCCGTGCCCCATTTTCGTAGCCCACTGGTGCCGTTGCCTATCATAGAGGTTCCCTTTGAGAGGGTTGGCATGGACCTGGTGGGTCCGGTGGTGAAGTCTGCCCGGGGTCACCAATATATCCTCGTGATAATGGATTATGCCACGCGATATCCGGAAGCGATCCCACTACGCAACACCTCGGCCAAAACCATAGCCAAAGAACTGGTCCAAGTGTTTAGCCGGGTAGGCATCCCGAAAGAGATACTAACGGACCAGGGTACCCCTTTTATGTCGAAGGTGACCAAGGAGTTGTGTAGGTTGTTTAAAATCTCCCATCTACGCACATCTGTATACCACCCCCAAACCGACGGGCTAGTGGAGAGGTTCAATAAAACCCTAAAAAATATGTTAAAAAAAGTCGTGGACAGAGATGGGAGGAACTGGGACTTCTTACTCCCGTATCTCATGTTTGCCATCCGAGAGGTGCCCCAGGCCTCTACGGGCTACTCCCCCTTTGAACTCGTATATGGCAGGCATCCCAGAGGACTCCTAGATATTGCCAAGGAGACGTGGGAGGGTCAGACCACCCCTTTTAAGACTGTCATTGAACATGTGTCCATGATGCAGGACAGGATTGCCGCCGTTATGCCCCTGGTGAGGGAACATATGGAGCAAGCCCAGGAAGCCCAGAGGAGGGTGTATAATCGGGGGGCGAAAATGCGTAGTTTCAACCCCGGGGATAAGGCCTTAGTGTTGGTCCCAACGGCTGAGAGCAAATTCCTAGCAAAGTGGCAAGGCCCTTATGAGATAGTCGAAAAAAAAAGTGAAGTAAACTATAAAGTCCTCCAACCCGGTAGAAGGAAAACCGAACAAATCTACCATATAAATCTCCTGAAGCTGTGGAAAGACCGGGAGGCCCTGCTGAGCACCCCAGCTACTTCAAACCCCATGGCTCGCCCCACACCTGAGGTTCCTATCGCCGACACATTGTCGGTGGCTCAACGCAATGAGGTGAAGGAATTTTTGAGGGGAAACACCGATTTCTTTTCAGAGATACCAGGACTAACCACGGTGGTTCACCATGACATAGTGGTTGAACCTGGGGTTCTCATAAATGTTAAACCCTATAGGATCCCAGAAGCCAGGCGGGAGGCCGTCTTGGCAGAAATTGGGAAAATGTTAGCCTTGGGTATAATTGAAGAGTCCCATAGCGACTGGTCGAGCCCCATAGTGCTGGTGCCAAAACCAGATGGGAGTATCCGTTTCTGCAATGACTTTAGGAAACTGAACGCTGTATCGAGATTTGATGCGTATCCCATGCCCCGGGTGGATGAGCTTATCGACCAACTGGGTACGGCCCGATATATAACTACCCTGGATTTGACGAAGGGGTACTGGCAGATACCCCTGACAAACCGGGCCAGAGAAAAGACCGCCTTTTCCACCCCGGATGGGTCGTTCCAATATACGCGAATGCCCTTTGGCTTACACGGGGCCCCTGCTTCATTCCAAAGGTTAATGGATAGGCTATTGAAGGCACACCGACGGTATGCCGCCGCGTATCTAGACGATGTGGTGATCCATAGTCCTGACTGGCAGACGCACTTGGTACGAGTACAGGCCGTAGTCGATTCGCTGAAGGAGGCAGGTCTCACGGCAAACCCTAAGAAATGTGCCATAGGCTCGGAAGAGGCCAAATACTTGGGATACGTCATTGGACGAGGGCTAGTTAAGCCACAAATTGACAAGGTGGAGGCTATTCAAAAATGGCCCCAGCCCCAGAATAAGAAGCAAGTCCGGGCCTTTTTAGGGATCACCGGCTACTACCGCCGCTTTGTCCCAAATTTTGCCACCATGGCCTCCCCATTGACCGACCTGACAAAGGGTACGAAGTCGGGGTTGGTACGATGGAGCCCTGAGGCTGATAGTGCCTTCAAAGCCTTGAAGCGGGCGTTATGCACACAACCCGTGCTGGTGGCCCCTGATTTTTCAGGGGACTTTGTAGTCCAGACTGATGCTTCGAACGTGGGTCTGGGGGCGGTTTTATCCCAGGTACGGGAGGGGGAGGAACACCCGGTGGTCTACCTAAGCAGGAAACTCAACAGGCACGAGCAGAACTACGCGATCGTTGAGAAGGAATGCTTAGCAATTAAGTGGGCCCTGGATGCTCTTAGGTATTACCTGTTGGGCCGACAGTTCCGGCTCATCACCGATCACAGCCCGTTGCAGTGGATGTGCAATAGTAAGGAAAGAAACTCCCGCGTTACGAGATGGTTCTTGGCCTTACAAGCCTTTCGGTTCACGGTGGAACACAGGGCTGGGAGGTTGCAGGCTAACGCGGATGCGCTGTCACGGGCCCCCAACCCTATTGTTGCGTTTGCTCAGCCGCGGGGGCTGGAGCAGAGGGGGGGATATGTGACGAGAGGAGAGGAGTGGTGTTTGAGGGACGGTATGTGTCCCCTCGAGTTTTGTCATATTGTTGGGACTAGCACTCCAGGCCGGAGTTTGGGTTCAGCTCGGGGCACACAAATCTCCGGGTTTTGCAGTTCTCACTGGGGAGGCTTAATTGATTGATGGGTGAGGCTAGAGGGAAATAAAAGCAGGAAGTGAGGTTCATTCAGTCTCCACCCTGGGACTCAGACCAGCTACTGAGGGAGCAAAGCTGAACCAGAGATCAGGCTGCAAAAGGAAAGGTTGGAATACACTTTGTTTTCTGAAACGGTAGTGAGGGAAAACCTTAAATGTTTAGTTAGCGCCGGACAGGCAAGGGTATTGTTTTGTTTTGTTTTGTTTCTTGACCTGTATGCAGCTCTTGAATAAAAGTACAGAGGGCTGTACATTATAAAGAAATCCTGCGATTGGGACTACCTTTATCCTGGGAAGGGTACCCCCCATTTGAGCTGTACCCCACACCTCTTTATTTACTAATGAAAAATGTACATATAACTTTACATGGGATATTTGCTTTGATAACATGTGTACAATCTCTACCAAGTCATCTACGAGGAAATCTACAAAGAAACCCCGTGCAGACTTTGCTAATATAACCTAAATGTTAGTAATAAAGTATTATTAAGCATCAGAATAATAGTTATTTTTAATGTCAGTAAATAATAGGCCATATGCTACCACTACTGATGGGTAAACTTTCATTTAAATTTTTTTTTTTTAGAATACTAATAATAAGAGAGCGGCAAAAAGAACGTAAAAATAATGCTTTCATATGGTTAACAACATGCACGGTTTTAAGATATTTTTCAGGATAAATAACACAGAGATAGTCATCTAGCTGTACACCCGAAAATGTAATGAAAACCACACTGCGTAACAGAAACCACAAAACATTCAACGCAGATTCTGCTGCACCTGCCCTCTGTATATATTTTTTTAAAAAGCCACATTTAGACTTATTTTATTATCTGTGTGGTTTGGAGACGGGTAAATTGTATCTGGAAGTAGAAATAAATTGCTATCTGTTTTTTTAAATCCTGTCAAAACTGATGTCACACGTCAATCTCAGATTTCCCAGTTCAGTTCTTTAACCCTTAAGTAAGTGAATATTTTTCTGGTTTGTTAATTATTAATATTATTATTTTAATAAGGCTTTACAAAACTAGTAAATGCAATAGAATGCATGATTTCAGACGGCAACCCACACAAGCTAAATTCCAATACAGAATATGGTTAAATTATTTTTAAAAAAATGGTCACAATGATACGGGTAAAATAGGACAACATTTAACACTTATTAAACCAATGTGATTATGTTTTATAGAAGAATACTAGAAGTAGTAATACAATTAGATTTACCATATACATCATAGACAAGAAACGTTATTTAAACATACAGTGCTAAATTACAATCTTCGCGCAAAAACGCTTGCGCAAAGTGTGAATTTTTGCGCCAAGCGTTAAACGTTTGTGCGCGCAAATCACCACTGGAATTACAATCCTCGCACGTTTTTTTTATCCGTTGAGCAATGACGCGCACAAATGCTCGCGCAGTACCGTTACGCGCAGAAATCAGTGTGTGCACTGTTTTTTTCTCGCGATTCAGCCAATCAGAATTAAGAACCACAATTATCTCACGTTAAGAAATTGTGCCTGTCACAGTCAATCTGAGCATATATGCTGCAGCAATAATACATGCACAACTTCTCCATTTCATTGGTTTGGTATGAGTAGAATGTGTAACTGTAAATTTAGGACGCGCGGCGTAGAGTAAGCTTGCGCAGCATTCGCGCAGGTTCACCCGCGGTAGATGATTACGCGGGTTTGTTGCGCTGACTATGTAATACGGCATTCGGCGCAAAGGGTTTTACCCCTCGCGTTAATGGGTTTTTGCGCCGGCGCAACATTTGCGCAAAGAGTGTCATTTAGCCCACAGTGATTTAAAAATATATAAATGTTTAATTTCTTCCGGATAATAAAATAACAAAACAATGATGCAGCAATATTGATGCTTATCATTATTAATATGTATGTTTTGACCCCCTCTCCTATCCATTTCCCCCGTAAGACTTTATTGAAAAACAAACCTTTAACATATTTAATTATCAAATTTATTATTTATGAATTTATTAATTATTTATTTAATAAATGGCAGAGAAAGTCCTCCTTTGTCTTGTATAGCTTAGCTTCTTTAGTACCAATGTGTCCAGCAATCTTTTTTCATCCCTCTAGCTCTATTCTAAATGGTTAAAAACGCACACTGGGAACTTTGTACTTTTCCCTTGTATTTTTTATTTTTATTATTTGTATTCCTTGCTGTAATTTGCGTAAATCATTTTAATATCCATTTGCTGCAAAGGAGGGTCTGATATGAGCTCATTAATTAAACACTATAAACATCAATGAAGATTTGAACAAATGATATCATTCCATAAGTACTGATTAACAGATGTGCCTTTTGATCATTATTTAAACCCTTGCCAGATGTTACTGCTATATAAATTAAACCAGTAGAGATTATAGACTGTAAACTAATAAATTGTAACGTGAAGCATTCTCGAGCGAATTACAGTATTAAAGTTATGCAGGCCTTTCCTGCTTCAATAAATAGACGTATTATTAATTGGATGTGTAGATGCTTGCTGTGATTCCCACCAATTTTTCCATGTAGAAGTAATATATATAATATATTATATAGATAATGTATAAATAAATCACATCTTCCGCTCAAAGACAACTACAGCTATTACCTGAGATACACAGGGTTATTCAGAGAGAGGTGAAAACCAGGAGAATGACTGGAGAAGTGAAAATTCTAGGTCAAAATAGCCAAACCAGAAAAATTCTCCCATTTATCTCACTTTCCAAATCGGCTATTTTGACCTCGAATTTTCACTTCTCCAGTCATTCTCCTGGTTTTCGCATGTCTCTGAATAACCCTGACAGTGTATCTTTACCTGTGATAAAATGTGAGTTTTATAAAATAGAAAAGGCAAGCTATAAGGTCAACATAGAACATACCACTTATTTATAGAAAAAGATAAAGCAGAGAGCAAGCAGGGAAAGTGTACAGGAAGCCCCGACACGCAGATTCAAGAGATGGCATTCACTGTAGCAAAATGATCTGCAAAATGATACACTAACCATCAAGCAAAAAAATTATAGGCAAAGCAAGCTGCATCAAAACAGAGTAACAAGATTTGCGCATATGCATCAGAATAGTCTGAGTGAGCTACAATAATATCGACCTAAAGATCAAGGTTCTCTGTAATTTAAATGTGTCTTCCGTTTCAGTAACATTCAATACAAGGCGTTTGATACATTCCTTAGAAATTCAGTTCATGTAGGCATGAGAGCATCAAACATGTGCTCTAGACTTGTCAGCTGCTCAGTTTTGCTCCTCCATCATATCTCAGAGATGCTCTTTTGAATTGAAACCCTATGTGGATGCTAATGGTGTACACTGACCTTGGTGGCGGAGATCTACAAATGGGGCCTTCTGCTACGTCTAAACCGGAAATTTACAATCGCTATGGGCATTCACTAAGGCTGTCAATCAAGCCATGAGATCTGATGAGGAGCTGGCAGCTTTCAAATGTAAAATTCACTAATGGGATTAATCTCTGCTAAGTGCCGGTGTTTGCCAGCTTTGCAAATGTAATGGAAAAATGTTGGTTTTACATTGCAGGTAAACTTCAACGCTTTTTGGAAAAACCCGCAAGATTCCTTCTAAGTATACTAGAACTCTGGAAAAACTTACTCAATGGTCCGGAGCAACTAA
This sequence comes from Leptobrachium leishanense, assembly GCA_009667805.1. Lineage (NCBI taxonomy): Eukaryota > Metazoa > Chordata > Amphibia > Anura > Megophryidae > Leptobrachium > Leptobrachium leishanense. Next base: position 475,443,126 of record CM019063.1, read on the forward strand.
TCTCCCAGATAACACATCCAGGCTTTAAAATTCCAAAACACAATAATTTATTGGACACAAAATAACATTTGTGCTGTCAATGCAGACTTTCTGTGAGACTTGGGAAAGGCTCCTGTGACAACCAAAACATTGTTCTATTAGTGTGTCCAATAATCTGCCATGTTTTGGAATTTGAGTACTTTTTCCTTCTTTTGGATTATTATTCTTTCAATCATTGTCAATCTCCCACTACTTCGGCAGCAGCCATGCTATAAAGGGGAAGGTTTTCACAATGCAATAGGGTCAAACGAAGCACCAGATAATCCAATTTAAGGCCAAGATTGAAAGCAAAACAAGCCCAAGATTTTGAGGCTTGTTTCTCAAAACATTGACTGGATGCTGACCAACTGTCTGGTTAAATACTGTGCACCAGGAAACCCTGCAACCAATGTTAATACAGTGTTCAATAGAAGATTAATAATGACACAAAGGCAAATTGAAAAACAAATTTTGGCATAACCTGTTATGAATTGATCATGGAATCATAGTCGGACACATTGGTTTCTATTGCAGTGCTATCATAAACACAGGGGCAGACAAAGAGATATTTAAAGGGTACTCATTAACCACATTATCATATGGAAATATCAGTGGATTTAAAGTGAACAATAACAAGCTGAGAGCACTGAGAACGTGCACAGACATAGGTGTGCTGCACTACGTTGAGTCCCCTCTCACGTCTCAGAAGGTTTTAGCTCGACGGTGCCATAACAGAGAAGACCTTATTTAACATTTCAGTTTTGGCTGCCTTTTCTGAGTGATAGCAGTCTTATTTGCATATGGTACAAATGCAAATGCATATCTACTCTGTAATGGCACCAACAAGCTAAAACCTTCCTATGGGACCTGAGTGGGGACTCACCAAAAGGCAGGCTACTGTGCTTTTGCCCATTCTCAGTGCTCTCTTAGACATGTTTTTGTTAGGGTGGATTTACATCAGGAAGCTTCAGGGGAACAACAGTGGATCCACTACAGTGAATTCTCTGTCTAGGAAAGTTCCACTGCAGTTCTCCAAAGCTTTCACTGTTCTTTCATCTGTAGTTTCTGCTGATGTTATATAGCATATATTTCCTGTAGTTTCCAGTGTAGTTTCAGTCAAAGTCAAATTATCAGTGTATATTCACCAGTGTTGCCAACAACAATGGAAAATGGAGAGTAGCTGTAGTTTGCTAATATTATGAAACAATGTCATTGGTACAATTGTTCAGCATTATTCAACGTCTGCCATTGTTGAATTTTGCTTCTCTGGATAGTCGATATTCTTCATAGGTACCACAACTACAGTGATGGTTTGTGAATAACCCTTTTATAGATTATGACTTTATTTTACATTGGAATGTTTAGACCAAGTAGTAGTATATATTTTTTATGGCTCATTATTTGTGGGGATACTTCTGTTTTGCACATCATGCAGGTGATTAATGAATTAGGGCAAGTGGAAGACTTGACATCAACTGAAAATGTATCATTCTTAATTGGACCTTGTGAGCACTGGTAGTCAAGTGAATACTCAGATTAGCTACCTTGTACCACCCATGGTGATACATAAATAGTTATTCCAGCTCAGAGTTTTTGTCGATATGTGGATTCTTCATAGTGTTCTTGTGGACTGTTTTGCATGTTTTCTTGAAGGTGTCATCCTAATGTGTTTTTTCTTTTCTCCCAAACATCTCAGAGTTCATTAGGATGCACTGCACCTCAAACCCTGACTGGTGGATGCCATCAGAAGAGCAAATAAACAAAGTTTTCAGCGATGCTGTAGGTCACGCTCGCCAAGGACGTGCTGTAGGTACTTTCTTCCCCAACGGGAATTCTTTTTATGATGGAATTGACCATCACGTTTGCCAAGAAGAGATTTTCAATCGAAGCTCTCACGACGGATCTGGAGATTGATGTAAATAGATGAACGGAAATTAAGATTTGAGAGAGGAAAAAAAAGATAAACTCTCGAGAACCAAGAGGAGTTAGCCACAAGATGAAAAAAATAATAGTGTAATAGTTCATTTAATGTGTCTTTAATGTTTCAGTACAGAAAATGTGGCATAAAACTCTGGAAGAGGACGGCAAATCATGGTGGCAGAAAAACGTCTTCTACTAAAAATATACCCAAAGTGTATTATGAGACAGATATAAAATATGAAGGAGTAAGCAGATGACCATCTTGGTAAAGCTTTTGGGTGAGAAGAACCCTGTTTTCTGACTGTTATGCCTGGTTTCCAAACGCAACATGGTGTATTGGTAGGTGGACTTCAGGCTCTCTGAATGTGGCTGAAGCTGTATGTGTTGGTCGGTTTTGTAGAATTAGCTTTAACTGAATTTCCGTTCTAGATATGAGTGACCCAAGGCTATGCTACATATAAACTGCTAGCCTCCTCTCATATTCATTATAGTTTAATCTAACCCTGCATACTGCAGATTCAGAACCAGGTTTTAGAGACCAAACTTAGGCACTCCATCAATACACTCTTCTAGCTTAGGACGAGGATCTAAGGACCCATTCCTGCAGCCCAACACTTCAGGACCAGGAGTAGGGTTGAAATACAATATTTTAATTTGAATAATAATCCACACTTAGCAAATTATGACAATGGCATGTTAAATTTGATTTCTACATTATTTTTTTATTCTTTTCAATATTAGGATCTATAATACAACTATTGGAAATCCAATTGCTTTCCAAAATACAGGATATTATCACACTTTTGTGTTTTTCATTGCTCATTTGAAACCGTAGCAGGAACATGTTACTTTACATGTGGTTTTATTCTACTTTGCTATGCCAATATCATTTTGTTTAACATCCGTCATCAAGCCTACAGGTGGCTTGATTTAGTGCTAGCACGTCGTAAATGTTTTTTAAACAGAATAAAAATGGTAAATTCTCGAGATCCAAAACATTTTAGCCTTTTGCTGCTAGTGTTTGTTGCAGTAGCCGTTTTGTTCATTTTATGGCATCTGGAGGAGTCTCCAGGTGAGAAGTTTATCTTTTTATCTAAATATCCGCTGGGATTTTACAATTTTGCGGTACTGATTAAATGTAGCGATCCAACATATATCTGTAGGTGACCTTGGCGTTCACGTAGTTTCCTACGGTTTTAGTATTGTATGGGGGAAGGGAATAACATTTCATTTGACAATTAAATAATATCCTTTTCTTCCTCTTTATTCTTTGAAAGCAATTTTATGAAGTTTTCCAAACACTATGTAAGCAATCAGACCAACAATAGACCGTGGTTCCTAAATATAAGGGTCTAAATTGACAGAGGGAGAAGAATAATATCACAGATCAAGCAAATATTTCTTTTTTTAATGGTTGTTTTTTTTTTAAGTAAATCATCTGTTTACAACAAAAAGCTATTTTTATACAGAAAAAAATGGTTGAAATTCACTGATATTGCTCGATTTTGCAGTTGCGGTTGGGTAGCGTTTAACATGTCACTGCCATTGCTGCTTTTATGACTTAAACTAACACATCACACAACACCAGTTTAACGATGCCCAGACATACACAGGACAGAATTAACAAAAGACTGTTACAACTTCAGCTCTGCAATCTGCAATATCCTACAATAGATCCAGTGAAAAACTAGGTTTTTTGCACCCATCCTGGAAACCAGTAGGGTAATGCCACCATGAGGAAAGATATATAGGACCAAGGCGCCATAGAGGGTGAAGATAAATACCCGATGGCACAATGTGGGTTGAGAGAGATGAGCAATAAGTACTATAGAAGTAAGACAACTGGGACAACAGCACTGCAGGGATGAGAGGGAAATGACAAAGGTCCACCAATACCTTTAGCTTCAGGTCCATTAAGCTGGAAAGCCAGCCAATGAACGTAGCCAGGACATACTTGAAAATTAGAGAAATCTCAATGTATCCTTCCTGGTAAAATACTTTAGAAATAAATAAATATAAAGTATATTATTTAGGACAGAGGAAAGCAACCTCAACCCCCCCAGGTGGTTTGGAACTACATTTCTCAAGAGTATCCACCAACCTAATAATTGTCTAAGCTCCATGGGAGATGCAGCTCCAAAACATCTGGACGGCCAAAGATGCTGACTTGCTTGCTTTGCTTCATCCTTAATATTTAATGCAGGAGTCACAGTCTTCTTGTTCAGTCACGGCTGTCCCATACAGACCAGTCATCCAGATAACCATTCTTAAGTACGACTTGTTTCTCTGATCCATGGGTTTCTGTTCCAGGCATAAAAAGGCATTTTTAGTAACATGATGAAATTTGAAGTTGTATTTATATGTGACTTCAACATAATGTGTGAAATTTGCACTGAAGAATGCATCCGATTACAAACCATGTGACTGCACTATTCATGTATCTCAACCAGGGTCAAGTGTTTTATGTGCTTGCACTGAGTTCGTATGCCTTCCTCTAACAAGAGAGACCGCCGATTATATAATAAAATACATTAATTATAAATAATCGCCCATAATACAACCCAAAAATATCAGTGTTATCTCACAAGACTCTTGTTAGCGTGTTGAATCCTTTAAGTATCACTAGACCTGAAGAAGTTAATTAAATTAACTCAAGGATTTTTATAAACATAATTTTAATAATGACTCATAAGTTCTTAACAATTAAAAACAGTTAAATCTTAAAAGAAACAGAAAAAAATCAAGTTAAACGTCTTCCCAGTTGCCAAGATTTCAGTAAATTGTACCCGTACGCTGTTACTTGTTGACGTTCATGCAAGTTAAATGTATCTTCCGGCAAAGCTGTTACTGTGGGATTTTTTATAATTCCTGGATGATTGACTTTTATTTTACTCACACCTTTCACCGCAAGATCCTAGAAATCAGGCAAGTGCGCTGTTAGTGTCATCACATTCGTAAGATCCCATTTTCTATATATTTTTTTCATGATTCACATGAAAGGAAAATTGGGTTGTGATCTTGTTGCCTGCTTTACGACGTGTGATATTGTTTGCCTGTCTCTTATGAATGTAATAAATAAGACAGCGTAATGTTGCGGGTCTTTCGTTGCCATTCATACGATGAATACATTTTTCGAATAATTACACTGTATCCTCTCCATTGTTCTATGTGTATATATGTGATCCATTAAACGTTCAGTACATGTGAAAGAAAGCGCTCAAAGATAACTGTTTCAGTATTGTAGAAAGCAAATTCTCTCAGTCTTCCTAAAACCGCAATGTCTGTGTGCAAAATATTCAGAGAGAGATATGGCCGAATGCTATATATGCTTAAACCTGGAACGATTTATTTGTTGTGTCGGGGGAATCATTTATTATCTATGAAGTCTGTGAAATTCTCTTGATCTAGCAGAGGATAAATCTAGATCATTGGTAGTCTGTCTGTTACCAAATCACTGTGATGTGGCCCTTCATCGCAGAAGCAAGAAGAAAGCAAACATTAGATATTTGCTGTTAGCAGAACCTATATCACAATTTGCTCTTGGTACCACACATTGTTGGGACCCAACAAACATTTCAGAACTGTTCCTGTATTTTCGAAATCCCCTTCTCTTAGTTTTCCCCTGAATACAAGTCTTTTCCATTTTCCTATGTTATGCATGGATGGATGCCTTGTTCCCTGATGGCCTCTTTGGCAGCTGCTGGAGAAGAAAAGTTCCTTCTTCAATGTACACATGAAATGAAGGTAACATGAGATGAAGGGAGTGAAGTTCAGCAAAGATGATTGAATGACAAACAGATGTGGAACACAATGATTATATCTTCATTCTCTTCCCAAAGGCAATTTTGTGTTGAGTAAAAGCCAGATCAAAAGGGAAAGAGGTGTACAGCCGTCAGGATCTGTGCCTGTGCTTGAGCGGCTGCCTGAAGAGTGCTGCCCTTGTCTCAGAACCAGCACAGTCAATACACCTGACCCAGACCTGAATAAAAGACCACGCACCTCTTCTCCCTTTGTTCCATTATTATTGTAGCTTAAGACTTCAGAGAACTCAGCTGCTCTGAACTACGCAAAACTTGTTCCTGATAACCCAGCTTAACTTGAACCCTATCCGAATACCTGTTCCTGTTCACCCACCATACCCTCTGGTCCCTGTAACAGCAACTACCTTTTGCATCATCCTGCAATATCCAGCCTGGTCAGTCTCTGCATAACCCACCTTCCTCATTCCCACCTATCAAGACAAATTTCCCTGCATACTGGGCTCAGACACCCCGGTACCTGCGGTGCCAAATCGTGACAACAGCAAAAAAATGGTGTAGTCATCATTTTGAAAACATTATGGGCTTTATTAACTGCTTTGCGCAAACGTTAACATGTGCGCAAAAAAACATTAACGCGAGGGGAAAAACCCTTTGCGCAGAACGTCGTATTACAATGTCCGCACAAAAAATGCGCGTTAACGTCTACCGCTGGTGAACCTGCGCGAACCCTTTGCGAGCGTAATGTACTGCGCGCGTCCTATACTTAACATTGTGAGCGCAAATGCGTTTGTGCGCTGGTATGCGGATGGTCTTACAATCTATACGCAAATTTTAACGGACAACGTTTGTGTGTTTAATTTTAACGTCTTTGAAAAGCTGGTGGTAACGGCAAATCTGAACATCCTGGCCAAAACCAAGTACACCAGCCCGAAAAAAACAATACAGCACAGTATAGTTACACATTCTACACATACCCAAACAATAAAATTGAGAGGTTGTGCGTGTTTTTATTATTGCTGCAACATAGATTGATTTTGGCAGGGGCAAAAACTTAACGGGAGACAATTGTGGTTCTTAATCGCGTGATAAAACAGTCCGCCCACCGATTTCTGCGTGCATGTTTTTGCGCGTCTTTTTTTTACGCGTGTTATTTTTTGACGGATGGAAAAATGCACTCAGATTTTAATACCAGCGTTAATTTACGCGCGTTAACGTTTAACGCTGCGCGCAAAAAATAGCGCTGCGCGTGCGCTTTTGCGCGAAGCAGTTAATAGAGCCCTATATATGTAACCACTATTAAATGAAATATAAAATACAAGACAAAAAAAACATATGCAAAAAATGACATAGAAGAGTTCATAGACGTGACCAGGCTAGTAGTTTTGTGCCTAAACAAGGGGGTAAGAGGCTATATTTGTTTGGTGCATTGCTTGAAGGTGGCATCATAAAATGGGCAGTTCTCAAATTAAAATAATTCTTTATGGATTAAATTCTGGATTTTGAAATGTCTTAAACCAATTCATATGAAAAACAAAGGATAATTTCACCACAAAATGGGGGAATGGTGTGTCATGTGGTTACAAGACCTGCAATATAGTTTTCCTAACCACAGCAACATCAATGTATAGGAGACGTGTGCGGGATTGTAAATTGGTGGAAGTAAATTAAAATGGCAAAATCCAGTGTCAATGGTTAATTAGGAAACTGGGAACTATGTGGAATTTAATCTTGTTCCACCAGTTTGATAGTATGGGTGAAGTCCAAAAACAAGGTTTAGTGGCATATGTTAAATATTGCATAAAGGGATATTGCCTATCCATGGTGATGACGGACACAATAACAATGTGTTGTTACAATGTCTAATGGAAAGTATGTTAACATTGATATACAGTAGATGGATTAGGATGAGTGCCTTAGAATGGCGTATAGCAAAGTATAGAATACGTGGCTTTATCTCAGAGGGGAAGGGCTAAAGTCATAAGATCTTTCACCTAAGCACATCAAAATTACCATCTTGGAAATCCAGATTTTCTCGTATGGTGAAATAGAGAAGTATATAAAATCTAGAAATAAATATACATATAGAAAAGTGGAACAACATGGAATTGACAAAATTAAAATTAACTGCAATCATTTATTGAAGATCCGCTATTTCTGAAAGGTGTTGCAACTAATAATTCTATTCAAAGAAAGGTGAAATTCAGGAGAACTGGCAGGAGAAGAGAACAATCTAGCTATCAGTTTTTCCTTCCTAGCACCCCTGTTTCAGCGTGGAGAATATAATTTAGCCCTAGAACTTTTGTCCTCTTGCACCAATTTAAGTTGGTGAAATGTTTCTTTTAGCAAACTGGATTTATTAAGGCTTACTTTTACAATTCCTAGAATATCCCTTTTGGCACTGAAACCAATGCATCCTAATTATATTTGTCAGATTTCATAGCAGTACAATCAGGGGTCAAGTCCAGAGGGAACGCGTGGAATAGTTTCTCAGAGGGAGCAGAGTTCCCTTTGGTCCCACACTCTATAAAGATTGTATGCACGTTTCCAGTTATAGGTTTCCCTTCCGAATCATTTATTTATTGTGACTTATCGTACAGTTTTGTTAAAATTCATATATATACATAAATATATCAGGTTTGAGTGTGCGTTTGTGCTAAGTGCGAGATGACAATTGATAATTGGAGAATAGAAATCTTGGTGAGTTCCCTCACATCTTTTTTTAGGACTTGACCCCTGAGTACAAATTATATATACGTCTGCTCCCAGCTCATACACCTCAATGATGTTACTGTTTTTTTGTCTTTCAAAAGATGTTTCCTCTATATTAAATATATTAGACATGTGCAATTCGTTTCGTTCCAAATTGAAATACGGACAAAATTCACCATTTTCGTATTTCGGGGCCTTTCTGAAAAAATATCGACCATCTGAAAAGTTTGGATCAATCCGAAATGTCGGACCAATTTGATTCGGCAATTCGGATCATTTTGGTGATTCGTATCATTTTGGGTGATTCGGATCAGTTGGTTTTTTCGCTTTTTTATGGGAAGTAGATTACTACCAATAGAATGAAAGTTTCTTTACTTAATTATTCTTTTAGGATTTTTTTGACTTTTTTGGGTGAAATTTTAGGTTTCCTAACTTTTTTTAAAGAAGCAAGGCTCGCACACCCCCAGAGGTTTTGGTAAGTCACATCGATTTTGGCTCACCCTGTTAGCTGCAAACAGGCCAAGAAGGCGATCTGTCCCAATGGATCTCCGCTACCCCTCCTTCCTTTCGCATGGTTTATGACAGAATATACGCATATTTTTTGGCGGACTGGCCGAGGCTGCGATTGCAGCAAAAAAGAAGACTCAGTCTTTCTTTACCAATTGGACCCCCCTTATTCGCACCCTGCCATGCGAAACGAAGGACTCCTTACGTCATGCCTTTTTCTGCACCCCATGTACTTCACTACAGATGTTGCGAGATGCCCCACCCATCCCGCAAGGCCCCCTGATCACTCCTTGTCCCGTTTTCTGGCTTCCACCCCTCAGATCCGGTAGATGCCCGCACTTAACCGACCTCCATTGGATCTCATGGGTTTTAAAGGGAGTTGCACAGTAATTTATTCGGACACTGGATGCCATGTCTATTGTATTAGTTGAATATTTGATACTGATGTTTACTGAGACGTCTATTTATCTGTTTTTGATGTATTGTTGAACCAAGATGAATAAAAATATGCTTTTTATTAAAAAAAAAAAAAAAAAAAAAGAAGAAGGCTTTTATAACCCATAGGTTTCAATGCAGAATATGAATCCACACATTGCTGGGAATCGCCTCTCTGCAGTATAATTAATGCAGCACATGAATCCGCACACTGCCGGGCAGCACCTCTCTGGAGATCGATTCATTGATTCGGATCGATTAAATTTTTGATCAGTTTTTCTTTTTTATGAGTTATAATTAATGCAGCATATGAATCCACACACTGCTGGGAAGTTCCTGGCAGTGTGCGGATTGATATGTTGCATTAATTATATTGCAGAGAGGCACTGCCCGGCAGTGTGTGGATTCATATGCTGCATTAATTATACTGTAGAGGTGCTGCCCCACAGTGTGTGGATTCATATGCTACATTAATTATACTGCAGAGAGGTGCTGCCCCACAGTGTGCGGATTCATATGCTACATTAATTATACTGCAGAGAGGTGCTGCCCGGCAGTGTGTGGATTCATATGCTGCATTAATTATACTGCAGAGAGGCGCTGCCCGGCAGTGTGCGGATTCATATACTGCATTAATTATACTGCAGAGAGGCGCCGCCCGGCCGTGTACAGATTCATGTGCTGCATTAATTATACTGCAGAGAGGCGCCGCCCGGCCGTGTACAGATTCATGTGCTGCATTAATTATACTGCAGAGAGGCGCCGCCCCGCAGTGTGTGGATTCATATGCTGCATTAATTATACTGCAGAGAGGCGCTGCCCCGCAGTGTGCGGATTCATATGCTGCATTAATTATACTGCAGAGAGGCGCTGCCCGGCAGTGCCCGGATTCATATGCTGAATTGAAACCTATGGGTTAAAAAGCCTTGTTTCTTTAAAAAGAAAGGAAAAGAAAAAGCACTGGGGAATAGAATCAAAAACCAGTGTCTACAATGGGCATAACCCAGCAATATTAAAGAAGAAAAAAGAGAGATGGTAGACACCAACTACCCAATATCAATTTTAATAGGTGTACAAAAAACTAACATGACACCGAACGCATAGAAACCATATAATGAATTAAATAGGTCACGAACTGAAACCACCCAATGCGGGATGGTTACCTCACTAAGGCAATCCTGTTGGTCTGTGCATTCAAATCAAAATAAAACAGAGTAACACAGTCTAGCTAATGTAGGCTACTGAGCGGCAGTTAGCAATATGCCAGACATTCATACAATCAAATCAAAAAGCATTAAATAATTCATAATCTTCAGAGGATCACCTTAAATAGGTATAGAGGTCGACCGATATGTGGATAATTATGCGCATAAAATAGCAAGATAGTATATAGACTGTGTAAAGTATCAATGCTATGGAGAGCCTAACAATTGGCTCCTATATATGCCTGACGTACATTCATTGAGACAAAAATTGTACTGAAAAATGTAACTGTGCAATCACAGAAACTGCTAAATCAGCGATACAGCATAGATTTATAACCATAAAACCATCAAACAGCACAAAAGCCATACAACAGAGACAGCTACGCCCTCATTGTTAGGGGCAAAATTAAATAGGTGCCAAAGTGGGCAAAAGTGACCAGACCCACAATATTAGACTGTTAAAAGAACCTTACTCCTCGACATGTTTCGCCGCCACAGAACCGCGGCTTTTTCAAGAGGGAAGACCCTCTGTACTGTTGCTGCTTATATACCGAGACCTTGATGGCAAACACCGGATCAGCTGTGTTACTCCGCCCATTCAGGAATCCACGTTCGTAATGGTACCTTGAACACACCTCTCTATTGGGGAACCTCATCACCATAGTAACCAACTGTTATGCTCCAATCTATTATCAACATCACGTAATGGAAACATAGTTGGTCTCATTCCCTACAATAGGGGCCAGCTTACTACTGAGCGGCTGCTATACATATTCATTAAATGAATGCATCAAAATTATCTCAAATTGAGGGGTGAAGAGGGCAAACACATGCCCCAAACCAACATGTGTAATCTACAATAAAATGTTACTAATGAAATCTAATGCCACATTGAATACTAAGCCCAGAATCTCATTAGGGCTAGTTAATTGGTAATATATATCGCCATCTATACCAGAGTGTTGCTCACTAGTCTGCAGGTCTTCTGATCTCTATACTACTTAAAGAGCTTCATAGAGAAGTAGGCAAAGAAAAGTGACGCTGTAGCTGATAATATACTATTATATATCTAAACAGCCATCTATCTAAAAGTGAAGCACATTTAATGTTGAGAGGGATATTCTTCCACAAATGGCATCAAAAATAAAACTACAGAGGGAACCATAATTGTATGATGGGAGTGCCTTTAAAAAGAGGCGAAAAGGTACCGTAAATATAACTGATGTAATTAGTAAGGGATAAACAAGCAAAGCAAGAAGGTCGCAAAAAGGAGGTATAAACAAAAATAATTAATTAGATTATGTATCAGAAATAAATGGAGCGAAGGTGAACCCCTCATTTAGACCGCCAGGGTATATTGTACACAGTTCATAAATCCAAAACGCTTCTCTTCAGCGTAAGCGTAAATCAAAATTTCCACGGCGTGGACCCACTAAAACCTGTTCTACCCTCCTATATTAAGGATTCAAAAGAGATGCTTGCTTTTCTCTCAACACTTCAGATACCATCAGATAGCTACTTATGTAGCCTGGACGTAGAGGCGTTGTATAGTAGCATACCCCATAATTTAGGAGTCCAATGTGTGAATACCTACCTAATGGACAGAGGGGTAGATCACCAAGATCATACAGATTTTGTCTCACAAGTAATCCAATTTATTTTATCTCACAACTACTTTGTATTCGACTGTACGTTCTACAAACAGTCCACTGGGACCGCCATGGGGACAGCAATGGCACCAGCAAACGCTAAACTATTCTTAGGCTGGTGGGAAAAACACGTAGTCTTCGGTGCTGATATGGTTGAGTTTCACCCACATATTAAAACGTGGAAACGATATATCGATGACGTGTTTATTATTTGGTCAGGTACCATTGAGACCTTCAATAAGTTTGTGGACATACAGTTGTGTTCAAAATTATTCAACCCCCACTGAAATTGAGTGTTTTGGCCAGTTTGACATTGATTTTGATCATTCAGTCATCTTACTTACAATTAAATCAAAGAGGCACGTGTAGGTCAGACAAATATAACATAACATTTATAATGCAATAACCACAAATGTCTTTTCTGTGCTCACATCATTATCAGTTTTATTCAACTCCCAAGTGACATTCAATCTTAGTACTTAGTACAACATCCTTTTACAGTTATAACAGATTTTAAACGTGAAGCATAGCTTGACACAAGTGTCTTGCAGCGATCTACGGGTATCTTCGCCCATTCGTCATGGGCAAAAGCCTCCAGTTCAGTCACATTCTTAGGCTTGCGCACTGCAACTGCTATCTTTAAGTCCCACCAGAGGTTCTCAATCAGATTTAAGTCAGGTGACTGCGATGGCCACTCCAAAATGTTCCAGCCTTTAATCTGCAACCATGCTCTAGTGGACTTGGAGGAATGCTTGGGATCATTGTCCTGTTGAAAGGTCCAACGTCTCCCAAGCCTCAGGTTTGTGACGGACTGCATCACATTGTCATCCAATATCTCCTGGTACTGAAGAGAATTCATGGTACCTTGCACACGCTGAAGCTTCCCTGTACCTGCAGAAGCAAAACAGCCCCAAAGCATGATTGACCCCCCCGCCATGCTTCACAGTAGGCAAGGTGTTCTTTTTTTCATAGGCCTTGTTCTTCCTCCTCCAAACATAGCGTTGATCCATGGCCCAAACAGTTCTAATTTTGTTTCATCAGTCCACAGAACACTATCCCAAAACTTCTGTGGGTTGTCCACATGACTTTTGGCATACTGCAGTCGACTCTTCTTATTCTTTGGAGACAGCAAGGGGGTGCGCCTGGGAGTTCTGGCATGGAGGCCTTCATTACGCAGTGTGCGCCGTATTGTCTGAGCTGAAACTTCAGTACCCACATCTGACAAATCTTTTCTCAGTTCCTCAGCAGTCACACGGGGACTTTTCTCCACTCTACGCTTCAGGTAGCGCACAGCAGTCGAAGTCAGCATCTTCTTTCTGCCACGACCAGGTAGCGTTTCAACAGTGCCCTTTGCCTTGAATTTGCGAATGATGCTTCCTATGGTCTCTCTTGGTATGTTTAACATCTTTGCAATCTTCTTATAGCCATTGCCCTTCCTGTGAAGAGTAATCACCTCTTCTCTTGTCTTCCTGGACCATTCTCTTGACTTCACCATGTTTGTAACCACACCAGTAAATGTCTAGAAGGAGCTGAATATCACAGTCATTTTAAAGCTGCCTAATTGGTGCTTATTGTGCTTTATTGCTGCTCCGTGACAGCCACAGGTGTTTTCAATACCTGATTGAAAACACTTGAATGAACCTCTGTTCTTCAGAGTGGTAGTCTTTAAGGCTAGGGTCAAACGAAAGCATTTTTACACGCGAACGTAAAAAAGTGCGTCCGAACGCATTGATGTATTTTTTCACGGAATATGCGAAAACGGTCATTTTCGTGCGTGATGTTTTACGAATCCAAACCAGGAAACTTTTTGCGTCTGGACGTTATGTTGGCCGGACATGAGCAGCATCTGACGTCTCCAAATCACACACACACACCGCTAGCGGGCGCAGCGCACTCTGTACGTCCGTACTAGCGGTTCTGCGTTCTCGAAAAAATGTGTTCATTTTCCACTTGCGTTGCGCGGCCGGACTTTCGTGCGACCGTACTTCGTATATTGGCTGTCATTGCCCCTCATTTGCTGCTAGTGCGGCCGTGATTAAGTGCGCCAGAACGCACGTTAAAAATGCGCTGGTCTGACCCCAGCCTTAGGGGTTGAATAATTGTGTCAATGAAGAATTCACAAAAGAAACATTTACTACTGTATTACAAAACCAATTGATGTCATTTTAGTTGCATATGGTTCTTTAAAAAGTCCTTGTAGGATTTCATTCTGAATACAATTACAAATGTACACTAAATCCCCTAAAACCCTTTACAGCATTGGGGGTTGAATAATTTTGAACACAACTGTATTAAATATAAACGGTTTAAACCTGAAATTTACTAAAGAGCTAAAGGAGAGATCCATTAATTTCTTAGACTTCACTATCACTAAAGAAAATAATGGTCTACGGAATACCACTCTGTTTCACAAACCAACAGCTACAAACAGCCCCTTGAACTGGGGTAGTTTCCACCCGACACCTCAGAAGAGAGGCATTCCAGTCGGCCAATATTTGAGGTTACGACGTATATGTTCCAACGAAGATGAGTTTTACACTAAGGCTCAAGACTTGCGCAAAATGTTCAGAGAAAAAGGGTACCCTAATAGATGTTTGAAAAGGGCATACCATCGTGCCCTGTCAATTGAGAGATCAACACTGTTAATACCTAATACGTCGACCTCAAATTCTGAGACGAAAATTAGACTTATTGGGGGTTAAGATGTAGGATGGAATTCTGTACAAGTGATCTGTGATAGATATTGGCCTATCTTACAACAAGATTGTCATTTGAAGATAGGGCATCCTCTACATCCAAACGTTGTCCCAATATCAGATTGTTAAAAGTCACTTGTCTAAACCCCCTCCTAAACAAACTTGGCTAGGCACATCCCTAAAAGGGACCTTTAAATGTGGCCGTTGTAAGGCGTGTAAACACATCTTACATGGAACTAACACATGGTCCAGTCCAAATGGTTTAAAAGAATATAAAGCCAAACATTTTTTCAATTGCAGTTCCAAATGTGTGGTCTACCTAATGACATGTTCATGCGACAAAAAAATACGTGGGGAAAACCATTCCTTCGCTTAAGAATTCTAGAACATGTCAGATCTGTGAGGTATATTCGCAATACACCGGTAGCAAGACACCTTAGGACTGAACATGACGGAAATGCTGATGGCTTGAGGTTCCAAGTCATAGTTTTAGTGGGTCCACGCCGTGGAAATTTTGATTTACGCTTACGCCAAAGAGAAGCGTTTTGGATTTATGAACTGTGTACAATATACCCTGGCGGTCTAAATGAGGGGTTCACCTTCGCTCCATTTATTTCTGATACATAATCTAATTATTTTTGTTTATACCTCCTTTTTGCGACCCTCTTGCTTTGCTTGTTTATCCTTACTAATTACATCAGTTATATTTACGGTACCTTTTCGCCTCTTTTTAAGGCTCGGGTCAGATGAGCGCATTTTGTACGGACTGTGCGTCCATGCAGTACGGACGTACTTACTGACTGACAACAAGGTAGTGGCCAAACAGTCCGTTTATTTTACTGATGTATTTTTTGACTGATGTAGCAGGGAAAATAAATTACAATGATAAAACATTCTGTCCGTCAAAAATGCTGGACGTATAAATGCAGTCCGTCTGACCACGCTCCATCACTCACACACAAAGCTACACGGACGTTGCGGACGTGGCTCACTCCGCACGTCCGTTCTAGCAGTATTACGTTCTTGTCTAACCTGCGTCCGTTTGCCGCGTCCGCCATGCATCCTCACTTCCGTGCGGACGTACTTCGTGTGTGGGGCTCCATTGGTCAGAATGCTATGCTGCCACGGACGTACAAATGTGCGGCAACACGGACGTGATAACTGCGCTCGTCTGACCCCAGCCTAAAGGCATTCCCATCATCCAATTATGGTTCCCTTTGTAGTTTTATTTTTGATGCCATTTGTGGAAGAATATCCCTCTAAACATTAAATGTGCTTCACTTTTAGATAGATGGCTGTTTAGATATATAATAGTATATTATCAGCTACAGCGTCACTTTTCTTTGCCTACTTTTCTATGTAGCTATGAAAGTAGTATAGAGATCAGAAGACCTGCAGACTAGTGAGCAACACTCTGGTATAGATGGCGATATATATTACCAATTAACCAGCGCTAATGAGATTCTGGGCTTATTATTCAATGTGGCATTAGATTTCATTAGTAACATTTTATTGTAGATTACACATGTTGGTTTGGGGCATGTGTTTGCCCTCTTCACCCCTCAATTTGAGATAATTTTGATGCATCTATTTAATATATATGATGATAGATGGCTGTTTAGATATATATTAGTACATAATCAGCTACAGCGTCACTTTTCTTTGCCTACTTTCCTATGAAGCTATGAAAACAATATAGAGATTAGAAGACTTGCAGACTAGTGAGCAACACTTTGGTATAGATGGCGATACATATTACCAATTAACCAGCCCTAATGAGATTCTGGGCTTATTATTCAATGAGGCATTAGATTTCATTAGCAACATTTCACCAATGGATTACACATGTTGGTTTGGGGCATGTGTTTGCCCTCTTCACCCCTCAATTTGAGATAATTTTGATGCATTCATTTAATGAATATGTATAGCAGCCGCTCAGTAGTAAGCTGGCCCCTATTGTAGGGAATGAGACCAACTATGTTTCCATCATGAGATGTGGATAATTGATTGGAGTATAACAGTTGGTTACTATGGTGATGAGGTTCCCCAATAGAGAGGTGTGTTCAAGGTACCATTACGAATGTGGATTCCTGAATGGGCGGAGTAACACAGCTGATCCGGTGTTTGCCATCAAGGTCCCGGTATATAAGCAGCAACAGCACAGAGGGTCTTCCCTCTTGAAAAAGCCGCGGTTCTGTGGCGGCGAAACATGTCGAGGAGTGAGGTTTTTTTTTTTAAACATAATTTTATTGGACGTTAGGGCAATAAGAATAACATGGGTGCAGATGTGGCGTCGCAGCGCCAAAAAAGCAATATCAATCAACAAAACATATGCATCCTAGTAAACCATAATTCTGTCCATATTATGACATTAAAGTAGGGTGAAAAATAAGGGAGGAGAGGTGGGAAAGAAAGGAAAAGAAAACGGAGGGGGGGAATGGGTGGCCCGGCCCAGGCCAGAATCCTAAGACATAGATATTAATCCAACCTGTCAAAAGCTATAGAGGGAAATGCAGAAGGGTGGGGGGGGGAGTGCCAAAGAAGAAAAAAGGTGAAAGGGGCCAAGAAGCCCTATATACGTGACCATAGCCCGAATTCCCGTCATAGATTATAACCCAGCATCGAGCCAGGGCCCCCAAGTTTTACTATATGATGGCAATGTAAAACGTACTATAGCGGTCAGTTCGTCCATAACCTGAGTGTCTCTGATTTTGGCATATACTTTAGCCATACAGGGCAGGAGGGGTTGTCTCCAGACTTCCGCCATAGAACGTCTCGTGGCCAGGGTAATTTTGGCTAATAGTTTGTTTTCATGGAAAGTAAGTTCAGGTAGCGGCCTGGAGAGCAAAAATGCCCAAGAATCCAACGGGATAGGTTTAGATAGAATTAGAATCAGTAGATCTTGGACTTCCTTCCATAAAGGTACAATTCGGGGACATGTCCACCACATGTGGAAAAAGGAGCCCTTGGAGGTGCAGAGTCTCCAGCATACATCCGGTAGATTTCTATTCATGTGCGCCAATTGAGATGGTGTAACGTACCACCGCATAATCATTTTAATGGACTGTTCCTGCAATGAGGCACACACCGACACGGAGCGAGACATCTCCCACATGTCCAACCAGTCCTCTGAGTCCAGGGTTTCCCAGATATCTCTTTCCCAAGCATGAATATAGGACAGGTCTTTCCAGTCCAACCGTGAGGTTAGATCCCGGTATAATGAAGATATAAGGCCTCTCGGATACGTGCCGGCCAGGCATAATCGCTCAAAGCGAGTCAGCGGCGCCAGTGCAGCTTGTTTGATGTGAGCCTGGGCGGCGTATGATGTCAATTGGAAAATGTGTAGAAAAGACAGTCCCGAAATATCTCGAAGGGGAATCAAGGTTCCGTTGTGGTATAAATTATGTATTCTGCACACACCTGAGTCCAATAGGTCACGCCAGGGCCTCATGAGTAGACCAGGGCAAAAGTCTCTATTCCCAAGAATCGGAGTCATAGGTGATGGTATAGACGTCAACTCGCATTTCACTGCTAGCCTATGCCAAAGGCGCAGAGAGTTTAATATGGCTGGGCATGTGGTGGTGATCAAAGGACGGTGTTCTCGAGCCAGCCATATCCAATGTTGTATCTTATTCGGCCGCATAAGGGACGCTTCCAGGTCGACCCACCTGCGAGACCCCGCCGGAGCATGCCAGGCTACCACTTGTGCCAATTGAGTTGCATAGTAATAGGTGAGGAGAGATGGAAGGCCCAGGCCGCCCAAAGACCATGGGCGATAGAGAGTATGTCTAGCTACACAGCATCGTTTCCCTGCCCATATAAAGTAATCAATTGAACGCTGCAAAGCGATGACCTCTGAAGCAACGAGAGGAACCGGTAATGCCTGAAACATATACAATAATCTGGGTAATACGTTCATCTTGATGCAGTTAAGCCTACCGAGCCATGATATCGCATATTTATTCCAACATTCTAACTCTGCTTTGAGAGTCGCAAATAGGCGAGGGTAATTAGCCAAATAAAGGTCTGCCGAGCATGATGTTAAGCGGACCCCCAGGTATACCAGCTCCGAGTGGGTGAACCTTATAGGGCAGGAAGAAGAGAGAGTTGTAATCGCCTCTGCTGTCAGCGCCACCGGGAGTGCCTCTGATTTAGTTACATTAATTTTATACCCTGAAAGAGTTGAAAAGTCACTGAGCAGATCCAAAACCCGGGGCAAGGAGGTGGAAGGGTCTGTCAGGGAGAGGACGACGTCATCGGCATAAGCCGATAATTTAAATTCCAAGTCACCCACCGTAAGTCCCGAGATTCCCGCGTCCGATTTAATAGCAAGCAATAGAGGTTCCAAAAAAAGGGCAATTAAGGCCGGAGACAATGGGCAGCCTTGCCTGGTTCCGTTCCGGATTTCGAAGGGAATCCTATCGGCTCCCGGTATCAAAATTTGCACTCCTGGGGAAGCATACAGGGCTGAGATCATTCGGAGAAAAGCGGGGGGGAACCCCAGTTGTTTAAGTAAAGTAAATAAAAACGGCCACTCCGCCCTATCAAAGGCCTTCTCAGCGTCTAAAGACAAAAATAAGGAAGGCTTCTGATAGGTCTCAGCGAACCAAATAAGATCCGCCGCACGTCTCGTATTGTCGTACGCTTGCCGACCTGGAATGAACCCCACCTGGTCTGGTGATACCAAAAAGGGGAGGAGAGGGTCTAGGCGCAAGGCCAAAATTTTTGCTAATAGTTTAATGTCCGTATTTAAGAGGGATATGGGCCTATAACTATCAATGTTCTCAGGGTCTTTCCCAGGTTTAGGGAGGAGAACTATGGCAGCCAACAGTGACTCAGCAGGGAAAGGGGCACCCTCCCGTGCGGCATTAATTAAACGGCATAGAATGGGCTTTAATTTAGGACAGAACGCTTTATAATACCGGTATGTGAAGCCATCTGGCCCAGGGGCCTTTAATGGCTTCATCAGGCCCAAAGCCCTCCCTATCTCCTCCTCCGTTATAGGGGATCCCAACAATAGGGATTGAACCCTATCAAGGGTAGGGAGGTTCTGACGCCTCAAGTAAGTTTCTATGTTATCTATCAGGTCGCGGTTTCCTATTTTGTGAGTGGGGGAATGATCATAAATATCCGTAAAATACGCTATGAAGGCATTCCGGATATCCTCAGGAGATTTATGAACCTGCCCTTTTTTATCTCAGATCAACGGAAACAAGACAGTGTGGCATCTAGGGCGCAGCATCCTGGCTAGGGGCGTATCTGCTTTATTCGCTCGTTCATAATAACGCCTTTTGGACCATAGCAACGATCTCCCCACATCATCTAAAAATAAACCGTTAAGGTCTGCGCGAACTCGATTAAGCTGCGAAAGGGTGTCGTCCGTCGGGACTCGTTTATGCCTGAGTTCCAGTCTCCGCAGGTCAGTCTGTAACGTGACTATGGCCTGCAACTTCATGCGTTTGTGGTAGGCAGCCTGACTAAGTAGCACTCCCCTGATCACTGCTTTATGAGCATTCCATAATGTATGTATGGACACGTCAGGAGTATCATTTAACTGAAAGTATGAATCCAGCGCAGATCCAACCACTTTCCTAACCCCCTTTTTCAAAAGAAGCAAGGGATCGAGCCGCCATTGGCCACTGCTTCCAGATGCCAGTGGGCGGACATGCAAAAGCACTTCTGCATGGTCAGACCAAGTTATGGAGCCAATGCCTGATTTCGCAATCAAGGGAATACAGTCCGGGGAGATCAGAAAATAATCTAATCTGGAGTATGAGGAATGGACCGGGGAGTAAAAGATGAAAATCCTTCATTGTGGGGTGCTGCACCCTCCAAATGTCTACCAGATCATGATTACGCACAAGCGCATGAAACTGCCTATGTTGGGATGAGGATGGAGTCAGACCGATGTGAGGGGGATGGCCAGATCGGTCCAGTGGAGAGCAGAGAGTAGCATTAAAGTCCCCTCCCAATATGATTTTGCCCCTAGCATGCAACCTGAGAAAGGAGGAGAGGTCCGCCCAAAATCCCGCATCTGGCCCATTTGGTGCATATACCGACATCAATGTATACCATTTAGACGAACAAGTACCCCTCACCAAGACATACCTCCCAGCGGAGTCAGAATATGCATCAGTAATCTGCAGTGGACAGGAATTATGCAACAAAATAGCAGCCCCATTCCGTTTAGGAATTGCACATGAGGTGAAGACAGGGGAATAGGATGGGTCTGCTAAGCGAAAGGCCGCAGTGGTAGAGATCCTAGTCTCTTGGAGGAATGCGATGTTCGCAGATTTCTGCTTAAGTTCCCGAAACAGGAGACGTCGCTTGCGCAGGGAATTTAGTCCCTTGACATTCAAGGAGAGGAATTTTAGATCAGAAATCATTATGGGACTAGGAAGGGGAAAGCATGGCCACCATCCTCCCCACGTCTCCACCCCTGTCCCGTTCCGTCATCTCCCAGCCTCTTACTGAGGGGGGAGGGGACAGGACGGGAGCCACCTACATGGGGATCAGAAGTGTTAAATACATTTACATAATCATGCGGCCAAAAGGTCAGAAGAGAGAAAGTAGGGCCGGGCCGGGGGAATAGGTTGGGAAGGGGAAGTAAGGAGAAAGAGGAAGGAAAAAAAGAACAAATCGTCCCGAACGGATGGGTAAACCAAAGGAACGGAACCTTGGAGTAGGAGGTAGTCTCGGGGAAACCAGCAAGCCATGGGGAAAAAACCCTCGGCCACTGTCCCCCCGAGCAACCGCCACCTTAAACGTCATACTAAAACTACAACCACCTTAACAAATAAATCAGAGGTACAAAGAAAAAACAGAATATAACCTAAGAAAGCATCAAAGAGCCGTCTAAGGGCCTAAGCCCCGCAAAACCTGGACTGAAGGATATATATGCCCTCACTTAGGGCACCAACGGCTGTCCATATTCACTCTCCAGCCGGAGACCAGTCTCTGGAGAGCCGTGGCAGAGAACTCGGAGGGGTGAGCTGAGCAATTGCGTCCGGGACCTCCAATCCCAGCTGGCGTAGGAAGTCCTGAGCTCTGTACAGGTGTGTGCAAAAATACGTGCGACCATCTTTGTGGACCAAGATACGAAATGGGAATCCCCATGAGTAGCGCATATCGTGAGAGCGCAGCAGTTCTGTGACTACCCGCCATTCCCTGCGTTTAGCCAGGGTCGACGGGGCAAGGTCCTGGTAGAAAAGCAGCTGGCCATCCTCGTACTCCACCTGCTGGTCGTGAGCTGTGCGTAGTAAAGCTTCCCTGGTCGAGTAATAATGTAATCTAGCGACTACGACGTGCGGTGGTGCGTTCTGGCCTTTCCACACCCCCAGAGTACGGTGTATCTGGTCGATCAGATATCTAGCCGGTGGCAGCGCGGGTAATAACTTTTTCATAATGCCAGTAAGAGTGGCGTCCAGCGCATCCGATGTCACCGATTCAGGCAGGCCTCGGAGTCTGACGTTGTTGCGTCTGGACCTGTTTGATAAATCTTCCAGAGCCTCCTCTAGTGTCTCCACCCGTGTTGCTAGTGTCTTAGCATGGTGGGCAAGTGTGTTGCACGTGTCCATGAATGCCTCTGCCCGTTCCTTGAGACGCGCTGTGCGTGTCCCAATTACCTGGACCTCCGCCGGTAGCGCCCTCGTGTTGCGCGCCAGCTCCTCAGCTATAAAATCTTGCAGGCGACGGATGTCCTGACGGGTCGCCGGGCCCGAGTCCTGTTCCATCTCTGATGTGTCTGAGCCTGGGGATGGGCTTCTCCCTCCATCTCTGGAGGAACCGCCGCCATCTTGGGGCCTAGTCACTGTGCGGGTCCGCGGTGTAAAAATTGGCGTTACAAGTGCGCTGTCAGGCTTTTTTGTTTTTTTGGAGGACTTCATGGCTCCTGCTATCTTCCCGTGTACCTCCAGAGCGAAATAAAGAAGGTTAAAGTGGTGGTTGTCTCAATTCAATCAGCGGCTACTCGGGAGCTCCAGCAGCACACGTCCTCTCACATTGCCGGCTTGGCTCCGCCCCTGAGTGAGGTTCTTTTAACAGTTTAATATTGTGGGTCTGGTCACTTTTGCCCACTTTGGCCCCTAACAATGAGGGCGTAGCTGTCTCTGTTGTATGGCTTTTGTGCTGTTTGATGGTTCTATGGTTATAAATCTATGCTGTATCGCTGATTTAGCAGTTTCTGTGATTGCACAGTTACATTTTTCAGTACAATTTTTGTCTCAATGAATGTACGTCAGGCATATATAGGAGCCAATTGTTAGGCTCTTCATAGCATTGATACTTTACACAGTCTATATACTATCTTGCTAGTTTATGCGCATAATTAATCACATATCGGTCGACCTCTATACCTATTTAAGGTGATCCTCCGAAGATTATGAATTATTTAATGCGTTTTGATTTGATTGTATGAATGTCTGGCATATTGCTAAAGGCCGCTCAGTAGCCTACATTAGCTAGACTGTGTTACTCTGTTTTATTTTGATTTGAATGCACAGACCAACAGGATTGCCTTAGGCTAGGGTCAGACGAACGCATTTTCGCGTTGTCTGTGAAAAAGTGCGTTCGAACGAATGGACGCATTTTTTCACCAAGTACGCGATAGCGGTCATACGATGCGCATTTGCGTTCGTGATTTTGTACGGATCATCAATAAAACACTTTTGCATCTGGACGTTATGTTGGCCAGACATTAGCAGTGTCTGACATCTCCAAATCACGCAAACACGCCGCTAGCGGACGCAGCGCACTCTGTACAACCGTACTAGTGGTTTCACGTTCTCGACAAAATGCGTTCGTTTGCCACTGGCGTTGCACGGCCGGACTTTCGTGCGACCGTACTTCGTATATTGGCCGTCATTGCCCGTCATTTGCTGCTAGTGCGGCCGTAATTAAGTGCGCCAGAACGCACGTTTAAAGTGCGCTAGTCTGACCCTAGCCTTAGTGAGGTAACCATCCTGCATTGGGTGGTTTCAATTCGTGACCTATCTAATTCATTATATGTTTTTTATGCGTTCGGTGTTATGTTAGTTTTTTGTACACCTATTAAAATTGATATTGGGTAGTTGATGTCTACCATCTCTCTTTTTTCTTTTTCTTTAAAAATTAAAATTTTCACCCCAAAAAATCCTAAAAGAATAATTAAGTAAAGAAACTTACATTCTATTGGTAGTAGTCTACTTCCCATTCTTAAATAAGCAATAAAAAGGGAAATAACTCCTAAAAAAGCGAAAAACCAACTGATCTGAATCACCCGAAATGATCCGAGTCGAAAGAAAAACTGTCTGAAATGATCCAAAACGAAAAAAAAGTCATGCACATCCCTAAAATATAATAACAGTTGTGCTCCAAGCTTCAGAGATCTTCACGTGGCTCCAGGTGGCTCTTCCAGTCATACAGAATGTGCAAGAAAGCAGTCAGCATTCTCCTGGTAAGGCTGCTGTCAGACGAGCGTAGTGTTCACGTCCGTGATTGCGCCTACAAGTACGTCCGTGATAGCATGAAAGAAAGCCCATCGGAGCCCGACACATGAAGTATGTCCGCACTGAACTGCGGACGCGCAACGGCCGCGGCCCACGGACGCAAGGCAGGCAAGAACGTACAACCCCTAGAACGGCCGCACAAAGTGCGCTACGTCCGCAACGTCTGCATAGCTTTGTGTGTGAGTGATGGAACGTGGTCAGACGGACTGCATTTATACGACCAGCATTTTTCACGGACAAAATGGTTTTGCTTTTTAATTTATTTTCCCTCCTACATCCGTCAAAATATACGTCAGTGAAAAAATGGACTGTGTGACCACTACTGCGTCTAACGTAATAACGTACGTCCGTGTGCACGGACACACAGTCCGTAGAAATCACGCTCATCTGACCCTAGCCTCAGTACTAGACAACAGTGGCTCTTCAACTAATTAGTAAGGATGTTAAAGGTCAAAATATAGTATTTAATATCCCTGTTTTGCAGCTCTGGGTCTGCTTTGCGATGCTCAGCTGTAAAAGGCGTGTGAACTAGAAATTTGTAAAGCTCTACTGATGTAATAACCACCAACATGGGTAAAAGGAAATGTATTAATATATAAATAGGACAAGAAGTTTAAAGAAAATGCATACATCAAACAACCAAGTTGGGAACTTTTTTGTAATCACACCCTGCGTGCTAGGGGAAGTTGTGCTGTCTGTGTGGTTTGTGCATTAGGATTCATATTTCCCCACATAGTCTGTGGTTCTTACTAATATATGTTGTTTTTAGATACCCAGAACCCTTTAAGGCTATTTTTTTCTACATAAAAATGAAAGGGCGGGTGCAGTGTATGTCTTTTTGATGTCGGTGACAGCGGATCTTTATGATGGCTAGTCTTCTCCTGTATCCCTGAGGTGTTTGAGCAGTGTTTCCCAACCCTGGTCCTCAAGCAACCCTAACAGGTCAGATTTTTTTTTTATGATTACATTGGGAAATGCAGACTGAATCTTGCAATCACTAGGGTTGTGCATGACTTTTATTTTGTTTCGTTTCGGGTTCTTTTTTTCGTTTCGGATCATTTCAGACAGTTTTTCTTTCCTGTTGGATCATTTTGATTTGGTGATTCAGATCGATTCGGCTTATTTCGGCAATTCGGATAATTTAGACGATTCAAATCAGTTGGTTTTTCGCTTTTTTATGAGTTATTTCGTCTTTTATTGCTTATCTAAGAATGGCAAGTAGATTAGTACCAATAGAATGTAAGTTTCTTTACTTAATTATTCTTTTAGGATTATTTAGGCATTTTTTGGGTGAAATTTTTGGTTTCCTAACTTTTTTTAAGAAACAAGGCTTTTTAACCCATAGGTTTCAATGCAGCATTTGAATCCGCACACTGACGGGCAGCGCCTCTCTGCAGTATAATTAATGCAGCATATGAATCCGCACACTGCCGGGCAGCGCCTCTCTGCAGTATAATTAATGCAGCACATGAATCCACACACTGCCGGGCAGTGCCTCTCTGCAGTATAATTAATGCAGCATATGAATCCGCGCACTGCCGGGCAGCGCCTCTCTGCAGTATAATTAATGCAGCATATGAATCCACACACTGCCGGGCAGCGCCTCTCTGCAGTATAATTAATGCAGCATATGAATCCACACACTGCTGGGAAGCGACTCTCTGCAGTATAATTAATGCAGCATATGAATCCACACACTGCTGGGAAGCGACTCTCTGCAGTATAATTAATGCAGCATATGAATCCACACACTGCTGGGAAGCGCCTCTCTGCAGTATAATTAATGCAGCATATGAATCCACACACTGCTGGGAAGCGACTCTCTGCAGTATAATTAATGCAGCATATGAATCCACACACTGCTGGGAAGCGCCTCTCTGCAGTATAATTAATGCAGCATATGAATCCACACACTGCTGGGAAGCGCCTCTCTGCAGTATAATTAATGTCGCATATGAATCCACACACTGCCGGGCGGCGCCTCTTTGCGGTATAATTAATGCTGCATATGAATCCACACACTGCCGGGCAGCGCCTCTCTGCAGTATAATTAATGCAGCATATGAATCCACACACTGCTGGGCAGCGCCTCTCTGCAGTATAATTAATGCAGCATATGAATCCACACATTGCTGGGAAGCACCTCTCTGCAGTATAATTAATGCAGCATATGAATCCACACATTGCTGGGAAGCGCCTCTCTGCAGTATAATTAATGCAGCATATGAATCCGCACACTGCTGGGCAGCGCCTCTCTGCAGTATAATTAATGCAGCATCTGAATCCACACACTGCTGGGAAGCGCCTCTCTGCAGTATAATTAATGCAGCATCTGAATCCACACACTGCTGGGCAGCGCCTCTCTGCAGTATATTTAATGCAGAATATGAATCCGCACACTGCTGGGAAGCGCCTCTCTGCAGTATAATTAATGCAGCATATGAATCCACACACTGCCAGGCGGAGCCTCTCTGCAGTATAATTAATGCAGCATATGAATCCACACACTGCCGGGCGGCGCCTCTCTGCGGTATAATTAATGCAGCATATGAATCCACACACTGCTGGGCAGCACCTCCCTGCAGTATAATTAATGCAGCATATGAATCCGCACACTGCCGGGCGGTGCCTCTCCGCAATATAATTGTGGATTATTCCAGCCTTGGTGTTAGAATAATCTTAATTTTAATAAAGACAGGAGGCGAATATTTAGCATTCTCTTTTCTTTACTAAAACATCAGCAGCAAGGAAAGTTTACATAGCAACAGCAGTAACCAATCAACAACAAGAGTGTAGTAAGTCCTTAGCCACGCCCTCTTTTCTTGTATGCCGAACGAGCAGGAGAGACGTGACGTAGAAATTCCAGAAATCCAAGAAGTAGGAAGAACCCGGAAACTGAAGAGATGAAAGCCAAGACTAGGTAGGAGTCAACGAGATGGTCAGTCGCAGAACTGGAAGCCAACGGGCGTCCGAAACGATGGGAGACCAACAGGGCCGCAGAAGCAAATCAAGCTACGGAGAAAGCAGAGGATACGTGAAAGTACCATGTGATGGAGGCTTGCCAATCAACAGTTAACTAACTGACCAGTCAAAGCGAAGAATTATCAATAGTTAAATCAATTATGAGACAGTAGCCGTAGGCTAGGCCAATGAGACATGCAAACCCTACTAAGGGGAATGAAAAATAGTTAGACAATAATGGACAAAAGTCGAAGAAGTGTAGATACATAAATTACATCCTTTATTCAAAATTT
This sequence comes from Leptobrachium leishanense, assembly GCA_009667805.1. Taxonomy (NCBI): domain Eukaryota; kingdom Metazoa; phylum Chordata; class Amphibia; order Anura; family Megophryidae; genus Leptobrachium; species Leptobrachium leishanense. The sequence goes on from CM019063.1 coordinate 475,470,765, forward strand.
ATTTATTTTTTATTACTATTATTATAATTATTATTTTTTTAATCGAATATAGTAGTAAATCCAGTACAATGTGAGCAATCCCGGGTATGGGCGGGCGGGAAAAATATTCGCCTCCTGTCTTTATTAAAATTAAGATTATTCTAACACCAAGGCTGGAATAATCCACAATTTTATATCAAGTCAGGAGGCTTCATATTTTGCAGTTTTAAAGCTGCACCAGAGCCCCAGATGCATGAGAACGAGGGCGAAAATAAAAGGTACGAAAGCTGACCGCCCTAGAACAATCAGCAGCCGCTAGTATGTCGGACATGGAGCCGCCGGTGACTGCAACAGAAGAAGCCACTGCACCCCGCACGGAGTGAGCGCCGTAGTGAGGAGCAACACCTGCTAGGGAGAGCAGCCAGGGGACCCCTCTAGAAAGTGTAGGCGAGGAAACAGGATTGTAAGTGGAAACATAGGAGACCAAGAGCTGGCCAACCGGAGGGGAGCGCAAAGAGCCTAAGTGGGAGAGGTAGTTCGTAACGCACCTAGCGACACATAGGGTAGAAAACCTTAGAAAAAGGGGGTTTTTGTACATCTAGTAAGCGTGAAAAACTACTCCCTTAGGAGAGAAAACCATAGCGTGCGCATCGAAGGCTCTAGCATCCAAAACACGTCTAAAGGACCCCAAACACAAAATGATGGTTAGAATACATCAAGAGCTGACGCAGGAACAGCGAGTAGTATCTGGCCAGTTACGCAGGAACTCCAAAACAAGCGCCACATCCCAAAAGTGAGTATATTATTTGGGGCCGGCGGGCGAGCGAGCCTAACGCCCTTGAGGAGACAACACACAGAAACGCCACCCAGGGGAGCGTGAGCCACCGAGATGGTCGAGCGGAACCAGGTGATGATAGGACTTGCCGGCCGTGGAAAGGCTCGCCAACAAATTAGAGGGGCTGTAGCAGGATCAGGCACACACCAACCACACCAAATTTCCCCAGGCGTAACATTTTTGCGTGCCAGAAGTCCAGGATTCCCATAATAGGGAGCGAGCCGCAGCTGATAAGCCTGGTAGCATGCAGGGTCCCCGGAAATTGTCCAAGCCACCAGTGGAAGATTGCCCTCCAATACCACTGGATTAGGGTTGCCTTGAGGGTCCAGAAGAATGGATGGAAAAGGACGGCAGCAGCGGGCAGGAGTAGACAAGGGAGTTGTAGCGTCAGTGGCAACCAGCTCTGTGCATCCCATAGAGGCATGAGTAGAAGTCGAAACCATCCATCTGCGGACTTCTTGAAGCGTGCACGTGAGCATCGTGAACGGGGAAACAGTGTAGGCTCCTCGATGGGGCCATGGTGGGAGGAAAGCATCCACCGCTGCCGCCTGCAGGTCCGTAAGCCAACTGAAGCCGGTCTGCATCTGGTGGGTCAAGCGGGAAGTAAACAGGTTGACCCAAAGGAGTAGAGGGCAGATGATGTGAAGCGGCTGTTCCTCTGGCGTCCATGCCCCACCCGTGGATACAGGTCCGCAAGTCGCTCCCCAACCCGACTGGCTGGCGTCCGATTCCGATACGAAGTCCGGTAGAGAGCCAAAAATGGCCCACCCATTCCAGGCTTCCATGAGGCGCAGCCACCACAGGAGTTCCACTCGAGCCTCAGGAGTGATAGGGACCAGCTGGTCGTAGGAGGGATTGAGACTGAGGCACGTGGTTTTCTGACGTTGCATCGCCAGATAATGCAGTGGGCCAGGGAGAAGGGTGATGACTTGGGCTGGGCGACAAGCTGACTTGTCCATGTTGGTAATGAACCAGAGGTCTTACAGGAGAGTAAGCACTAGGGCCGTGTGATGGGAAAACAGGACCGGATCTTGAGCCAGTACGAAGATATTGTCCAGGTATATGAGAGACCTGATGCCCTGTGAATATATGGAGGCCATGGCCAGTAAGAGGAGCTTCATGAAGCACCATGGTGCGGAGCTGAGGCCGAAAGGTAGGCAGGTGAACTGTCGGTGGTGCAGGATGGATAGGAGACCCCTGAGTAGATGTGTGCTCTCCATTGTGAAGTGTCGATAGGACAAGAAGGGATTGAAGACTATCCAGTTTAAGACCGGGCGAAGGTCCCCAGACTTCTTGTGTACCAGAACACATTGTATGGGGAAAACAGACTGGAAGGGAACCTGGGAAAAGTCTATCAAGAAACCAGATACGATTCGTAGGACCCAAGAGTCGGAAGGTTGGTATAGATGTTAACCTTATGATTCGATTCTTTTAAGAAGAGGTCCCCAAAAAAACAACCCCTTGGCCGCAGGACCCAATTCTTTGGAGCACATACTTGTTAAATTAGCGTCAAAGCGAAAAAGCGCCTCATTGCGGCGTGCAGAAGAGATGCTGACATTGGCGTTACCTAAAGACAGAGGGCACGCTGTGCCCATTCACGGACCATTGCAGGGCCGAGCAGGGTAGACATAAGGCTATCCTAAACAAAAGGTAAATCCAGGTAAAGTATCCATGTAATTGGGCAGACTAGATGGGCCGAAAGGTTCTTATCTGCCGACAGTTTCTATGTTTCCAGAAGGTAGTGCTTCGTCCACCGTGACGAGCGGGCCTGAAACCTCCAGCATTTGTCCTGGGCGATGCGGAAGCCCTGTTCGACTTCGACAAGGATCCCTGCCAACCTTGCCCAGAAAGGAGACGAAATCCACGTCAAACTCTGGCGTAAGAGATACCTTGTCAGGCAGCGTCGGGCAAGGGCATCCTGCCCACAGATGCGCCCTGGAAATTTTAACTAAGAGACCGCGTAGCCAGAAGAGCAGAAACTCCGCTGTGTGGTCAGGCGGGAGCCAGGCCGAAGACCTGGGGTGGGTGGTAGTGCATGGATCGAAAAAGGAGGGGGAGCTCCTCTAGCGTCGAGGAGTGGCGCGGGGGTATCCGAGGACACCAAGGAGCGAGGCGTGTTGGAGCGGTAGAGAAGGGCACGATCGCTAAGCTATCAGAACGGGGCTCACCCGTCGAGCTTGCAGTAGTCGGTGGATCACCGGTGGTATTGGCTCCGTCCTCCTCGGGTAGTGAGCCTGGTAAATATCCATGTCATAATCATCGTCCCCTTCTTTGGGGACAGAAGTGCGGGAGGAGTTTGTAGCAGGGCCCTTACCCTAGCCAGCGGACTCAGATTGACCCTTCCAGAGTATTTTACGAGATGGCATGGCAGCCTCAGAATGAACCGAATGAGAGCCCTCAGAAAGGGCCGGTGACTAGGCCCTAGAAAGGACCGGAGGTTCTGGCTGGGGAAGCGGGGCATGGCTGCCAAGCTATGGGCAGTGTTTCTGAAATGGCAGCTAAAAGCCAGGCCGAAAGCTCCTCTGGATTGGTGGGGAGCTGAGGAGGATCCATGGAAAACAGAATAACGGGACTCACCTGTTGAGGTAATATATATATATTAAAATTTATAGGGATATATATCAGGGCTCACCCGATGTTTAGTGTGGCCAAACAGAAAAATCATGTACTAGCCGTCAGGAAGGTAATAATATATTCATTATAAATTAATGTGTTGTGGCTCACCCGATGCCTTTGTGGGACAGACAGATCCCGCCAGAATAATAATATACTTATATATATATATAAGCTTATCAGGGCTCACCCGATGTCTTCGTGGGACAGATATCCCGTTAGATAAATAATATATTTGTTTATATACATAAGCTTATCAGGGCTCACCTGATGCCTTCGTGGGACAGATATCCCGTCAGAAAATTTTATTTTTATATATATATATATATACATACTTACTTACTTACTTATCGGGGCTCACCCGATGCATTCGTGGGACAGATATCCCGTCAGAAAATTTTATTTTTATATATATATATATATACATACTTACTTACTTACTTATCGGGGCTCACCCGATGCATTCGTGGGACAGATATCCTGTCAGAAAATTTTATTTTTATATATATATATATATATACATACTTACTTACTTACTTATCGGGGCTCACCCGATGCATTCGTGGGACAGATATCCTGTCAGAAAATTTTATTTTATATATATATAATATAATATACATACTTACTTACTTACTTATCGGGGCTCACCCGATGCATTCGTGGGACAGATATCCTGTCAGAAAATTTTATTTTTATATATATATATATATATATATATATACATACTTACTTACTTACTTATCGGGGCTCACCCGATGCATTCGTGGGACAGATATCCTGTCAGAAAATTTTATTTTTATATATATATATCTATATCTATCTATCGGGGCTCACCCGATGCCTTCATGGGACAGATCCCACCAGAAGAAATAATATTTATTTGTATATATATAGTATAAGCGTATCGGGGCTTACCCGATGTTTACGTTGGGCAGACAGAAATCCCACCAAAAATAATAATTTATTTATATAAATAGAACCTGAGGCCGTTTAACATGTAAGTGCTGACCTGCTAGTTTGCATCGGGACGCGAAGACGCGATGTCCCGAATGGCGGCAATTGCTGGTTAGAACTAAGATGGCCGCCGGAGTGCGCACGGACGAAAAACCATACTATCCTGAGGAGAAAGTTTAGTCGCGCACTCGCGGGAAGGCGGCGGGCGCCGCGCAAAACACAAAGAAAGGGGGGGAAAAAACCTTAAGGAGAAGAAAGAGCTGTTAAAACAAAGTAAAGTACGATGGGGCGCCGCAAGTCACGCAACGCGAGTAAAGCGCACCTGCAGGCGGGAGAGTGCCCACACAGCAGGGAGGAAACCTAGGAAAAAAACAATCAGGTGCACAGTACATATAATAAATCTGAGTATAAAATTACATAATAAACCTAACAGTGACAAATTACACCTAAATTAAAGCCTGGCAACCAGGAGCTGTTTTGAAAACGTCTCACCTGGTCGCCAGCAGCAAGAAAAGAGGGCGTGGCTAAGGACTTACTACACTCTTGTTGTTGATTGGTTACTGCTGTTGCTATGTAAACTTTCCTTGCTGCTGATGTTTTAGTAAAGAAAAGAGAATGCTAAATATGAAGCCTCCTGACTTGATATAAAATTAATGCAGCATATGAATCCGCACACTGCCGGGAACTTCCCAGCAGTGTGTGGATTGATATGCTGCATTAATTAGAACTCCTAAAAAATGAAAAACTAACTGATCAAAAAATTAATCGATCCGAATCAATGAATCAATCTCTAAGGCTAGGGTCAAACGAAAGCATTTTTACACGCGAACGAAAAAAAGTGCGTCCGAACGCATTGACGTATTTTTTTCATGGAATTCGCGAAAACGGTCATACGATGCGCATTTTCGTGCGTGATTTTTTACTGATCCAAACCAGGAAACTTTGGGTGTCTGGACATTATGTTGGCCGGACACGAGCAGGGTCTGATGTCTCCAAATCACACACACACACCGCTAGCGGATGCAGCGCACTCTGTACGTCCGTACTAGCGGTTCTGCGTTCTCGAAAAAATCCGTTTATTTTCCACTTGCGTTGCGTGGCCGGACTTTCGTGCGACCGTACTTCGTATATTGGCCGTCATTGTCCGTCATTTGCTGCTAGTGCGGCCGTAATTAAGTGCGCCAGAACGCACGTTAAAAGTGCGCTGGTCTAACCCCAGCCTAAACAGGTGCTGCACGGCAGTGTGCGGATTCGTGCGCTGTATTAATTATACTGCAGAGAGGCACTTTCCAGCAGTGTGTGGATTCATTTGCTGCATTGAAACCTATGGGTTAAAAAGCCTTGTTTCTTAAAAAAAAGTTAGGAAACCTAAAATTTCACCCAAAAAATTCCTAAAAAATCCCAAAAGAATAATTAAGAAAAAAACTTAATTTTTTTTGGTAATAATCTACTTCCCATTCTTAAATAAGCAATAAAAAACGAAATAACTCATAAAAAAAGCGAAAAACTGATCCGAATCGCCGAAATGAGCCGGATCGCCAAAATTATCTGAATCTTCAGATTGATCCGAAATTTCGGGTGGTCGATATTTTGTTTTCAGAAATGCTCCTGAAACACGAAAATGGTGAATTCCGTCCGAATTTCTCTAGCAATCACAGAGTACCAAAATATATCACCGCCCCATATGGCAAACCTGGCCTGTCAGGGGTACCTGAGACCCACGGTTGGTGGTCTCTTTTGCCTTTAAAGGGCACTACCACCAAAAAAGGAAATGTCCTTAGTGTGTTTATTTTATGTTGCTGATATGTTACATGTGCTTTGTTTTTCTCTTGTATGTTTAGTTAAGAAATATCAAGAGACTGGTGGTGGTGTGGTGTCAAGGCTACAACAATCAACTTTTTAATTAGTTTTAAAGGGACACTACCACCATAAAATTAAATAAAAAATAATTTGATTGTTGCCGATATCTTACAGGTGCTTTGGTTTTTTCTTGTACGTTTAGTTAAGAAAATATTTGACTCTATATGTTTTCACTGGGTGCATCCATTTTGTGATCTTTTGTGTTGTAGACTGACCCCCACAGTGGCCCCTATTACATTCTTTGCGCAATTGGTTTTGCGTGCGCGAGGGGCAAAATCCTTTGCGCTGAATGTCATATTACAACGTTCGCGTAAACGATGCGTGTTATTGTTTAACGCGGATGGACCTGCGCGAGCATGATGAACTGTGCGCGTCCTATACTTAACATTGCGAGCGCAAAATTTGTTCGTGCGCTGGTACGCGGTTGGTATTATAATCGATGCGCATCTTTTTACGAACGACGTTTGCACGCATAATTTTAACGTCTTTGAAAAGCTGGTGGTAACTGCAAATCTAAGGCTAGGGTCAGACGAACGCATTTTCACGTTGTCTGTGAAAAAGTGCGTTCGAACGAATGGACGCATTTTTTCACGGAGTACGCGAGAGCGGTCATACGATGCGCATTTTTCGTCCGTGATTTTGTACGGATCATCAATAAAACACTTTGTGCATCTGAACGTTATGTTGGCCGGACATTAGCAGCGTCTGACGTCTCCTAATCATGCACACACGCCGCTAGCGGACGCAGCGCACTCTGTACGTCAGTACTAGCAGTTTAACGTTCTCGAAAAAATGCGTTCATTTTCCACTTGCGTTGCGCGGCCGGACTTTCGTGCGACCGTACTTCGTATATTGGCCGTCATTGCCCGTCATCTGCTGCTAGTGCGGCTGTAATTATGTGCGCCTGCACGCGCGTTCGCACTGCCTCAGTCTGACCCTAGCCTAAACGTTCTGGCCAAAACAAAAAACAATGGCACGAAAAAAAAAATACAGCACAGTATAGTTACACATTCTACACATACCCAAACAATAAAATTGTGAATTTGTGCATATTTTTTTTATTGCTGCAGCATATATACTCAGATTTACTTTGAGAGGCCCAAAAACTTAAGTGAGTCAATTAAGGTAAATTAGTGTCAATTAAGGTTCTTCATTCTGATTGGCTGAATCCCGTGAAAAAAACAGTCCGCACACTGATTTTACGTGCGCTACGTTACTGTGCGCGTATTACTCTTCGTTTCGTGTGTCGTTTTTACATATGTGATTTTCGGACGGATGAGAAAATGCGTTTGGATCGGAATACTCTGTTAAGTTTCGCGCGATAACGATGGACAATGCGAGCAAAAAAATTTGCGCTGCGCAAACAATGTAATAGGGGCCAGTATCTTTATAGCACTTGCTCATCACAGGGTAGATTTGGCGAAAGAATGGAGTCTATGGGTTACGCAGCCAACTCACATCATTTTTATTTGTGGGATGTATTCCAAGGACATCACCAGAGGGGTAGATTAGAAGTCTTGTAATCTCCCGGTCATATCTCATTCAACTGCCATCTGCTATCTCCGGTAGCAGAGGCAGGACAATCGCCCCCTGCAGCCTTATCTAAGGCTGGTGTCAGACGAGCGTAGTGTTCACGTCCGTGATTGCGCCTAAAAGTACGTCCGTGATAGCATGAAAGAAAGTCCATTGGAGCCTGACACATGAAGTACGTCCGCACTGAACTGCGGACGCACAACGGCCGCGGCAAACGGACGCAGGTTAGGCAAGAACGTAATACTGCTAGAACGGACGTGCGGAGTGCGCCACGTCCACAACGTCTGCATAGCTTTGTATGTGAGTGATGGAGCGAGGTCAGACGGACTGCATTTATACGTCCAGCATTTTTGACGGACAGAATGTTTTTTCATTGTAATTTATTTTTCCCTCCTACATCCGTCAAAAATAACTTCAGTGAAAAAACGGACTGTGTGGCCACTACTGCGTCATCCGTACTGACGATGTCCGTACTGCACGGACGTACAGCCCGTAGAAATCACGCTCGTCTGACCCCAGCCTAAAGAATCCCTCCTCCACTTCATTAACTTTTAAATAAGATAAAGCATAGCCAAAAAGTAAAATTCACTGTAAGATTTTGATAAATGTTGCATCATGGGAAAAGTCCACAAAATGGAAATGAGAGATAAAAAACTATGGGCAATATTACAGAGTTGGTGTTAACTTAACCAGAGTTGTTGTAAACTTACCAGAGCCATTATAGTCATTGGAGTTGTTACGTTAACAACAGCTCTGGTTAAGTTAGCACCAACTTTGTAATATAGTCCTATGTTTATTTTTTCCTTTTTACATGCAATTACTTCAAACAAAGGGAAAAAACAGCAGCAGCAAAGACAAGGCAGTTACAGCTTATGTAAGTGGTGATGTTTCTTTAATATAACTGCATTGGACTTAAAATCCTACTTAATATCAACAACATGAAGTCTGTTAGCACGTTCTGCACAATATCTCTATTGCAACTATGGCATAACTATTAGCATTTTTCTTTTACGATTAAGGCTAATGTCAGACAAGCGCATTCTGAGCGCACTTGTGCGTGCATGCACAACGGACGGACGTACCGACGGAAGATACTGTAGATACCACACGATCCGTTTTTCTTTACGGACGTAGGAAAAAAAATTTATATGAAAGATAATAAAAATTTATACATGATATGAAAAGTCATTTTGTGCGTCAAGGTGCTGGACATCGCAAATGTGGTCCGTCTGACTTCGTTCCATCACACACAACGCTACGTGGACGTGGCGCACTCTGCACGTCCATTCTAGCCGTTTTACGTTCGCGCCTAAATTGCATCCAGTGCCAAGTGCGTTGTGCGTGCGCAGTTCGGTGCGCACGTACTTCGTGTGTCGGTCTCTATTGCTCATGATGCTATGCTACGACAGACGTTAAACTGTGCGGCGACACGGATTTGATCACTGCGTTCGTCTGACACGGGCCTTAGGCCAATGTCAGATGAACGCAGTGTGAGAGCTCTCTGCGTGCATGCATAACGGATGGACGTACTGACGGAAGATACTGTAGACACCACATGGTCCGTATTTATTGACGGATGTAGAAAAGAGGGAAATATGGGAATCAAAATTAATTAGAATTAAATGACAGGTACAGTCAGCCAGACCAAAAAATCTTCTGAGCGTCAACGTATGGATGTCGCAAATGCGCTGTGTCTGACGTCGCCTCATCACGCACACAGGCCGCTACGCGGACTCGGCGCACTCTGGGCGTCCGTCGTAGCGCTTTTATGTCGAGGCCTAAATGGTGTCCGTTGCCACCTGTGTTGTACTTCGTGAGTTGGTCTCTATTGATCACAAATCAATGCTACGACGCCGACGGTCGTTAAATTGTGCGGCAACAGGGATGTGATGATTGCGTTCGTCTGACGCTAGGCTAAGTAACGGACTCACTACCCAAGTACAGTATCCAGGTTTATAGCCAGGTTCACCACCTTGGCATTGACACAGAATTTAGCTTTAGTGAATAGAACGCTTATTGAATAGTGTAAGAGTTAGGCATGCTTGGATTTAAGCTAAAAATCCTATGAATCAAAACTAGGCAACAATTTTTACATTAATTCAAGCGGTAATATGAGCTTCTTGTGGCAACCTCTTCATTTTAATGTGATTTCTAGGTCTGTTGGTTGGAAAAGAAGCTCCTGAATGATCACGGTTTCCTTGCATATTAAAGCTCGCTGGTCCCCTCATCATCACACGGCTGTCACAGGTCTCGCTGTGCGGTTTACTTGCAGTAATTAGTCCAAGATCTCTAAAATCTATACAACATGCATTTCATTTGTCTTGCTCGGTGAATAGCTTGTTAGGCCACCTCAATCTCCCCAGGTGTTGTGGGCTGCAATTCTCATTAGGCTCCCATAATAACCTTCCGTTTTCCTGCCATGCAATATTCAAGAACACATATATATGTTCAAATCAATAGCTAATGCTTCATTAATATGTAGTATTTTTTTCAGTAAATTAGGAGGTTGACATCCAAGACATAAGGTCGTCTATTAGGGTTGCCAGGTCAGACATTTTTTCCTGTACACATATTACTATATCATGCAGAGAGATCGCATAGGGGAGGTGCTGCACTGCAGTATGTATAGGAAAATCAGGTACCAAATCATTGCAGATGACCAGGGGTTCCTCTTTGATTTCTTACCTGCATCACGTGGATTCTACAAATTGCAGGTTTGTATTTTACATGCACTGCCGCACAGCATGAATAAATTATATGTGACCAGGAAAACATGGCTGATCTGGCAAGCCGATGGTCTATGCAACCATGCCTATAGACCTCAATTTATGGTTGTCATCTCAATCTAGATTTGACCTCAACTCTGCTGTCGTGGCAGACATTTTCCCACTTGTAAACTTCAAGGAAATTCAACACAAGTCTCTGTAACATTGAATTATACATTTCCATGAGCCATATACAGGGATGAACATAATGAGGCCTAAGGCCGGGGTCACACGAGTGCACTAGGTGCGTCCGTAGTAACCCCTTCTCCCAGCGTCTGTTGTAGCGTTATGACGGCTCGACTGGGAGGGCCACACGGTGTAAAGTGCGTAATAGTATCGTACTTTACAACGAACATGCAGTGTTCCTCCCCGTCGGCCTGCCACAGCGGACGTTGGACGGGTGTGTCCCTCCTTAAGAGGCTTGCGCTTTATAGGGCTAAGCACACTAGCGTGCACACAGCGAGGTGGTCACCTAGGCGTCTGAGTGGATAGAACTTCAGTTCTCACGGACGTTCCCTCCACACTTATGTGACCCGGCCTAAGGCTTCACTAACTGTAAAGCCACCTGTATGTGATGACCTCATTTGCTGCATTTGATACTACTAGATTTTGGATAGCAGCCCTGTGGTGGGAGTTCGTCGGTACATGGCGTGGCAAGAGATACTTGCTGTTTTATGTCATTGGGTGTATGTAATTCCCAGTCCAGACTAATCGTACCATTTGCCTGGTATGTTGTAAAATGTCGACTTCCTTTTCCCCCATTTGAGTAAAATACATGCAAATCACGAGAAATAATTACCAGCAATTAAAAAGGTGAACAGCCTGAAATAGTGCTGTATGTGTCTGTGACAATAGCTGATGAAGTGTGAAGTTTTCTTCGTGCAAGTGACACATATTTTAGGGCTTTTCAATGTTTTAGCTATTTTTAAAGTAAATATTTTTAAATTCTCAAATATTCGTCAAGTAAAACATTTCCAGATGGCGGCAGTTTCCTCCACACCTCTGAAACCTCAATTCTCTTGAAGTGGATTCTTTACATTCGCCCTTGGATTTACTGAATTGATATCACTAAGGCTAGGGTCAGACGAACGCATTTTTCACGTTGTCCGTGAAAAAGTGCGTTCGAACGAATGGACGTATTTTTTCACGGAATACGCGATAGCGGTCATACGATGCGCATTTTCGTACGTGATTTTGTACGGATCAACAATAAAACCCTTTTGCGCCTGGACGTTATGTTGGCCGGACGTGTGCAGCGTCTGACGTCTCCCAATCACGCAAACACGCCGCTATGCGGCCGCAGCGCACTCTGTACGTCAGTAGTAGCGGTTTGACGTTCTCTAAAAAATGCGTTCGTTTGCCACTTGCGTTGCACGGACGAACTTTCGTGCGGCCGTTCGTCGTATGTTCCCCGGCATTGGACGTCATTTGCTGCTAGCACGGCCGTGATTTCGTGCGGCTAAACGCACGGTAAAACTGCTTTCGTCTAACTTTAGCCTAAGTTGTCTGTCTCTTGTAATGCTGAGCACTTTCATAAGAATAACATTATTGTTCATTTCTTATCATGGTATATGCTTTAGCAGACTGAAATGTCTATCTACTCTTAGAGTGACTGTATTAGGGATGTGCGTTTCGGGTTTCGGAATTTCGGAATTTTCACGAAATTTCCCGATTCGTGTTTTCGGATGCGGCCGAATTTCCGAAAATTTTTAGATCCGAAAATGGCAGATCCGAAAAGTTTTCCAAGCCGAAACGAAATATTTTTGGAATTTTCGAATGGACTTGAAATGTGTCAAATCGAAATTTATTGCTTTGGAACGAGGAGAACAGAGTTTCCGAAAAAACAAAAATTTCCGAACTTACGAAAAGTCGATACAAAAAACGAGCTAAGTGACATGAAAATACGAAAAATGGTCGAAATTCCGAAAACATGTACAATTCCGAAAAACGAAAATTTCCGAAATCACGAAAAGTCGATACAAAAACGAGCTAAGTGACACGAAAATACGAAAAATGGTCGATATTCCGAAAAAAAAAGTACACGAAAAACGAATCGAGCCGAACCGAATCGAAACAGAATTCGGTCGAAACGAGCCGAATCGAAAAGTTTAAAAATCCGACAAATCGAACCAAACCGAAAAAAAAAAAAAATCGGTGCACAAGCCTAGACTGTATCTTTAAATTGGCTATATAGAGAAGTATGTAAATAGATCATATATATTATTATATAGCAGATATTTTAACCATAAAAAATATTCTCTTTCTTGTTCATTCCCTGGATTTAAATAAAGCTGTACATGGATGTTCTACATCACCTAATTTTTTATATGATATGTTTTTCTTTTTTGATTATTTTCCTTTAGAACATTCTATGGCTCCTGCATGATCCCACTACAAAAAAAAGCGTGCACAGAGCTAATGAAGGGTTGTGCTGGGCTCCAGGGAGTCCTGTGGACTCCAGTAGCAGTCAATTCCAGCAGCAGTGCATAAGTCGCTCAAAATTATTCCATCTCAAGTTGCTGTTACAACGGCACAGCTACAATACAGATGTTAATGATGATGAGATACAAATGGAAAAAGGTTCACACGGGATTTTTACATTTGCGGCTCTCCATTAATGAAACCAGAAAAAGGGACAGCGCTCCCGTGTCACCCACATAGATCAAAACACAAGCTTACATAAATAAATGTCCAGTAAAGGCAATCACATTCGCTAGTTTAGCACAGAAATGTCCAGTAGGAATAGCCAGCCTCATTGAGTTAGACTGCACCTCAAATGTAAAAGAAAACAATTCACATTGCAAAATACTGTAAAATCTCATTATTTGAAGTAACGGGGTGGTCAAGTGGAATTCACACTTGGGAGAGCCCTTGGCTCTGGTCTTATATGCCTATGGGTCGTTAAGGCAATACCCATCTGCTGCAAACCTCCTGATATAGTGCCTCAGGAGAAAAGCCAACATGGTACAGTCTATATGAACATGGACCCATTTCAGATTAGGGAGAAGATGATAACTACTCACCATGTAAAGAGCATCAGCCTGTCTCTGGATATATACAGTATCTCACAGAAGTGAGTACACCCCTCACATATTTGTAAATATTTTATTCTATCTTTTCATGTGAAAACACTGAAGAAATGACACTTTGCTACAATGTAAAGTATTGAGTGTACAGCTTGTATAACAGTGTAAATTTGCTGCCCCTCAAAATAACTCAACACACAGCCATTATTGTCTAAACCGCTGCCAACAAAAGGGAGTACACCCCTAAGTGAAAATGTCCAAAGTGGGCACAAAGTGTCAATAATTTGTGTGGCCACCATTATTTTCCAGCACTGCCTTAACCCTCTTGGGCATGGAGTTCACCAGGGCTTCACAGGTTGCCACTGGAGTCCTCTTCCACTCCTCCATGACAACACCACGGAGCTGGTGAATGTTAGAGGACTTGCGCTCCTCCACCATCCGGTTGAGGATGCCCCACAGATGCTCAATGGGGTTTAGGTCTGGAAACATGCTTGGCCAGTCAATCATCTTTACCCTCAGCTTCGATAGCAATGCAGTGGTCATCTTGGAGGTGAGTTTGGGGGTCGTTATCATGTTGGAATACTGCCCCGTGGCACAGACTCTGAAAGGAGGGGATCATGCTCTTCTTCAGTACGTCACAGTACATGTTGGCATTCATGGTTTCCTGTAGCTCCCCAGTGCCAGCAGCACTCCTGCAGCCCCACACCATGACACTCCCACCACCATGCTTGACTGTAGGCAAGAAACACCTGTCTTTGTACTCCTCACCTGGTTACTGCCACACACACTTGACACCATCTGAACCAAATTGATGAGACGAAGATAAACCTGACCACAGGATATGGTTCCAGTAATCCAGTTAGTCTGCCTATCTTCAGCAAACTGCAGGCTTCCTTCTGGGACGAGAGCCATGCAAACCAATTTGATGCATTGTACAGCGTATGGTATGAGCACTGACAGACTGCCCATCCCACCCCTTCAACCTCTGCATCAATGCAGGCAGCACTCATATGTCTATTTCCCAAAGACAACCTCTGGATATGACTCTGAGCACGTCCACTCAACGTCTGTGGTCGACCATGACGAGGCCTGTTCTGAGTGGAACCTGTCCTGTTAAACCGCTGTATGGTCTGTACAAGTCACATGACACCGGGGAGAGAAAATGGCTAATTGTGCACAATTTGGACATTTGCACTTAGGGGTGTAGTTACTTTTGTTGGCAGTGGTTTAGACATTAATGGCTGTGTGTTGAGTTACTTTGAGGGGACAGCAAATTTACACTGTTATACAAGCTGTACACTCACTACTTTACATTGTAGCAAAGTGTCATTTATTCAGTGTTGTCACATGAAAAGATATACAGGGTTATTCAGAGAGCGCGAAAAGCCGGAGAATGGCTGGAGAATGAAAAATTCTAGGTCAAAATAGACGATTTGGAAAGTGAGATGAAAGGGAGAATTTTTCTGGTTTGGCTATTTTGACCTAGAATTTTCATTCTCCAGTCATTCTCCTGCTTTTCACGCTCTCTGAATAACCCTGATAGAATATTTTGTACTCACTTCTGTGAGATACTGTATATCTTCAGGTTGTATTATGCATCCACAACCTTCAGAAAAGCCCTCCTCCCAGTCATCAATCAACTCCAGGGACCAGCGTAGGAGGAATAAGTAAATAAATTTGAATAAAACAAAACAAAAAAATAAATACTATAAAATAAGCTGTGAAAAGCATTTCACCTTGATTATGGATTTCCTCAGTGGTTATGTAATAGGAGGGCATTTGTGGAGGTTGTGGAGACATATTTTAATTTGATTTTTTTTATTGTTATTATTATTTATCTGATGTGCCCTATAACACTTTAGTTTTTCCCAGTGAATTTTGTGTCGCAGTTAGCACGCAGTTCCATTTTAGTCGAGGTAACTGCATGGTTCAAACCATTTTTTTTTTAAATGAAAGAGCAGCCTTAAAAACGACCTCTGTGTCTCTCCATCACTTGTACAACCGCGTAGATTGGTAAGTTACATGCACTGTGACCTTCCAGCGAATTGATAGCCTCTGTAGATTTTTTTTTTATGCTTCTGGTTGGTTTATATTACTAAATCACTTTCTTCTCCACAGCTGTTTGATGACAACTAACAGATCTCTCACGGGCAGGTAGAAAGCTTTAGTGACATAAAATGTATTAATGGAAAAACAGACTCACTATCCGTAAACCTGTTTTACTTTCCTTGACTTCTAAAAATGTAAGATGGTACACCACACGTCCAAATATATAAAATGGGAAATCTTTATTAGTATAGGTGAAGATAAAAAATCTTTCAAAAAAATAGTACATTTACTGGACTACACATATAGTATATTAACCCTTTCACCACAAAGTGATTTTCCATAAATCCAATGTCAGAAACGAGTAGGTTTATGGGTAAAAAAATCACTAAGGCTAGGGTCAGACGAACGCATTTTTCGCGTTGTCCGTTAAAAAAGTGCGTTCGAACGAATGGGCATATTCTTTCACGGAATACGTGATAGCGGTCATACGATGTGCATTTTCATCCGTGATTTTGTACGGATCATCAATAAAACACTCTTTGCGTCTGGACGTTATGTTGGCCGGACATTAGCAGCGTCTGACGTCTCCTAATCACGCACACACGCCGCTAGCGGACGCAGCACACTCTGTACGTCAGTACTAGCGTTTTCACGTTCTCAAAAAAATGCATTTGTTTGCCGCTTGCTTTGCCCAGCCGAACTTTCGTGCGGCCGTACTTCGTGTATTGCTCGTCATTGGCCGTCATTTGTTGCTACTACGACCGTGAAAGTGCGGCTGCAGGCGCGTTCGCACTGCGTTCGTCTGACCTCAGCCTTAGTCATACAGTGAAAATGTGCTTCAAAATCATATTTACATATTATATGTAGTGTATGCAGCTGCCCCGCAAACACACCGTCAGAAACTTACTACATTGTATAACACATTCTGTCACTTTGTGCTACAATGTAACTACATGACCCGCCATTGTGACATGTTAAAAGAACTAAACTGGCCATCGCTGGAGACTAAACGCACCCTTCACCTTTCCAACCTGGTGTTTAAGAGCTTTTCTGGGAAGCTACCACCTTACCTGAATATGCTGCTTCCCCCAGCAGTTCCCTCATCCTATAACCTCCGATCCAGGACCTGCACCTTACTTGCAATACCACAATACAAAAAGACAGTGGCTCGATCCTTATTTTCCTACAGAGCACCACAATTATGGAATAACCTCCCAGACGCCATCAAATCTTCCCCCAGTCTTAAGTCACTCAAGAGCTCCTTACTAACATACCTCAATACAGAATGCACCTGTAAACATGTTACATAATGACTATTTCCTACATATTCATTTTCTGTTAATCTGTATATTTGTGTTTTGTTTTTAATATTATTAATTTTAATAATATTTTTATTACTTTGTATTTCTGAAACGACTGTAACATTCAATGTTCTTGAGCCCAGGACATACTTGAAAACGAGAGAAATCTCAATGTATCCTTCCTGGTAAAATACTTTGCAAATAAATAATAATAAATATGCACTAGTTGACATGATTGCAACTAATTTTGTATACAGCATGGGCTCCATTTTTTCCTTAAAGGAAGAAAAAAACAGAACTAAATGCTGGCTAAACTGTTTTAGCATCTCAGGTGTCATGTCTGGAGTTGCCAGGTCGGCCAGGTTTTCCTTGACACCTATTACTATTTCACGCAGAGGGGAGCACAGGGAAAAGTGCTTCCCTGCAACATGTATAATTTATATGCTGCAGGTACGAAATCTATGGTCACCTGGGATTCTTTTTTTATTTCTTACCTGCAGCGTATGGATTCTACATACGCCAGGGTGGCATTTTGCATGTGCTGTCCATCAGTATGAATAAATTATATGTGTCCAGCAAAACATGGCCGACCTGGCAATCCTAGCCATGTCCGTTATGCTAAAACTTTAGGGACACAATACAGAATCCATAAACAAAATTCCTTTGCATTACTCCAGCATTAGGCCACATCATGCAAACTCGATATTGGGGCACCAGCAGTTGCTTTTGAAGATTCAGTAAACTCAATCATAGTATTGAAGGGTTTAATGATCCAAAAGATACAAGAAAGTGACAGAGTACATTATAATGTACCTAATTTAAAAAGTGAGTATAAACAGTAACCATTACATTTCACTGTTATAGAATCTTAACCCCTTCACTGCTGACGATGTGTGGGACACGTCCTCAGTTACTCCCGCTGTATGCTGAGGACGTGTCCCACACGTCATCAGCTTTGCAGGACCCCCGGCGGAGATACTCACCTCTCTGTCCAGGGTCCCACGGCGGTCTGACTTCAGCGTCCTCAGACACTATAGTTAAGACCCGCCCGACGTCAATGACGTCGTCGCACCATGCACGATGATGTCATTTCCAGGCGACCCCCCCCGGCAATGCCGGAGATCGCCTGGAAGGGAGGGGGGATCCGTTCGGATCCCTCCCGATCGGGAGGTCCCACAAAGAAAATCCAGGCACCACTTAAAAGGGGAGACTCTCCCCTTTTAATCTGTGCCTGGCTTTAACCCCTTAGGCACTGGGTCACACTTCAGCGCCTTGCGGTGCCGAAGTGTGGCCTAGCTCTGGTGGGGGCCGCCATCTTGGATGGCGGCTCCACCCCCGGGTCCCCCCCTCGCTGCCTGTTGGAGATAGGGGGTTCCTTTGAACTCCGATATCCCCAGAACCGTGCGATTCAAAAGGCCTGAGCATGGCCTTTCGAATGATACCCAACATGACCAGGTATAAAGTAAAAATAAAATAAAATAAAAACATGTAATTTTTTTGTGTGTTGTTTTTATTAATGCAGCAATATTGTTCACATTTCAATTATAATGTGAACAATGATGCTGCACTAATGATTTTTTTCTATGGTGTGCGTTTGCTAAAAATCACGTAATTCCCCCCAAAAAAAGTAACAAGTACCCATTTCTAATTTTTGTACAAGCGCACCCCATAGAAAATATATCCGCAAACGCTCATGTGATAAAAGGTGAAAAAAAACACTTTACACGCTGCAGATGATTAAAAATTCAAATTTTATTGCATTTTTTGTTATAATATACAGGCAGGACATAACATATACATATAATAATGATATATTATAAATCTGCCGAGTCTGCCGGAAAGAACGATATATAATATGTCTGGGTTGTAGAATAAAATGTGGCTTCAAATCGCGTTTAAACATGATGAGCGAAAGCAGTAAAAATGAGCTCAGCACACAGCGGTGAAATGCCTCAGCAGTGAAAGGGTTAATAAGTCATCTGGAAACATTTGTCAAGGGGATCATTGAAATGATGATCCTATTCTGCTATATATTCACTCACTAACCCACAAGCTCAATAAAATCAATAATGAATTTACCTAACATCAAGGACTATTAGTTTTCATGCTGTTTATTATGTACCAAATTAAACCCATCCAAAATATGTACATGGGGACCTAAAAGTGGACAAGCAGGACCGATTCACACAGCCGGCTCCCACTCTGCGCACACCTATCCTCATTATGCGCAGTTCATGTCTCCTAGAAAGCAAATAACATGGAAATGACATCCAACCGCTGATCAGTTACACAGAGAGATGTAAAATATTCCGTTCATGTAGCCAGTGTCAGTAGGTGTTAAATGTCATGTGAAAAGAGCTTCACAGCAGCAAAATGCCTTACGTATTGACTATAAAAGCTATCTCCTATGTGATAATTTGATAAAGGTTTCCTGTCAAAACGCAGTTAATGCTTAGAGTAATATACTGGCACATTAACTTCTAATTTGTTTCTCACTCCGAATGGGGATCAGCCCCGTTACTGCACAGGTACTAACACATATAGGAATGCTCCTGTCCAACTAGTCATTTAGCATGCAATTAAGAGGAAATTCTGGTGCCAAAATGATCCGCCCTCTTTCGACAGGTCATGTCCTTGGCTCTGATACACAAATTGATGGATAATGGATCTTGAATCGAGCTGCGGGTTCCCATGCGAGGATTCCAGATCTAGAAGAAGTACAGTAATCACTAAGATCTGAAAAAAAAAAAATATTATCCTCAGAAAGGTATAGGAGCTCAATCTTGAGAGCCAATCAAAAAGCAATTTACAACAGAATAAAAACACATAAAGGGGTTATCCACAAATCGCCGGTATCGCAGTGATGACAAAGTAAAATCCAAACAATAACAGGAGAAGCTTCACTGAGAAGCGTCTCCATTTTCTGTTAGGATTTAGTAGAGAAACACTGGCGTTTGTAGACATTAGGAGATCAGAAATTTTGGTGGCTAGCCGGCGACACGAGCAGCCGCATGGTCTGAGAGCTCTGTAAGCGGCGCTCGGTTCTCCCAGTCTTGCGGCTAACAGAGGGCATCCCACCTTCAATTTACCTCCCTCAGGGTCCTAACACCTTCCTGCATCAGGATGGCTCCCCCAAAGGCACAGCGTCAGCTCGAGGGGTCCCGATCCATCAGATCCGAAAAAGGCTGCAAAATCCAAGATGGCGGCTCCCCGACCTCGGGTTCTTCTTTTTCTGGCATGGACTTGGAGGAACAGGATGCAGACCTTCTGTCTGACACGTCCCCAGCATCTGAGAGGGCGATGCGTGCTATGCTGCAGGGCCTTCGCGCCACCCTCCAGGCGGATTTTAAAGAGGCACTGCAGGAGCTCCATTGCGATGTTCAGGATTTAGGTGAGCGCACTGACAATCTTGAATCAAAATCTATTGACCTTTACCTGGCTCATAATGATCTTGTGGACAGACATCAGGCTTTGCAAACAGCTCATGACACTCTAGCCACAAAAGTTGCTGATTTAGAGGACCGCTCCCGCAGAAACAACGTGCGGGTCCGTGGTATCCCGGAGGCAGTGGTTCTGGCAGATCTTCCAGCATACCTCATGGAGATTTTTCAACTGCTGCTCCCTTCCGCTACCCCCAAGGACCTCCTCCTGGACCGCGCACATTGGTTACCTAAAGCGAGACATCTTTCACCTGATGTTCCCCGAGAGGTTATTGTTCACTTGTATCATATTAAGGAGTCGTTAATGACAGCTGCTAGGAAAGGCCCTACTCTGCCTGCTCCGTATGCTGCCTTGCTGCTCTTTGCGGATCTACCGGTGATGACCCTGGCGAAACAACGTTAATTTCTACCACTGACAAAGCTCCTGAGGAACCACGAGGTGGCTTACAGATGGGGATTCCCGACTAAATTGCTGGTATGGAAAGAGGAGAAACTACATGCCATCTCCAATATCCCAGTGGGCATGCAACTCCTTCAGGTATGGGGGTTTGT
This sequence comes from Leptobrachium leishanense, assembly GCA_009667805.1. Taxonomy (NCBI): domain Eukaryota; kingdom Metazoa; phylum Chordata; class Amphibia; order Anura; family Megophryidae; genus Leptobrachium; species Leptobrachium leishanense. The sequence goes on from CM019063.1 coordinate 475,491,672, forward strand.
GCAGGAGTATACCCCGCCACGAGTGGTGACGGCATCTCCACTTTAAGCTGAAGTGAATGACAGGTATTGTTGTCTGGGCCTACACTGCTCTTTTCTGCTTGTGGATTATTGTTTACCCATTGCTACCGGCTATTTGACCCCGAGAGACTTCATCTATTTTTGATTCTTCTTCGCTGATGGGATGGATTATCCTTTGTTATGGAACCGAGCTCCCTCCCCCCCTTTGGTGGCTTGGAATTGGTAAAACAACATTGATCTGGATACTTGTTTTCCCTGGAGTACCAGGGATAACCCCCCGTGGGTGATTACTCCCCTGGTTTTCTGCTTTGCATCATCCACAACGGCGAGTTCCACCCTTTTTCACTGCGGACTCACAGTGATTTTTCTGTTACTGTATTTTTGTGTTTTTTCTTATTGTCTTCTTGACCATCTCATGGTTCATCTGTTTTTTCTCCTCAGCTCCTTCTGTTTTGCTCAAGACTCTGAAGGACTTAAGTCTCTTATATACTGGGGATTACCTGCATTGTGGGTGTGGGAAAGGGAGGTGGCGCTCAACACATGGTGTTTTCCAATGCATGTTTTCTTTACATTTTGATTAATAGTTCCCTTGAATGTTAGGGGTTTGAACGTTCCTTTTAAACGACACTGCCTCTTTCGTGATTTGCATAAATATAAACCTGCGGTGGTGTGTTTGCAGGAGATACACTTTCGTTCTCAAGATGCCCCCCATCTTCGGTCTCAGATGTACCCTGATGCTTATCACTCTATGTCCCCCCCAAAGTCTAGAGGAGTCTCCATCCTTTTTCATAGAGATTGGTTGTTTCAGGTTGCATCTCAGTACCAGGAGGGGAGAATATTGATATTGACTGGCTCCCTTAATGATGTCCCGGTGACTATTGTCAATTTGTACTTCCCGAACGTTAACTTGTTGCAATTCATGAGGAAGACCCATAAAAAAATTGGCGTTCGAAATCCATCAAATACCTGGGCATTTTCTGGTCGAAAACTATGAGCTCCATAGTGGATCTGTCCTGGCCAGGCCGTATGGCTTCTTTAAAAATGACGATTCTCCTGCAAATCCTCTATTATTTTCGCAATGTCCCGATCTTCCTCCCAGCTCATGTTCTGCTTCGGATGCAAAAAATGCTGTTCGCCCATATCTGGGAAAAGCAAACCCCATAGGATCTCGGCTAATACGCTTACAACACCGATTATGATGGATGGTCTTGGCTTCTCTGACCTTTTTGAAGTATTATAGAGCATCCCTACTAGCCCAATTGCTGGCTGCGCTGCATGCCTCAGAACCCCCTTTATGGTTGCGCCTGGAAAAAGCTGTTGTCGCTCCCAACTCCATCCATGACTTTATGTGGTATGACCTACTATCACAGTGGCCCCCCTCAGGAGCCAAAGGGGGGGACCTTGCTGTGTGTTTTCATATTAAGCCCTTTAGGCCGGTATGTGTTTCTCTGCATTATGCAGAACCCTGGACACAATATACCCAGACAATATGAGACAGTATACGGCCACAAGAGGAATAGTCCTGCACTGGGGTAAGGTCCTTTGGATGGCCTTCTGTCTATTCAGAGTACAGGGTGGGAAACATACAAAATGAAATGACACACGATGAACAATCAGGGGTTAACAGACATGACATGTACAACGGTGCTAACTAGAAAGAGATCCTTGATGTGGTCTCTATAAACAATAAGTAGCTGTACTAGATACACAAGAACACCAGACTAGACAGGAATATAGTCAGCAACCTGCAGGGGAGGACTTTACTAGAAACAGATTATGCTGCAACCAGCACAAACCATTGGATGCCTTGCGATTAGGTCTAACACCAGAATAAGAAACATAAACAACAGAGACTGTAGTGTGGTACAAACAATCCAGAACCTGAAGACTACACATACAAAGCACAAATGGGATCAAGCAAGAGAATTGTCAATATACAAGGCCAGGAGTCTTAAACCAGAAAGTCCAATATGCGGTACCAAGGGGTTAGAAACAAGAATGGTCAGGATACGTAGCCAGAAGTCAAGAATCCAGGAGATCAAAAATACAATATATCACAAGCAGGAACACAGCAAAGAGAACCTTATACTGGATCAGGGAACAGGAGCACTATCAGCCATATAAATAGGGCAGTGCAGGTCATGTGATCACAGGTCTGATCAGACACCGAGACTCCAGGGGCGGGGAGCCAAACAGATTAACCCTATACTACAAAAGGGCTGAGAAGAACTCTCATAACCAGTGGGCATGGCTGGAGGGAACGTAACACCTACTCCCTAGAAGTAAAATGGGAAAGATACTTCCTTCCTCCTACCTCTCGGTCCTGATCTGGCGTCAATGGGGCAGACCGTTACTCAAACCATTTAGACTGCTAAGTCTTGCACCCCTTAGTTTCTTGAGTAGAAGGTCTCCTGATTTACATGACATCTTGCTTCATGGACGCTCCAAAGTGTGACCCTTGTCCAGTACCTCCTCACTCCAACCTTTATTAAACTATTCCCAGATTTGGTTCAGGAATTTGGTGTTCCCCTGAATGAACTTTTCACCTATCTCTGCAGTAAGCACATATTATTGACTCAAAAACTGAGTACGATTCCCCTTGTGGATACTACAGCCTTCCATAGGCTTTGTTTGGGGAAAAAAAGTTTAACGAAACCACTGTCTCTGTGTTACTGAAGCTTAGTGTCTCCTTATAAGGTACGCAAATTGCCATATATGCTGAGATGGGAAAAATACTTAAAACCAGTCCTCCCGTGGGAAGGACAAATTTATGTCACGTCTTCGGTATATCGGCTATCTAAGAGCACCGGCATGAGAGAAGCACATCTTAAGTTACTGTATCGTTGGTATCTTACCCCTGCCAGGTTACACCATATCTCCAAAGGTACGGATGTTTGCTGGCGCTGTTCTGCAGATAAAGGTTCACTCCTTCATATTTTTTGGTCCTGCCCGAAAATTAGCCCTTACTGGACTGAAATTCGCCGCTTGATCAAATTATGCACCTCACTAGACCTTCCTCTCCAACCGGAAACTTACCTTTTACATTTTAATCCCCATTACCATTCTAAAACCACCCCCGCGGACTGATTTCTGCAATTCTAGGGGTCGCCAAATTGGCGCTGGCCAGTCACTGAAAGTCTCCCTCTATCCCCTCACTTTCAGAAGTCTTGAATCGCCTAGATAGTATTTGTAAATATGAAGAGATGTTCACCTTGGCCTGTAATGCTCTCCCACCATACTGAGCTACCTGGGATGGGTGGGTGTCTTATAGATCCTCCAGAAATGTGCCTTAATGCCTTTCGAACCGTGTTCTGTAATTCTTTTTCTTTATGTTTTTATTTTTTCTTTCTGTTCACCTCATTAATGTAACTTGTTATTATGATAAGTAAAATGTACCGTATGCTGTTATTGGCTATCCACTTGCAATTATGTGATCTATATTGTTGGAAGGCCCTGCGTGGCCTCTGACGTCATTATTATATATGTGTATCTCAACTTTTGATGGTACTTAATAAAACTTTATATTGAAAAACAAATATCTGAAATTTTGCCGATATTAGCAATGCCAGCAGCCAATCACCATTGTTTAGTGGCTAAGCCCTATAAGTTTACATCATTTTTAGAGATGCACTTTATAAACACACTTTATGTTATCAATAACTAAACTCTGAGACATCTGAAACTCAGAGCTGTCTAGGCTCGAATGAAAGCCAAGGCAACTCAAAAGCCCTTTGTGATACGGATATTCTCAACATGTAAAGTCCACGGTCACCACTTGAGACAGAAACGTCCAATAAGAATTGCAAGAACATTTTAACTGACAGACTGACATATAATTTGTTTGTTAAAGATGTTTTTTTTGTTTACATTTTACGCTTAGAACAATTCTATGTATATTATTAACTCATCAACTTGATCTCGTCCATGAGTTGGGTATGGCAAGTATAATTGAGGTGGTATTGTAGGGTGAAAAAAGACTAATTCCCATCAAGTTCAACCTTACACAGAAAGTAAAAAAACAAAACAAAAAAAAACAAAAACACACAAATAACCTTGCAGCATTTTTTCAATATTACCCAAAAGGAAGGGAAAAAAAAAAAAAATCTTCATTCCTTATTCGCATCACTACAAAACTGGTTTCCATAAAACCCCGGCAGGACTCAGTGGATTTACAGAAAGCAATATTCCACTGCAGACAGTGTAAAAATGGACTCTTCAGAAAATACATCAGAGATACAATAAACCTATTTGATAGCAGGCTTCCCCTGCTCGCTAAATACGGCTACTTGTATACCAACATCTGGAGTCTTTCAGTGGAAGAAAAACGGTACGCTGAGCTGGTCAAAGTGTTGCAGCACCTAGGATGACATGCCCAATGTGCTGAGAATTTGGTGGCACATTCTGAAACCCATTTGCAAATTAAATTATTTTGCAGTAAACCAAATTCCTTTGCATTGCTTCAAAATATGATCGACTCGAGTTTATTTAAACCCATAGAATGCCTAATTCAGGGATCATTAACCATATTCATCCAGAGGTTTTGGAACTACATGTCCCATGTTGCTCATTCAGTAAGTTGGCTTAGCCCCTGGGAAATGTAGTTCCAAAACATCTGAGCGGCCAAGGATGCTGACTGCTGGTGTGTGTGGAAAATAATCCTTTAAATTTAGGACTGATTATAATAAGTGTCACTGCGATAAACCAATGTCTTGATAAGGTTTTGGGTTTTTCATGGAAATCTACCTATTACATCGTTCTGGTTTCATAATAAAGTGTCAACCGCTCTGCATTTGTTGCCATCATTCAACACCTATAATAGTCTACCCCTGCCACAAAACGAAACACCAAATGGCTTTTATATCAGAATCTTTAAAAATTTAAATAAAAAAAACATTAATATATATATAAATGCTTACCATGTGAAAATATAATCCTATAGGCTGGAGCGAACGCTACACGCTGAGCGTTCCATCCCTCTTGCTGACACTAGGTGTAATGCAAAATACAACTAAATACAAATGAGAGAAAAGTACTTAAGGATATCTATACACAACCCTGACAGCTAAGGGCTTCCATACAAAGAGACCATTTGTCAGGCTGTTTTGCAGTTCAGTGCGCATTTAGCTATTTCCACACTTTATATATGATAGTACAGCAGAAATAAGAATAAATACCGGCCATTAAAAACCTGTACTCACTCGTAGCTCTAGTTTTGTTTTGAATCTGCAGTGGCATAGCAATCTAACGATCACTTTTACACAAGTTTTTTTTGTGTTTTTTTTAGCATAGACATTTTGGGGTTTGGTATTTCAGAACAGTTATTATAATGCAAATACCAAGAATTACCTCCATGGCTTTGTGAAACAAGTTAAAGGGACGCTTTCATTATCTGGTTCTGTGCCAGCCAGAGCACATTCATAATATTTATTTATTAAGTAAGTATTTTAACAGGAAGGATACATTGAGATTTCTCTCGTTTTCAAATATGTCCTGGGTTCAAGAGCTTTGAATATGGAAAGTGGCTTCCTGTTGGGGGTCCTGGCAAATTTGGGTTTACATCATGTGGTTTAATAATGCACAGCCCTTATCCTACACAGATTTGATGAGTGGAAATGTTGCTGCGGATTTAAAGAAATTGGTTCCATATCTGGAAATCAATGTATAACCTGAGTACCTGGGTTCCGAAATGAGTGCGGAAAAATAAGGAAAGGCTGGCTAAGGGTGTGCGCTTTGTCCCTCGAGCAGGCTATAGGTCACAGTATCATGAAAAATGTTACTAATAGGAAATTGGTAATAAGCTAATTGCACGTTGTACCAGCTGGATGGAGTAGAGGTAACATCACTGCTCTATAACCGTGGAGATCCAGGTTTGAATCCCAGCCAGAGCACATCTCCAGCAAGTGTTCTTGGGCAAGACACCTAACGGTACAGACATGCCTACCACACAATATCGGCTGTGGAGTCCAGTGGTAATGTCTCTACCCTTCGACCGTGGAGGAGCAAGTCAAATCCCGTTCAGCACATCCCTCCAATACAACCGTGGAGAAGCAAGTCTCGACTTTATGAGAAGCAGGTTCAACCTAACCACCAGGTCCCTGATCTACAATCATGGAAAGACGACTCAATCCCACTTAGAAGACGAGACCAGCGAGTGTCCTTGGGCAAGACACCTAATGATATGGATGTGCCTACCTCACAAAATACTTGTACACCTCATAGATTGTAAATTCCCTTGGGAACAGGGCCCCCCTGAATCAGGTCATCATCCATGTGTGGTATTCTAATGTATCAACCCCATGTACACCTTGTAAAGCGTTGCGGAATATGTGGCGCTATATAAATAAAGGATAATAATAGTTGTCGGCCATGAATAAACCTATCCTGGACGTGTTTCACTGTCAAAATATGACTTCCTCAGGAGATAGCAACTATCCTATTTCTACTCATCCGCAAACCTGAGGTAGAAAACCCAGAGGTTTATATAGTAGAGAAGAAAAGAGTGGACTTGGAGATGCACATGTGAATAGAGACTGACGGGGCAAGAACAATATCTACAAGACAATTGGAAGGCTCAGCATTAAAACAAGCACGTGATGTAACGTGTGCTCACTCTCTGTTTACAGGTGGACATTCGCAATTGATTTGAGATAGGGCTGAGCTACTGGATCACTTCAAGTCGAGCCCCATCTCAAGATAATTGCGAATGTCCACTGTTAGCGGGGAATGTTAATTTATCTTCTAGATATTGCGGTTGCCCCGGCGTTCTTTGCGCGCATGCACATCTCAGAACAATTCTAATGCAGAGTTGGCAGGCATTGAATTATAGTTCGGAAATATCATGTGGTTGGGAAAGTTTGACAAGTCACAGGTGCCCCAATTCCTGTGGGCACTGGGCAGATATTACTATAGAAAAGAGGAGCGATATCTAAAGGATGGAAAATATAAGCACATCTGTATTCTATCATGGATTTGAGAAGTATGTTTTCCTTTTTGTGAAACAAGTGGAAATTGCTTTATTTTTTCTTCTAGATCACCAACAATAACAGATAAAAAGAATGAATCAGATGGTCTCTCATTATTTTCTATTACTACATAGTAATATATCAAAATGCTACAAAAATGAAAGAAGTGCATGAAATAAAAAGAAAGAACAAAAGTACGTTTTTTTTTTTTTTTTAAAAATTAAAAAGTTTTTATTGATTTTTCAACAGTACATTTATAAATGGTAAAGCCATACTTCAACAACCAAAGAAACGAACAAAAGAAACAAAAAGAAACAAAAAGAAACGAACAACAGACAGTTGTCGCTGCTGCATTTGTCGACAATAAAGTGTAACCTAACCGTTATTCTAGGTGTGCGCCACATTCCACATTCCGCTTCTCCAGGCCTTCACCAGAAACCCCATTAGGATTGGTATCATACGACGGTCCCTCCATGCAAACCTCCCCTTGTATGCTCCCCTCAATCTAGTCGGTAGATATAAGATACGCGTCCCAAATATACCAGAAATTCCTCTTAGATGGCAGGGCTCCTGTAACTGTCCGGGACATTGCGTCTAATAAGCGAAATTCTTTTAGCCGGTCAGTAATTAGAGGGAGAGGTGGGAGGTCGGTTGACTTCCACCTAGCTGCCACCATTAAGTACGATATGGTCAGGATGGTGTGCTAGCATTTGTTTCTGGAACCTGGAAAATGCATTCGGGAAGAGTTGAAGGAGCACTATCTCCGGGGTAGGATCCACTGTGACACCTAGAATCTTGGAACTCAATGTCGCCACCTCCCTCCACCATCCCTCCAAAGGGGGGCACGTCCACCAAGTATGGTAATACGTTCCTCTTGATAACCCACATCTCCAGCATGTGGAAGAAGCCCCACTTGACATGTGGCTCTCTCTATCGGGCGTTAAGTACCACCTATATAGTAACTTTTTACGTGCTTCCCACAATGAAGCACATTTAAACTTGCTTCTGTCCTCCGAGAAACTATTTCTCCACTGTTCCCTTGGGAGTTCCCTTCCCAGGTCCTTCTCCCATTTTCTCTGATAATCCCAGTGTTTATTAGCTGTGGATTTAAGTAGGAGATCGTAACAGATGGATATAATTTTCTTCCTTTCTAGGGGGTGGGAACATCTATTTTCAAATGAAGAAAGCAGGGCGCGCGTAGAAGATAATCTCCCTCCAAGTCCCCATACCGCTAGTTGAGATTGGATCTGACCGTATGATAGCCACAGTGTACCGGGAATGGCATATTTATCAATTAGTCTGGTAAAGGAGAGAAAACCCTCCTGATCAAAAAATTGGAAAAGCCTCGTCACGGCGTGTCGTGTCCATACCCGTGGGTCAAAATTAGGAATGAGGTGACCTAACACCGATAGTGGGGCTGCCAGGGCGATTGGGTGATAATTCATGAGTTTCGCTGCGTTATTATCCCATTCTCTACGGAGCAGGCTGGCAAAAAGAGGAAGAGGAGGTAATTTAGGACGTAGGGATCTGGGCAGCCAGAGGATTATTGAAGGGGAATGTGGGAGAAAATAAACCGAGAGAAATCTAGTCCACTGGGGACCTGGAGGAGTCATAAGAAGGGCTTGGGCTGTTGTTAACATGGATGCTTTATAATACATCAATACATTAGGGACCCCCATCCCCCCGCTTTCTATAGATTGATTCAGTAGGGCCGCTCTCACTCTAGGACGTTTACCTCGCCAGACAAATCTGGAGAGTACAGATTGCAGGTTCGGAAGATAACTGCGCGGTAAAGCCATTGGGAGGGCACGGAAAAGATAAAGCAGTTTTGGCAGTAGAGACATTTTAAGCGCTGCAATTCTACCCGCCCAGGACACCTCCACCTTCGACCAATTCATACATAAATTTCTGAGTTGTGTAAGCATAGGTTGATAGTTATAACTAAATAGTTCTGCGCTAGAAAATGCAATTTTAACCCCCAAATATGTAATGTTGATTTCCTCCAGTCATAGGGGTAGTCTATTTGTAAGGGGAGAAGAGTCTCTTGGGAATCGCAAACGACAACGCTTGTGACTTCTTCAGATTAATTTTGTGAAAAGAGGCTTTGCCATAACTATCTAGAATCTCGTGAAGGGCTGGTAAGGATGATGATGGTTCTGTCAACGTCAATAAATATCGTCCGCAAAGAGGCTCACTTTGCTCTGTGTGGGGCCTATGTGTATGCCTTGGACTTCTGATGCTTGCCTAATGGCTTGTGCGAGTGGTTCAAGTGCCAACGCATAAAGTAGGGGTGATAACGGGCATCCCTGCCTTGTACCGTTAGAAATATTAATGGGATCGGATGTGAAGCCAGCATTCAAGACCTGTGCGGTGGGGACTGTATAAAGCCCCTCCACCGCCTTAATCAAAGCGAGTGGGAAATTAAATTTTAACAATACGTGATGCAAGTAGGACCAGTTAATCCGGTCAAAAGCTTTTTCCGCATCTAATGATAGTTAATGTAGGTTGGGACGTTTGGACTACATGGTCAACGAGGGTAAGTACTTTCAGGGTGTTATCCTTGTCTATTTTTTATGAAGCCTACTTGGTCATCCGCCACTAAAAATGGCAGTACCTCGGCAAGTCTAATCGCCATGATCTTCGCGTATAACTTGGTGTCAACATTAAGGAGCGATATAGGTCGATATTGCGAGCAGTGAGGAGAGGGAAGTGGCGTTTTAGGGATTACAATATGCGCTGCTAACCACTCCCGAGGTGGTTGACCCGATTCAAAGATTGATTGATAAAATTTTAGCAGATGGGGTTGGAGATCTGGAAAACATTTGTAATATTTGCTGTGAACCCGTCTGGACCAGGGGCCTTGCCATTAGGTAAACCTTTTAAAGCCGATGCTAACTCCATAGAGGTTATGGGTCTGGTTAGCTCGTCTTGGAGGTTATCTGACAGCTGTGGAAGGTGAAGGGAGTTTAAGAAGGGAAATATGTCCTGTAAGGTAGGTTGGTGTACGTCGGGTTCTGTAGCTAGATTATACAGGGAGGCGTAATACCGTGCAAAGCATTCAGCTATTTGTCTAGGTTGGTGTTTAAGCTGCCCCTCCCCATCAAAGATTTGTGGTATTCGTGCTTTACCCATTTTGGCTTTCAGTTTGTTAGCTAGCATTCTGCTGGCCTTGTTACTGTAAATATAGCATCTCGCCTTAAGTCTACGCGACACCCAAGTGTAATCCAGCTTGTCTAACTCGATCAGTTGTCTGCGAAGGTCTGTAATCTGAGACAGGGAGGCCTCCGTGCGAAGTCGTTTGTGGGATTCGTCAGCTATTGTGATTTGGTATAGCAGGGATAGTCTATGGTCCGCTCGTTGTTTTTTAAGACGCGCCCCCCATTTGATTAGAATACCCCTCACTACCGCTTTGTGAGCTTGCCATAATACTCCCTCTGATATCTCTTCAGACGAATTCTCTCTAAAATAATTAGATAATGCATTTTGTATTTCTTCTCTGATTTCAGGACGAGATAATAACGATTCATTCAGTCGCCAGGGTGCTCTACCACCCGAATCATAAGCCTCTGCAATACACAATATAGTTGGTGCATGATCTGACCACGTTATAGGTCCAATATAACAGTCCGGACTTGGGTTAGGGCATCACCTTTCATAAACATATAGTCTATTCGAGAATATACATTATGGGCAGTGGAAAAAAAGGAGTGACCCGTTTCTCCTGGGTGTAACAATCGCCATACATCAAAAAGTTGGTGCGCTGCCAGTAAATTTGCATATCTGGTGCGAGCCGCTCTCACTCGCTTTGAGGCTCGGGAAGGTAAATCAAGGGACATGTTGAAATCTCCGCAAACAACCAGTCTGCCAGCCAGTGACTTTTGCATTCGGGAAAAAACCTTGTTCAAAAAGGGAAGTTGGAGTCGTTCGGACTATACACATTGACGATGGTGTAAACAATATGGTTCAAGGAGCACGTTAAAAGAATAAATCTTCCATTGGGATCAACCACTTTGTGAATCAGGCTAAAGGCGAGACGGTTCTGAATTAAAATGGATACTCCCCTAGTTTTCGTTGGGGAAGTTGCATGAAACTGCGAAGTGTATTGTGGCAAGTATAATCTGGGAAATGCCGAGTGTTTAAAATGCGTCTCTTGGAGGCAGATTATATCCGGTTTCTCAGAGTTAATATCCGTGTATAGGGAGTGTCTCTTGTGAGGGATATTTAACCCCTTCACATTCAACGAGAATATTTTCATGGTATGAGACTTACTATGTAGAAAAGGAGCAGTCATTACCGGGGGGCCGTTGGTTCAGTAAAACCCATGGAACCTCTTCAGGACCGACAGGAAGGTGACGTGCTCCAGCTCTGTCAGGGGCGACCTCCGTAAGGGTAAATCCGGACCCCAGAAAAATCGATTCAGGTATTCGTAATACTGTCAAGGCAAGCAGCGACAAACAAAACGGAAAAATGAGAAAAGAAAAAAAAAAAACACAAACAAAAGGGAACCCTTCAGTGTCCCAAATATATACAATACCCATCTCCTCCTGGAGCTGGTAAAAACCTCCAGCTCGCCCCGGTCCAACAGGGGGAGGTACGGGGGAAAATTTGTGCCCAGATCCTGGACCACGGGGGTGCCGAGCACCCGTCTTCCCCTCGGCCATTCGGAACCCGGTTCAAGACCCCTCGTGGCTCCCGTGATATGAAGAGTAGCCGAGCTCATCATGAAGACCTCCACTTCGACGTCGTGCTATCATTTCCCTGTTGTCACTCGATGCCATTCTGCGCGAAACTTTTGATGGGGTTGGTTGGGCCTCTTGAGTTGGCGTGCAATCACCCGTGAGCTTCCATTCTCGCAGAAGATGAAAACCTGTAGTAATATCAGCCATGACATGAAGAGTGTTTTGTCTCCAGACAAGTAGTTTGGTCGGAAATCCCATCTATACGGCATTTTGTGTTCTCTCAAGATCGTTGTGACCGGTGTAAATTCCCGTCTTTTAGCCATGGTCGCTGCAGAAAGGTCTGGAAAGAACGAGATGGACAAGTATGGCTCAGGCAGCTTCCCTATCTTCCTGACCTCAGACATCAGCTCTTCCTTGATACGGAAGAAATGGACCCTGACTAGTGCATCTCGAGGTACCGTGGAGGCCATTTTTTTTGGTTTGTAAGTCTGTGCACTCTATCCAGCTGCATATCCTGGGTAGGTGTTGATGGGAGAAGTGACTGGAAAAGACTTGTGACATATGCATGCAGATCCTCCACTTTAACTGATTCCGGAATACCTCTGAGTCTGATGTTGTTTCTTCTAGAACGATCTTCCAGGTCAGCCATCTTCCATTGCATTGATTCCTGTGTCGTTTTAAGTGACTTGTAGGCATCCACCAGTTCGTTATGAGCTAGGCATAAATCATCTGTTTTCGCCTCCAGTTGGTCAGTGCGGTCACCCAGATCACGTATATCTTTGTGAAGTTCTGTCACTATTGATTTAAAGTCTTCCTGCAACGAGTCTCTTAACTCCCCAACATCGCTCTGAGTTGCTGTTCAGAAGCCGGATGAGAGGTCGGTGGGCTCGAGGGAGAGGTCTCTCCCCCCACGTCGCGCTGCCGAGGGGAGCATGCACCCAGGGAGCCGCCATCTTGTGAGGCCTTCCCTTTCCGCGCCGATTCCGGGAGCTCTAAGCAGCGTTGTGCCTTCGAGGGAGCCTTTGGTGGGGCCATCACTGGTGTCCCTGAGTGTTAAGGGGCTTACCCCGTGAATTTGACGGGATTCCGCCGGGTATGAGAGCCGCAGGATTGAAATTATGCCGGCGGGTAGACGGAGCTCAGCTCACTCGCGTCCTCCTCGCATGGCTTCCGGACACGCCCCCCCCCCCATTTTTTTTTTTAAAGAGGCACTAAAGGCTTTTTAAAAAAATGTGAAAGAGCTAATTCTGGTAGAAATAAGGTCAAAAGGTGCAGTAGATAAAATATAGAAGAGCAGCGAATTCTTGCCTGAGCGAACCATAATCCTATAGAATATAAAACAAAACACCAAAAAATAAGTATTTTTTGTTCACCTTTAAAATTGTAAGTGGCAGCTTAAAACCAGCAAGAAAGCATTTATGTTAAAAAGAGAACATGGCCTGCAAATAAATGCCTTTGTTAAAACACCAGACATTTTTCCATCTTTTCTTTATCTTCATTAATAGCTTAATTGTTTCTGAAGTCTTAATCTGTCAGTACAAATCTGTGCACGAAATGTGTAATGGTAAAGCAATTCCCGGAGGGACTTATTCCTCTCCCTTTGCTGTTTTCAAGACACACATCTGAACACACTAACCTTGAAATAATGGAGCATTACGTGCCAAGTTCACGCTATATGATTTACAACGCAGATTCCTCTTTTGTGGATCTATTTCTGTGGGTAAAACTTGCAACTGATCTGTCAGTTTTGGAACAAAGAGGAATTTGAAAGCAAACATAGGATTTTAGAAACCTGCATGCAGGCCAGCCATCAGAAATCCCCCCCCCCGATCTCCTCTTCCCATAATAAATACAATATTTTGTATGAATCGTGATCACATTACAGAATGGTAGTCCCAATATATTAAAATCACACATATTGCTCGCACAACAGCACATTTAACATAAAAAAGTACCAATCTGGTTCAAATAATTTAAGACAGAATGAAATTGTTATTAAAAAATAATATGAATCAAAATCGTATTACAGAGTGTTGCTCCCAATACCTTAAAAATCTCATAAAATGTGTATTAGTGCAAACAATGTAGCATAAAAGTATAATTAGATAATTCCACTGGTTAAGCATCACAGTAATATAACTTTCACGGTAAAGGCAGTGAGTATGAATGTACGCAGGATCCACAGCAATATACCTCTAATGATAAAGGCAGGGTGTATTCTGTACGTTCATACTCACTGCCTTTACTGTTAAAGGTATATTGCTGTGGATCCGGTGACAGGATCCACAGCAATAAACTTCCAACGGTAAAGGTAGGGAGTCTCTCCTTTTTCAGGTCCCCCTCCCTTTATCATGTTCATCGCCCCACCTCCATTTTCAGTCCATTTCACCCCACTCTTGGGTCTCATGTTCTTTTCATTCCCCCTCCTCTCTTTTAATCCCCCCCCGTTTTAAATTCATTCCCCACTCCTCTCTTTAAATTTTATCCCCTCCTCAATTTTAAATTCATCCCCCTATTTTAAATTAATCTCCTCTCCTTCTGTTTTAATTAAATTTTATCCCCTCCTTGTTTTAAATTCATTCCCTCGTTTTAAATTCAGCCCCTCCTGTTTTAATTTCACCCCCTCCTGTTTTAATTTCACCCCCCTTCCATTTTAAATTCATCTCCTCTCCTTGTTTTAATTTCACCCCCTTGTTTTAAATTCACCCCCCTTCCGTTTTAAATTCATCTCCTCTCCTTGTTTTAATTTCACCCCCTTCTGTTTTAAATTCCCCCCCTTCTGTTTTAAAATCATTCCCCCCTCCCCCCGTTTTAAAATCATTCCCCCCTTCTGTTTTAATTTCACCCCCCTTCCCAGTAATCAACTACCTGGCCTGGATGGGACTCGAGCTGGTGGTTGTCCTTTCTTTCCTCCGCAGCTCCACGTGCATCATGCAGCGCCGGGTGGAAGTGACGTTATAAGACCACTTCCTCCCAGCACCGCAGAGTAGACGTGCAGCAGCGCGACTTGATCCTGGGCCTGCCTTCCTCCCAAGTTGGAGGGGGCATGATGCTGGCTGCAGACATTTGGCCCGCCCCCTCTGACATCATTAAAAGGGGGCCCGTCTGCTGCCGGCCGCCATCTTGGGAGTCTCTGCTCGGCGGCCGGACCTAGTTAGGCCGCAGTACCTTCTCCGAGGCCTACGGCCTAAAGTAAACATTGCCGCCGACGGTGGCCCCCCCCAGTCCCCAGGCCCCTTACCACAGCATGGGCCGTAATGCGGCACTGCCTGCATGTAATGAAAGGAAGAGCCTTATTAATATTAAACAATTAAAGCAAAGCTCGCGGCCCGGAAGCGCAATTCTCTATGGAATCCTATAGACTCCAGGAGGTCATACTCGTGGTGATGCGGAAGCGCTACCGCAATTATCCCAGCGGTTAGCGCTGCGTTCCGCGGCAAGATCTAAAGGTAGCGCCTGCCATGGAATGTCGCGCTAAATAGAGACGGTATGGGGGGGGGAACCTGCAGGTGCAGATTTTTTATTTTTTTGGAGAAAGGATTTTACCAGGAAGGATACATTGAGATTTCTCTCATTTTCAAGTATGTCCTGGGTGGTGGGTATGTACCGTCAGGTGTCTTGCCCAAGGACACTTACTGGAGGGGGGCTCTTGCTGGGATCGAACCCATGACTCCACAGTCTCTCTCCACAGTTATAGAGCAGTGATGTTACCTCTTGTCAGGTACTGTACCGGGGTGGTACAGAAAATGCAGGATTCTGAGCCCGGGATGCGGTGATGCCAAAACAAGGTGTCTGCGGTGAGGGGCGAGGTTGCTGCTGGAGGCAGCAAAAACAAATAAACTTGATGTAGGGGAAATCAGGAAACAGACTGGGACAGCAGGGCCTTGCATACACAGGATACCGGAGGGTCTGGAAACACACACGGAAGGGTTGGTAGCACGGCAGGGTTTGGTTTTCAGGAAACCACAGGAAAGCCACAACATAGGTTCTCTCTTGCTGAGAGCAGATACAACTAATGTTTAACCCGGAACAGAAGGGGTTGTGGCACTTTTATTAACAGAGAGGTCAGATGACCTGGAGTGTGTGAGTGTGTGTTTTGGTGCATTAACTATTTAGCTGCTGGAACACAGCGCTGGAAACAGGAATGACACGAAGTGCAGGATTTGGAAGGGTGCTGCCCTGCATGGATCAGGATCCTTACACCTCTACTCCACTCAGCCGGTATTTTCCCCCGTTATCGTCCCTATTTTAGCGCACACTAGGGAATAGGGATCAAAGATGGAAAATATTTTTCTAAAGCACATTCTAAAAGACGCTTTGTGTGTGTGGGTTGTGTCTCCTTAAAGGGACACCACCATTTACATAAGCTGTGACTACTAAGAAAACCGTTACAGGTAGTTATAAAGCGCAAACAACTTCTGTAGAGCTGTACAATGAGTGAGACAGACCTCACAAGCTAAGAGAGAGAGGTGGCACACTAGGTGCAGGTGAATGGACAACCTGAAGTAGTGGGATTCATGTGGGCTTTGTGGGAAGATGGTGCAAGAAATGTACAGTGGGGGATTATGGAGTGAGCCGATGAGCTTCTCTGTGTTTTCAGAGACTTCTTGAAGGACTGGAGAGAAAGGGAGAGTCTAATGTTGCGGTGGAGGGAGCTCCATAGAACAACTTTATAAAACACATGCTGCTTTTTTTGTGCCTCGGGGTTAAATTTCACTGCTGAAAGCAGTAACCCCGAGCCACACTCGGGCTGGATACATACCTGTACCTGCGCTCCATCGCTGACCTCCCGCAATCGCATTCTCCTTTGGCCAATCGCGGCGTCCTGCTTCCCTTCTCTTGAGAAGGGGATCAGGAAGCCGCGATCGGCCGGAGGTGACTGCGGGGGACAGGAATTTAACCCCGAGCCACACTCGGGATTGCTGGTAGGATTAACAGGGATTTGTGCGCTGGTGATAACCCTTCTTGCGTATTCTGTACTAGGTGGTTGTCTGCCAGCTTGCTGTGCTGCCCAGTGGTAATGGGATTTCTGCATGCAATTATCCTTGTTGTAGACCGGTACATACACACATCTAGAAAAGCACAAACACGTCCCCCAGGCCCCAAGACAGGGCTGCTCCCAGCCCGTTAAATAGGCGCAAGATGGTAAGCCCCAGGCCACATAAAAGGGACCCTAGAGGAGATGGCTCAATTGCCCTTCTCCCGAAGGAGCAGCTCCATTCCTTCTCATCTGACTTTGTGTGATAAGCAAACCCGGGTAATGAGTGGCCACATTCCTTTCCACCCACCTTCCCTAGCATTTTCTCACCTGTGCAGGGAGGGTTCCGGGCCCGCTTCTCTCTCTGACCAAGTGCCAGGACACAGAGAGCAGCAGTAGTGGGGAGACTTTACCGCATATCACTCCTGTATCAAAACAGGATGTTGAGTAGGGGTGGCAGAGCTCCCTTTTAGGGCCCTGGGGAGTCGCAGAATCATGTTCAGTGAACGTATCCAGGAGCTTCACACTCAATGCATTGCATGGGGGCTGGCAACCTTTAGCCCAGGGGACAAAGTAATCAGTCGTCCACATACTGCAAATCCATCTTTCACTTTTTTTAACCCTTCACTACGGAGAAAACTCTGGACTTCAAAAGGCACTATCAGGTTAACGCCGAAATGTATCGGCCAAAAATGGCGCTTTCAGCTTTCGTCCTCAAGGCAAAATTGGCCCGAAAACGCCAGCTGAAAATCGTCATCCGAACCTGGAGGGCCGCCGACCTACAGGCCCAGGCGAGCCCCAGCAAGGAGTTGAGGGACGTGAGTAATTGCCTCATCAGGGAGCGAAGGCCGCAGCTAGACAGGGGCCCTCTGACAACTTGAGTTTCCTGCACCCTCCTCCCAGCCCCCTTCATAAACTGTAAGGAGGGAAACTGCTGCATCTTCGCACGTTTTCCCGTGGCAGTGAGCGCAGCTGGCATCACGTAAAGTAGAGGAGCAGTAGGCATCGGGTCATCACAGCTCTGCTCCCCACCCCAGAGCCTGACAGCCCAGTCCCTGGCCCGCACTTCCAAAACACTCAGGCCGTGCCTACCCGTACCCACTGCACTGCCAGCGGCAGTCATGCAGGACCTCACTGTTCAGCACCAGTTCAGTATGTTGCTCCAACTTGGTATAGGACTGCCTTGTACTGCAGCATGCCATCACCCCATCCCTACTAGGGCCCTAACCCTACCTCCAGAACCCACTGTGCTGGGGAGACTCCCACCTGCTGCCATCCAAGATCCTCCACCCCCACCTGCGCCCGTGCATGAGGCCTGCTCTGGGTGTCCTCATGCCAGGTCTCTGCTCACAGGCCGGGGTGGCTTTGGACAGCTGAACATAATTTTCGGCCAAGCTCATCCAGCAGTGTCGGTCCCAAATTTTAATTTCTGTGCACCACTAGAAATTAGTTTTCTAGTTTTGTGGGGTTTTTTGGTCTGCAGAAGGTGCCCTCAAAGCTTTTAGCTCTGTGGGCATAATACCCGAGGTGCTAAAACTGTTTAAAATCGGCTGATGAACTGACATATCGGGCTTTCAGCAGCTGATGCAGGAAACCGCAAGCTGCATCTCAAACTGCTGTAACTCCATTTGGCCAGTAGATGATGCCACCTGCCTGCCGAATAGGTTATTACAGTAAGGAATGCACTGGGAATATTCCCAGACATTTCTTACTGTACAATTAATAACAATTTTTTAAAAAAACAAAACACTGGTACCTGAAAATGTTTTTGGAAAAATAAAATTACTTGGCAGTGAAGGAATTAAATATATTTCACAATAGAAAGAATAACATATTTCTTATTTGAATGTGAATGCCTACTTTCTAACGATTCCTGATCTCCCCATTCTCTTTTAAGTCTCTTGCTCCCACTTGAAATGTCAATATAGAATTGTGCGCACTCACCAGCCAAATGAGACCTCACTGCTGGGTGTCTCTCAGCCCAGCGAGGCCAAACTCCTACATCTACAAGACAAAAAAGTAAAAACACAGAAGGACTGGACATTCATGAACTTTTTTTTTTTTGAGAAAGTATTTTACCAGGAAGGATACATTAAGATTTCTCTCGTTTTCAAGTATGTCCTGGGTGGCAAGTATGTACCGTTAGGTGTCTTTCCCAAGGACACTTACTGGAGAGGTGCTCTTGCTGGAATCAAACTCATGTCTCCACAGGCTCTCTCCACGCAGAGCAGTGATGTTACCTCTACTCCACCCAGCCGGTACTTTTAAAGAGAACATAAGTCACACAACGCTTTGGCCAGCAAATGGAACCTTCCTCAGCTTGACAAAGGATCCAGTTAGGCACCGAAACATTGCATGAAGTTTCTGAATAAAGGCTCTTGCATGGACTCATACTTAAGTCATGCAATGTTTTGGTGCCCATCTGGAGCCTTTGTCAAGCTTGAGAGAGGCTCCTGTTGGTGGCCAAAAGGTCTTGTGACTTATGATTTGATCCTTCTGTGGGTTTTCTCTTCCTCCTCCCCTCCACCATGTAAGAACCTGACAGCTAAGGCTAGGGACAGATGAGCGCATTTTCTGCGGCCACCGTCAAAATGTACGTCGATGCGTGCGCACGCATTTTTTCACGGAATACGCTTAAGTGGTCAGACGATGCGCAATTCTGGACGTATTTCATGACGATGGGGTGAAAAGAAGTCTAGGGAAATCCGGCTGTTTGAACGTTATGTTGGCCGCACACTAGCAGCGTCTGACATCTCCTAATCACGCACACACGCTGCTATGCGGCCGCAGCGCACTCTGTACGTCAGTACCAGCGGTTTAACGTTCTCGAAAAAATGCGTTCATTTTCCACTTGCGTTGCGCGGCCGGACTTTTGTGCGACCGTACTTCGTATATTGGCTGTCATTGCCCGTCATCTGCTGCTAGTGCGGCCGTGATTATGTGCGCCAGAACGCGCGTTCGCACTGCCTCAGTCTGACCCTAGCCTAAGGGGTTATTCAAAGAGCACCGAAATGTTGGTGCTCTTTTATTCGGCGCACTTCGGTAAGCTCAATTCGCCAACCCTGCGGTGAATTCAGCACTCACCGCAGGGTCCCTGAATCGATCAGAATGCCATATATAAAACCACCGATCAAGGGGTAAATTTTTTCTTTTTTAAAAATGGAATTTTTAATAGGCGTCAAACAAAAATAAAGCATGAAAATACTATATAAGGTCCTATGAATAACAATAAAAAGGTCTGTTCCAGAATAATAAAAAAAAAAAATCAAATTTAGCTGAAAAATGCCTATTTGTTTTTGGTCTTTTTTTAAAAATAGACTTTTGCTGCAAAGGAAAAGAATAAACTGTTGAATAAAAACAGGGAACTTTTTTCTCATTGAAACCTATGGGATTAGTTTGTTTAAATACGTTGAACGAAACCACTGAAAATCTGGGCATTTCGTCAACTTAATACATCTATGTTTTAGAGGCTGAACCACAAAGATAATTTATATATAATAAAAAAAGCACTCAAATAAACATTAGTCATAGAAATTTATTTAAACATTTTCTAATTATAAAAAAAATGATTCAAATTCACAAAATGTCACCAGCATAAGTTCTACTTTTCTTTTTTACAAACTGAATTTACACGGTGTTGAATGAGCATCTATAAATAACTTAAAAATATATTTTCCCATCAGTAAAATTATAAACATATGTAGGATATTTTTTACAGTCTATGTTAAAACTGGCATAGATGTTGCTAGGAGAACATGAGCAGACAGCCGAATGCAATCTGAGGAATGCAAAGCAATGCAGTTGGGTGATATCATTGCTAAAGCAGCAGCAAAATAGCCATCCAAAATTGGAAGAAAGACCGACTAGAAGTGAAATGAATTTTACTTTTGAACCAAACCTTGAGCCACGGGTGGTGCACGATTTAATGAGCACCCTGAATTCCTACAGTGAGACGATCAACAGAACCAAAACCAGGGGTCTTGAAAAACTGTTTTAGCCATAAAGATATTTTATTGTAGTCAGTTTCCATAAAAATAAAAAATCAGCTCAATGGAGACCAAGATACAAATCTATAACTATTTAATAAGCAATAAATAGTAATATATATATATATATATATATGCAGGGTGATTTTCTAGGATTAATTTGAAGTCTACCTTCAATTTAACTTTTACAAAAAAAAAAATAATTTGGATTTCTTTTTCCTTATATAGACGCAACGTCTGTCCAAACATTGGCAGAGCAGACAGGTTTGAAAGGCGACAGTTAAACGGTAATAGCTTCAAGTGCTACTTCGCAGCTGATTGGAGAACATGCGGGAGCGGTTTTACTCGCTAGGATTTAGTTCTATGGTTATGTCCTTACACATAACCAGTTTCTATTTAGTTTGCAACAGTGGCAGAACCATCGACCAGAACTCTGGGTACTGCTACAGGGTGGAGAAGCACTACCTTCCTTGGACCTGAGTACTCTGCCACCACCCCACCCTTCCTGCCTTCACCTCTCCAGTCCAGAACAATCACTCATCCTTTCGTCTCTTTGGTCCAGAGCTGTCACTCCTACCTACAGTCTGGTCCTATGCCCAAACTACCTCCCACCCTAGGGTCCAGTCCCTTGCCCAAACCAACTCACTCCCATCCCACCCACTCAGTTTGTTCATAATTATTTTAAGGAAAAAACTAGCAGATTATGAAAAAACTAGCGCTATCAAAAAACAACAACTCCTGTTTCCTCTGTTCTCAGAAAAGTAAAAACCAAGGTCAATGTTAAAATTGCCCAGTCATAACATCTATATTCTGTAAGATAAATATATAGGAGACAAAATGTATAATCCCATCAGGAATGCTAATCTTTAATGTCAATCTGAATATTGCAAGCAATGATAAAGCAACACTGGGCACCAGAGTCAAGACTGAGTAAGTAACTAGGGGCAACTCTCAGGAAATGGTTATTCTATATACATCAAAACAACCAATATAATCTTAAAAATATAGGCTTTTTTATTATAGATCTTCTAACAACAGGCTGAAAAATAAAAACACCCCACACTGCATTTAATAGGAAGCTGCTTTTGCATGTGCAGTTTTGAAGTGAAGCAATATTCAATACCGGTCTTTTTTTATAAACTAGACTAACAAAATATTAGTCACACATTCAGATTTCTCGCGCAGAGCAAAAAAAAATAAAAATGGTAGCTAAAAACTAGGTGACATTTTAGCAACCCTCAATCAGATAATGAAAGTTTCAAGAGGTCATCAGGAACAAAAAAAAAAGGCAGATTATAGAGAGGAAAAAAAAAAGGAGCAAAATGCAGATATCTCTGGTTAAACAAAAAGATGAAAAGATGCAGTCATGTCACAAATGCAGATGGAATGGAATGAAACAGCAATATTTACTCTTCAATAAGGCAGTATTACAAATAAATAAGATTAATCTTCTGCAAAACAACGGAAAAAAAAATGCCCAGCAAATAATTCTTTTTACAACAATCTAGTCTAAGATGCTCATGTAAACATGACTTATTAAGCGAAGCATTTGCATTGCTGTTCGATCTGTACTCATTTACAATTTAGTCATGGAGCATGCACACTGGAAAAATGAAATGAAGCTTCTATCGCCGTCTCTTTTCTTCTCTTATGAATTGCATGAATAGAAATTCTTCTGCTTCTACAAAATTTCCAGGTCGACATGCCGAACCTCTGGGTTACGTTGCTGAAACAAAGAAAAGGCTGTAATTAATCATCATAAATAAAACATTTGCATCATTCTTGGCATTAAGGGCCCATGCATATTTTTGGCATGTATAAATACAGCAGTTTGCGCTGGCATCTTTTTCTGAAAATTAGTGTGTGTAAATATCTTCAAGCACAGCACAATCCCTTTGTACTCATCCAAAATATACAAGTGTGCTGCAGCTGAAATCTAGGCAAGGTAGCACACAGAGAAAATGACACACTGAGCATTATACTGCAACCCTAAAACAATGGTGATGGATGACAAGAATCTATAGGGACATGTCACCAACCCTCCGATGATCACAGTTATTACAAAATGGTAAAAAATTGCAACTGTTGCAATTATGGTAAACTTTGATGGAAGAAAAATACAACAATGAAAGGCGATATTCCTGTAAACAAGGGTACCACAAGTATTCCTCCATCCATTACTTCAGCTATTCTCCATTTGGCATTGCAAACCACTGAGGAACAATGATAGAGAACATACTTTGGGGATTTTAAAGTGATGCGCTCCACTGAACTCCGATACAATAATCAAAACAACAGTAAAAACACTAAACTACTTAAGATGAAACACCTCTTGCTAATTAAGTTCAGCAGAAGCTACGGTTGGAACTAGGGCCCTGCAAATCCCAAATTTTCGCTCGAATCGGCTGTTAAGGTTTAAATCGAATCGAATAGGTGAGTGCCGCTTTCCTCATTTATGATCTCCCCACACAGAGCAGGCCCCCATATAATTTATCTCCACACAGAGCAGGTCCCCATATAATCTATTATCTCCCCACACAGAGAAAGCCCCATATAATTTATTATCTCCCCACACAGAGCAAGCCCCCATATAATTTTATTATCTCCCCACACAGAGCAGGCCCCCATATAATTTTATTATCTCCCCACACAGAGCAGGCCCCATATAATTTTATTATCTCCCCACACAGAGCAGGCCCCCATATAATTTTATTATCTCCCCACACAGAGCAGGCCCCCATATAATTTTATTATCTCCCCACACAGAGCAGGCCCCCATATAATTTTATTATCTCCCCACACAGAGCAGGCCCCCATATAATTTTATTATCTCCCCACACAGAGCAGGCCCCCATATAATTTTATTATCTCCCCACACAGAGCAGGCCCCCATATAATTTTATTATCTCCCCACACAGAGCAGGCCCCCATATAATTTTATTATCTCCCCACACAGAGCAGGCCCCCATATAATTTTATTATCTCCCCACACAGAGCAGACCCCCATATAATTGTATTATCTCCCCACACAGAGCAGGCCCCCATATGATTTTATTATCTCCCCACACACAGAGCAGGCCCCCATATAATTTATTATCTCCCCACACAGAGCAGGCCCCCATATAATCTATTATCTCCCCACACAGAGCAGGCCCCCATATAATCTATTATCTCCCCACACAGAGCAGGCCCCCATATAATTTTATTATCTCCCCACACAGAGCAGGCCCCCATATAATTTTATTATCTCCCCACACAG
The DNA here is from genome assembly GCA_009667805.1 of Leptobrachium leishanense. Taxonomy (NCBI): domain Eukaryota; kingdom Metazoa; phylum Chordata; class Amphibia; order Anura; family Megophryidae; genus Leptobrachium; species Leptobrachium leishanense. The sequence continues at coordinate 475,515,554 of CM019063.1, forward strand.
AGCAGACCCCCATATAATTGTATTATCTCCCCACACAGAGCAGGCCCCCATATGATTTTATTATCTCCCCACACACAGAGCAGGCCCCCATATAATTTATTATCTCCCCACACAGAGCAGGCCCCATATAATCTATTATCTCCCCACACAGAGCAGGCCCCCATATAATCTATTATCTCCCCACACAGAGCAGGCCCCCATATAATTTTATTATCTCCCCACACAGAGCAGGCCCCCATATAATTTTATTATCTCCCCACACAGAGCAGACCCCCATATAATTGTATTATCTCCCCACACAGAGCAGGCCCCCATATGATTTTATTATCTCCCCACACACAGAGCAGGCCCCCATATAATTTATTATCTCCCCACACAGAGCAGGCCCCCATATGATTTTATTATCTCCCCACACAGAGCAAGCCCCATATAATTTATTATCTCTCCACGCAGAACAGGCCCCTCATATCATTTCCCACACAGGGCAGACCCCCATATAATTTTTTATCTCCCCACACAGAGCAGGCCCCCACATAATTTATTATCTCCCCACACACACAACAGGCCCCCGTATAATTAAGCAGGAGGCCGTTCCCAGCCGTGTGCTGTGCGTCTGGGAGGCACGCTGCTTGCTGGGGACGCGGATCACTGTCAGACAAGTTCCGAGACCGGAGCTTCGTATAAGAAAGCAATGGATTTAAATAAAAAAATTCAAGTCGATCGACAAAGTTGAATTTGAATCAAATCTCATTCTGAACAGAGACAAGGTGCCGAAAAAACAAAAAACAGAATCTGCCGACTCTGGGAAGGGCGGGAGCTTATAGTGCAGAATGAGTAACTCTATTATGACATATATAGAGAAGAGGGGACATTTGTCCCTGTAGCCAGCATAACGTATATTATATATAGTGAGAAATGAAGTTACATTAGTGCTTCAGCTGATGTGAAGCAAAGAAACAATGCATCCTCCATGTCTACCCCTGCTTTAAACACAAGGACAGGTCACCCCATAAAAGAGAAGATGATTCCCGTTAGAGCAGGAGATCAGACAAAAAGCTGATGACCATGTCAGGGGCGGATCCAGAAAAAAGTTTTGGGAGGAGCTCTCTACCAGTTTAGGCAAAGAGCTGGTGTTCTGTTCGTAGTAACAGTCAGAGGCAGAGTGGGCGCCGAATCACAACGCTGCGTTGATCAGACTCACTCTTCCATGAACATTGCTGCACAGGGTCTGTTTTCCTGCTGCTCAGGTGACACCTGATAGACCCCACACTGCAATTGCTCTGCATTCTGACACATGCTCTGCCTGTCATAGAGAATAGAGCAGCACCACCACAATAACACACAGTTACAAGTATTTAATAAAGCGCTAACAAAAGCCCCTAAAAAGGAGGGACATTAGTAAACAAAAAAAGAGGAACGGGGGATTTGGGACCAAAATAGGACATTTGGAAGGTATACACTCAGACACCCCATACATCCCAATATACACACCAGATACACTTACACAGGCTTGGATATACAGCACACACTGTAGAAGTCTATAGATTTTCAGTGTATCCAGGAAAAAGGCTGGTCAATTCAAGTCTGGAGGTTAGATAAATAGAAGTTCACTCCTTTGCGTCTGAGCCATTTCACCCCTGTGTGCGGAGCTAGTATTGACCATTTATTGTTCATGACATTTACCTTAAAGCATATTTATATACATAAGGTGTTATAGCAGGACCCAGACAGATTATATATCTTTTTCAAGAGACTCAGCAGATTCAAAAATTATCATTACTGTGTGTATGTCATGTCAGAATGAAATGTCAAAAACAGGTAAATTTCTATTCAGATTTCATTTACACCATGTAAATTGATTGTCCCACAATTTATCATCCAAACCTTGACTGCGTAGGGTGCATGGAAACAGGGGTCTAAATGACCCCTGTATCTCATACAATGGGATTTCAGCTCGGGGGGTGAGCACATGCCCCCTGTGCCCCTCTCGGGATACGCCAGTGGTCCATGTGCACATGGTGAGGGTATCCCCCACCTGATGTCACCCATAAAACACAAGGAAGGCATGAGACTTTAATGATTGGACTTTGTCCCGATCTAACAAGGTCCAGTGTAGGGCTGTGCAATTAATTGCAATCGCAATCGAATCGCGATTTCCGACCATGCAATTTCTAAATCGCATAAGGCTGCAATTTTCGGCTCCCTGTTAACGTCCGGTGGCATGGTGCTTTGGGCGCTCGCAGGGGGAACCACGTGACGAGCCACGTTCTCGCAGCTCGTCACATGGTTCCCCCAGGCGAGCGCCCAAGCTCCATGACGCCAGAAGTTAACAGGGAGCCGAACATGTGGCGCACAGAGGTGAGCTGGGGCAGTATATCCATGAGCTGGGGCGGTATATCCATGAGCTGGGGCGGTATATCCATGAGCTGGGGCGGTATATCCATGAGCTGGGGCGGTATATCCATGAGCTGGGGCGGTATATCCATGAGCTGGGGCAGTATATCCATGAGCTGGGGCAGTATATCCATGTGCTGGGGCAGTATTTCCATGTGCTGGGGCAGTATATCCATGTGCTGGGGCAGTATATCCATGTGCTGGGGCAGTATAACAGTATATCCATGAGCTGGGGCAGTATATCCATGTGCTGAATACTGAATACATTTAGAATGTATGTAGCATGTTTGAAAAAGTAAAAACAATTGGCTAAATCGCAAATAAAATCGCAATCGCAATATTCATTCAAGAAATCGCAATATGATTATTTTGTCAATATTGCACAGCCCTAGTCCAGTGTCTGCCCAGCTGCCAAATCCTTTATAGTCCTGGACAGATTATGAAATTCAGGGGACTTTAAAAGGGGACCATACCAAATTCTTTGTATACAAATATACAGCTAGATCCCTTACTTGTAAGAGAGGTTTTCCACGTTTCAAGTGAGCAGCTTCTTAGTCATTTAGCTGTGAAATGATCATTACAAAGATAACCAAAATCACTAAAAAGCAAACTGCACAGGGTCCTCTTTTCCCTTCATTCTGTGTGTGTGTCAAACACGTTGGTTAAAGGGATACTAGAGAGTTATTACAAGAGGAAGGAAACTAAAGGGTTAAACATTAGCCCATCTTGACCCCCATTGCACTCACCCCCTCCCATTTCAAACCTTTAGCTTCCTTTAAAACTCACCTTAATTTCTTGCTGGTCTCATTTTAATCCCACCAGCAGGATATAACAAGCTGCCAGAAGGGTTTGAGAACGATTGGCTGGGTCTGGATCCCAAAGATCCTGAAGCCCTATAACCTGATCTCCGAGCTCACTGAGCTCAGGTTCTGGGTGGGAATAAGCCCTTGTACTCCAAGGGCTGGATTAGCACCTCCTTCACAAAGAGCTCACAGCAGTGTGACCAATTAGATTATTATTGTCATCATTTATATAGCGCCAACAGTTTCCGCAGCGCTTTACAATAACCAAAGTGAACTAGATACATATAAACGGACATAGGATGGAAACAAGAGGCGTAGAGGGCCCTGCTCATAGGAGCTTACAGTCTAGTGGGATAGGGGAAGACAAGAGGAATGAGTGGTAAACACTGTTTAGAGTCGCTTTAATTTTATCCTATGCACTGTGCAGCGCTGTGGAATAGGTTAACACTTTATGAATAATTGTAAATTTAACTCTACTTAAATGAGCATGATCTCCAGAAAAAAAAATGATCATAATGGAAGAGGATTTCCTTACTCCCATAAAGCATAGATTGCATGCAACAAATGTATACAATTATACACCACATACCAGGATTCAACTGAGAAAAGAAAAAACTGAAAACTAAACATGAAGACTCATTGTATTGTTCTCGGTGTATAATGCTTAATTTTGCACATCGTGGCAGACATTTGTTTCCTACAAATGAATGCAAAGTGTTTTTTTGATGCACACACCTTGGACACAAAGGGTAAGCAATAAACCTGCAAACTGGGACTCACCTTCAATTCCTTTTCGAGTCTGTCTACTTCAGCTCCTAATGTGTCTATAATATTTTCCCCGTGCTTTAGCATAAAAGCTTCCAAGTCCTCTGGTGTTTTCACTTGTCGAATCTCCTGTATCACAAAATATTTAAAACGAGACAAATATTAAGAGCAGCAGAGCAGCAATGATATATTCAGTTTCATAAACCAGATACAAATGACTGAATCATGAATGCGTAGCTCAGAAAACAACATTACTAGTACTAAGCTTTGTTTTATTAAGCTCTGTAGAGGCAAGAAGGTAAAAGATTTAACCCCTTCCTTACCAAATGATTTCCCATAAAAACCCCTGGCAGGAACAAATGGCTTTATGTAAAAAAACCAATTTACATTGCCCCTTAATTCTATCACCACCAGAAACTGTCTAAATGTTCTATAATATTACTGCAATGCATTTAGAGACTGTTTGTATTAGGTGACATGTAGAGCGCTCCCTCTGCTGGTCAATTGCAGTAATACAGTTGAAATGTGGCCAGGACTGCTTCAAGTCTCCACGGAGACTCAGCCATTCCGGCGCTTCAAGAGTTCCAGTACAATGGCTGTAATAGTTTTGCAAAACACAAATTTGTTTGCATTCTCCTAGAATAAGACCAGACACAGGGCTATTCAGAGAGGTGAAAACCTTGAGAATTGCCAGGAGAATGAACAATCTAGACCAAATAGCCAATTTGAAAAGTGAGATAAATGGGAGAATTTTTCTGGTTTGCCTATTTTGACATAGAATTTTCAATTCTCCAGCCATTCAAGGTTTTCACCTCTTTCTGAATAGCCCTGACAGAGTTAACTCTTATCTCTGGCATCTGAGGGGGCTTATGAAAATTAGGTTAATTCGACAGTGGCATACAAGTGGTTAACCATCAAGAAGAATTCTGAAGTTCAGGCTCCAAGATGGTAGGAGTTAATCAGTATGAAGAAGAAAAAATATTGCAGAAAGCAGAAAAACACTTCTACAAATCATCATATTTACTATTTGTAAAACTACAAGGCACTGTATCCATTTGATTCATACTAAAACAGCCTGAAAGCCATTATAGTATAAAGACATACTAGGGCTTTAAGAGAAAACACAAAGGCCTTGCTACTGGGGTAATCTACCGTTCGTCTGACTTCACTGTACCATTTTCACTTTCCGTACATATTCTAAAAAGCATTTACGTGAGCTTTAAAGTTACAGGACCTTTCCTGGAGAAAGTTTTCTTACATGGCAGATTGAATTGTGAAAACACTGCTCAATTTTGGAACACCGGCAAAGAAAAATCTAAATTGTACTTACATTTAACATCTGATCAATATCTTGCTTTTCCAAGTATGATCGGGTCACAACTCGTCCATCAAAATCTACTTCTGCCTTGAATCGAACCTTGCTCATTCCCATGTCAGTGGCTTTCACATCATGTATTGCCCTAATAAAAATACATCCAAGATGGTGAAGGCAATCTGTCACATGTGGCAAATAAAGTATCTAATACCAATATCTAAAACGATGGGGGAAGAGAGGGGGAAGAGAGAGAGAAGAGAGTGTGAGAGAAAGAGAGTGGGAAGGGAAGGAGAGAGTGGGAAGGGAAGGAGAGAGTGGGAAGGGAAGGAGAGAGGGGGAAGGGAAGGAGAGAGGGGGAAGGGAAGGAGAGAGGGGGAAGGGAAGGAGAGAGGGGGAAGGGAAGGAGAGAGAGGGGGAAGAGAGAGGGGGGGAAGAGAGAGGGGGGAAGAGAGAGGGGGGAAGAGAGAGGGGGGGGGGAAGAGAGAGGGGGGGAGAGAGAGGGGGGGAAGAGAGAGGGGGGAAGAGAGAGGGGGGAAGAGAGAGGGGGGAAGAGGAGGAAGAGAGGAGGAGAGAGGAGGGAGAGAGGAGGAGGAAGAGGAGAGGAGGAAGAGAAGGAGAGGAGGAAGAGAAGGAGAGGAGGAAGAGAAGGAGAGGAGGAAGAGAAGGAGAGGAGGAAGAGAAGGAGAGGGGGAAGAGAAGGAGACGGGGAAGAGAGAAGGAGACGGGGAAGAGAGAAGGAGACGGGGAAGAGAAGGAGACGGGGAAGAGAGAAGGAGACGGGGAAGAGAGAAGGAGACGGGGAAGAGAAGGAGAGCGGGGAAGAGAGAAGGAGACGGGGAAGAGAGAAGGAGACGGGGAAGAGAGAAGGAGACTGGGAAGAGAGAAGGAGACTGGGAAGAGAGAAGGAGACTGGGAAGAGAGAAGGAGACTGGGAAGAGAGAAGGAGACGGGGAAGAGAGAAGGAGACGGGGAAGAGAGAAGGAGACGGGGAAGAGAGAAGGAGACGGGGAAGAGAGAAGGAGACGGGGAAGAGAGAAGGAGACGGGGAAGAGAGAAGGAGACGGGGAAGAGAGAAGGAGAGGGTGGGAAGAGAGAATGAGAGGGTGGGAAGAGAGAAGGAGAGGGGGGGAGAGAGGAGAGGGGAAGAGAGGATGGGGGCCCCATTACTTTCTTCGCGCACAATTGTGTGCAAGCGCAAAAAGGCATTAACGCGAGGCGCTAAACCCTTTGCGCTGAACGTCATATTACGACGTTCGCACACAAATTCGCGTTAACATCTAACGCGAGTGACCCTGCGTGAATCCTTTGCGAGCGCAATTTAGTGCACACATCCTATACTTAACATTGTGAGCGAAAATGCGTCTGTGCGCTGGTGCGCATGGTATTACAATTTTAGCACAAAATTTAACGGACGTTTCGCGCATAATTTTAACGTCTTTGAAAAGCTGTTGGTAACAGCAAATTGTAACAACCTGAACGTACCAAAATGCGGATTCACAACGGAGAACGTCGAAGCGCACTTTTTTTTTTACTAGATCTGTCATGAATGACGGCCACTACCTTGTCTTCCGTCAGAACACACGTCTGCTGTACGCAGTCCACACAAAATGACGGACGCGTGTTAAAAATTACATTGCGCTCACTGATTTCTGCGCGCAAGGGTACTTTGCGTGCATTAATGCATGTTGGTTTTACGAGCGCAATTTCCCGACGGATGAAAAAATGTGCGATGAATGAAAGGCGCAGAGAGCTGGAGGGAGATGGAGGGAGAGGTTGAAAGGGAGATGGAGGGAGAGGTTGAAAGGGAGATGGAGGGAGAGGTTGAAAGGGAGATGGAGGGAGAGGTTGAAAGGGAGATGGAGGGAGAGGTTGAAAGGGAGATGGAGGGAGAGGTTGAAAGGGAGATGGAGGGAGAGGTTGAAAGGGAGATGGAGGGAGAGGTTGAAAGGGAGATGGAGGGAGAGGTTGAAAGGGAGATGGAGGGAGAGGTTGAAAGGGAGATGGAGGGAGAGGTTGAAAGGGAGATGGAGGGAGAGGTTGAAAGGGAGATGGAGGGAGAGGTTGAAAGGGAGATGGAGGGAGAGGTTGAAAGGGAGATGGAGGGAGAGGTTGAAAGGGAGATGGAGGAGAGGTTGAAAGGGAGATGGAGGAGAGGTTGAAAGGGCGATGGAGGGAGAGGTTGAAAGGGCGATGGAGGGAGAGGTTGAAAGGGAGATGGAGGGAGAGGTTGAAAGGGAGATGGAGGGAGAGGTTGAAAGGGAAATTAAGGCAGGTGGAAGAAAGAGAAATTATTTAAACATCAAGCAGTCTGATCTGACAAAACCAGATTAAAGTATGAATGTTTTTAGAAAGGACAAAGAAAAATACTGAAACAAGACAACCCGTTTAAAATCACAGCGCTGTCTTTTATGGAGAAAAAAAAAGCAAAATAAGTAATTTGTGTCAAATATAGCTCTAGCAGTGACTCCATGTTGCATATGGATATAAAGTCATTCCACCAATTTATGCCTAGAAGTAGAAGTCGTTAGCAGATTAAGGGCTATTAGTATATACTCACTGGCTTTGTTCTCTGAAAAATCCAGAGCAATTATCACCACATTGTTTGTGAAATGTGCTTTTGCATAAACAGAAAAACAAATTAATTCCAGACACCAGTTGCATATATTATTTTTATAAGAGGAAATGATCATCATTTAGTCTTACAAAATAAATAAATACGTTTTGTAGGGCTTGCAATCCCCATTAATGCGATTATAGATTCAGGAATGACTGAGGCTGAGCTCAATGCTTTGGGGCCTAAGCAGAATCGCTGTTGGGAAGTATATTCTGCTCATCGGCTTCACTGAATGTCTGAGTGGGATAGGGTGACAGTATATATAGAAAGCAATTTCTCTTCAGCAGTTTCTCAAGCACTCTTCACTACTGAAAATGGTTAAAATTAAGAACAAATTACAGTTGAGCACTGCATGATAAATACTAGCACTTGGAAGGAGTATGTATCATACAATGCACAGTGTTTGCATGCTTTGTTTCTGTCTCTTCTTGTTCCCTACCACCTGCACGATAAATACTAGCACTTGGTGCAATGATGCATACTCATTCTGTGTTTGCATGCTTGGGGTCTGTTCTCTTTACCTCTACCAGCTGCATGATTGGATTTTTCGGTCATGAATGTCTGGCAGGTAAAGGGATATTCTGGGGTTAAAACAGGAGTAACATAGGTTTTTAACCATTATTGCTGTTGCTGGATGCCTCTGTGTTCCAACCAAAACAACAAATCTTGACGTCCCAACAGGTGTTCTAGGTGACTAGTGTGCGCAGTGTGACAGTTTCCATTCACCCTCTCTTGGTATGTGCTGTTAAGGAGAGAGATCTGATGGACAGATTATATTCCTGTGCTAGTTAGGGATTAAAACAAATAAAAAGAACACTTTTTTCTTTAACCCCTTCACTACCATGATTGTGTATAACACAAATCAGCAGTAGCAGACACAGCAGGCATTTTAACACAATCTGGAGCTATGCCATAACATTGGAAATTAATGTTACCGGTAAATGGAAATGAACTTTGTTGCAAAATGAATTTCGCTTGCATTTGGGCTTCAGAACATGCCACTCCAGTTTTAGCACCTTATTACTTTCTTTTACATTAAATCTTATGGGATTCGCCCGTTTAAACCTGACGAACTGAATCACTGAAAATCAAGGCATTTCGCCGACACTTCGGTGCAGACTGAGGTTATGTGAATAGACTAACCATTACTTCTCTAAGGGACAATTTTGCTGTTGCTGAACCGTACTGTATTTCGCCAATATTTCAGGACATACTTGAAAATGAGAGAAATCTCAATGTATTCTTCTTGGTAAAATACTTTCTCCTAAAAAAGAAAAAAATATTTGGAGAATTGACAGCTTTGTGAATAGACGAACTGCACCGAAATTGCACCGTACAGTGAAATTCACTGTTCGGTGCCTAGTGAATAACCCCTTAATTGCTTCCCTGCAGTACCCTGGAGCATTTTAAATAAGCAGAACACTTTTCATTCCCTGTACACCAGCCTGAAGAAGCATTATTCAAATAAAACCGTGCATTTTTAATCTTTTATCACCATAAAAAGCATTGATTTGTAATGATACGTATTGGTCAACGTTTCTAGAAAATGAGAATCTGGGGTGTCATCATTTTTCTTACTGTGTAGGTTGTTTTGTTTTGAGAGAGTATTTTACCAGGAAGGATACATTGAGATTGCTCTCGTTTTCAAGTATGTCCTGGGTGGCGAGTATGTACCGTTAGGTGTCTTGCCCAAGGACACTTACTGGAGAGGTGCTCTTGCTGGGATCGAACCTGTGTCTCCACAATCTCTCTCCACGGTTATAGAGCAGTGATGTTACCTCTACTCCACCCAGCTGGTAGTTACCAGCAAGCAACATCATGTATGACCGTGGTGATTTAGGAAGACAGAATGGAATAGTTTGCAGGTACCTTACAACAGGGTCGCTCTCCAGGAGCTCAGTAAGACGTTGTGCTTGCTCAGGTTGGATGGAACGGCCTATGAGAGCCTCTGTGTTGGTGTAGATGAGGAAGGCAGACACAGCTCCTAACAGTGTACCCACACCTAAAGAACCCAAACTGTCATAGTAAGGATTACCTAAAACAAAATAGAAAAAAATTACACAATTTTGTTAACACAAACCAAGTCAACTAGCTGAAAACTTGATTACAACACTAAAACACCAATGAATGGGGGGAGTGTTCTGGTCGAGTTCGGGAATGGCCGCTAGTGAGTGAAGCTCCGCACCCGCTCAGCTCCCGACAGCAGATAACGTCAGCCCAGCCACCTTTAACTGCGGCCCGCTCGCACCCCGGGAACCAGGATATGCCCAGGGGCAAATTGACCCGCAACTCCGGTCAGCAGACGATCGCGGACTGCTATTCCGCCACGAGAAGTTCCCGCCGGACTCCCTCCAAGATGGCGGCCAGGGCCCGCAAGGAGACGGCGGCGGGAGATCTCTGCACGGGGAAGGACGTGCAGGATCTTAAGCAGCTCATGCTGACCGTGAAGAACGACCTCCAGGCTTATCTTCGATCGGGCCTTGAGGGGCTGAGAGCCGACATAGGAACGCTGGGGACCCGGACCACCGCTGTGGAGAGCCGCATCGACGAGGTGGAGGGTGCCCAGGCCACGGCCCACAATGAACTGCGATGCCTTCAGGAGAGGTACGAGGCGCTGCAGGAGAGCGTCGAAGACCTGGACAACAAGTCCAGACGTTCGAATTTCCGCTTTCGGATGTGCCTGAATTGGTGGTGGACATCAGGGGGTTCCTCCATAAATACCTACAGGCCCTGCTGCTCGATCTCCCGGACCAGGAGCTGGCCTTGGAACGGGCCCACAGGGCACTTCGACCTAAACCAAACCCTGGAGAACCCCCTCAGGACATAGTCCTTAAATGTCGCTTCCATTCCACCAAAGATGCTGTTTTGCGAGCAGCGAGGGGGGAGGCACTGGCTGTGGAAGGTGTTGCGCCCCACATCTTTAACGACCTGGCCCCCTGTACTCTGCAAAAGCGCAGGGCCCTAAAACCCACGACAGAGCTGCTGCGCCAACGGGAGATTCTACAAGATCAGTCTGTTCGCCGACGACGTCCTTCTCTCGCTGACGTTGCCCCTCCTTTCTCTCCCCTGCCTTGAGGACACCCTGGAGAGGTTCGGAAGGCTGTCGGGGTACAAGGTCAACATGGCGAAGTGTGAGGCTATGAACCTCTCACCCCGGAAGAGGTTACCCACCTCGAGGGAACGTTCAGATATCAGTGGTGAACTGGGTCACTGAAGTACCTGGGGGTCGCCATCATGCCCAAGGTGGCAGGCATGTACGTGGCCAACTATGGGACGCTGCTCCTGCAGCTGCACAGGCTGTTGGAGACGTGGTCGCGATTTAGGCTTTCGCTGTTCGGGAGGGTCAACGCGGTGAAGATGACCCTTCTGCCGAAAATACTCTACTACTTCCGCACCCTTACGATACCTGTTGTTAAATCGGATATCCTTCACTTACAGAGTGCGATTTACTCATTTATTTGGGGAGGGAAGCGCAGCCACCTACCTAGGTCTGGGACATATCTTGCGAGAACCGAGGGGGGGTTTGGGGCCCCCGCACCTGCTCACCTACTACAGAGCAGCCAAACTCGCCATGCTGAGTCAGGAGAACTTCCCGGCGAAGCAGATGCGATGGGTCCAGTTGGAAGGGGCGATAGAAGAGTGTCCCATGGACACGGTCATGTGGCTCCCTGGCCTCCGCGCCGAGATCGCTCATCCTAGCTCTGCGTTTCGACACTCAATCAGGGTTATCCAAAGAGATCCGAATTGCTTGAGAAAGGTAACCGAACGCTGAAAATCAGCATTCGGTTACCTTTCCTGGCCATTCGGCTATCCAGAGAGCAGGCAATTCGCCAAATCCTGGCGAATTGCCTGAACATTCGGTGCCTGTTCGGTGCCTGTTCGAGGGCAGTGAAATCCCCATAGAGAAGCAATGCTTCGTCTATTCAGAGAACACAAACCAGCAGTGAAAGGTTCCCCTAATGCTCTGCCATTCGGTGGTTTAATTCGGCAAGTTTATTCAGGAGAATCCCATAGACTTCAATGTTAAAAATATTCCTGTTTTAATTCAATATCTAATAAACCGTTCATTATAAAATTCTGCAGCAAAAAGTCTCTTTATTTATAGATTTTTTAGGATACTTTAAGCATTTTTTTTTTTTTTTTATCAGTTTACTTATTTTTTTGTAACAGCCCTCTTTATTATCATTCCCTGGACCTCCTGTGAAAATTTCAGACATTTTCGCTCAGTAGTTTCTTTGCAAACAGCGTTTCATTTTCCCAGATTCATACAAATGGTTTTGCTAATTTATTCACTGCTTCCTCTATGTCACAGCTGCTTCGGCCCTGTGTGATTCGGCTCCTGTTCGGCTTCTTGGAAGGTTAATCCAGATGTTTTTGCTTGTTTTCAGCGTGCATTCGGTTAGTTTTCGTCAGGTTTTCGGCAGCTTTTCCCTGCAATTCGGGGACCCTGTGCTGTTTGCTGAATACACCGCAGGGTCACCGAAATGGGATCGGCAAAAGGAACCGAATTGAAGAGAACGAAAAGTCACCGAACGTGCGGTGACTTTTCGAATCTCTTTGGATAACCCTGAATGTCTTTGTGGCGGAAATACCAATATCGAGACGGATTATCCTCCCCCCACACGGGACTAACTCCACTCTTCTGGAACCCAGAGTTTCCGGAAGGACTGCAGCCCCGGGGATTCGGGTGGTGGCGGGAGAGGGGCATCACGGAGATGAGACACCTGACTCTGGTGGGCAGGGTGGCCACCTTGGCGTACCTCAGGGAGTCACGCGATCTTCCACAAGGCGAGATTTTCAGGGCTAGCCAACACCTGCACTACATATAAAGCTTCTTACGAGGGGTTCCTAATCTGAAGCCTACTTTTTTCGAGAACAGCTACAGGAGGAGGTCGAGGCCTCATCTCCCTGCTTTACTCCCACCTGTTGCGGGTGGATTTCATCCCGGACCCCATTTTCATGGGGAAATGGGAGGAGGACCTTGGGAACCCAACGGACACGGACGACTGGAAGGAGATGCTAGACCGGACCACCAGGATAACGGCCTGCACTGCGATCAAGGAGAATTGCTTTAAGGTGATGAATAGGTGGTACATTCAACCGAGACGACTGGCACGGATGCATGTGGGGGCCTCCTCAGACTGCTACAGGGGCTGCGGGAAGGAGGGCACCTACCTGCACGCGTGGTGGACATGTGGCGTGGTGAGACCAATATGGGAGGGAGCCTTCGAAGGACCTTAGTACGTGCCTGAGAGTTCGGATTACCCCGGACCCATGGCTAGCGCTGCTTAACCGCCCAAGCCGGCGTCCCCTTTGACCCATGCCGCTGATAGTTTGGTTGCGAGCATCTGTGCTGTGGTCCATATTGTATGTGTTTAGCTCACACGTGGAAGGGCCCACCTCCGACTCGGTATCGCATTACAGCTAAAATTCATTACATGCTCACTATGGAGAGACTGATGGCAGTGAATCACGATCGAATGGCACACTTTGAGCGGGTGTGGTCTCCGTGGGTGGAGAGATTCTCCCCCCCCCCGGCCCTGACGGCACTGGTATTTTCGGGCTGAGGAAGAGAGGTGGTGCAGGCCCTTAGAACTGCCCCGCGACACCCTCAGTCTGCCTTTAGCCTTTTTTTTTCCCCTTCTCTTTCTTTTCGTTCTTTCGCTCTCTACCTTTCTCCCATCTCCTTCACGCCTTTCTACTTTAGTCCCTCTTTTTCTATTCTTTCCCCCCCAAGTCCAAATGTCATTCTACACCCCTCCTGCTATTACACGCACCCAAGCGAAGGGGGGAGGGTGGCCCATGGGCGGCCCCGGGATCTTATTTGGACGAGTTACTGGGAGCCGGTAATAGGCTACGACAAGAAGATGCAGCTCTGGATTTAAGTGGCTTAGTCTGCACAGCTCTACACGGAGGAACTTAGGCCACGTATCTCCTGCGTACCTTTCCCAATGATACAAGTGCTACGCTCCTGGTGGCCTCCTGGATGGTTGAGACATGTCGCTCTGAGGGCAGGGGGGGCGCAAACTTTGCTTTGTACTCTTGCGGGATTGTTGATTCGCACCATACGTTCTCTTGCGATCACACTTCTTTATGGCCTGTTACACAATTTTATGAAGCTGCATAAAACAGTTTAACTTAAAAAAAAAACAAAAAAAAAAAAACACCAATGAATGTATATATTTTCTTTATTTTAATTCAGGGAACCTGGTAGGAGTTTTTTTTAATGTTCCTCTGTCATTTTATGCCCATATTATATCATTAAATAACTAGCTGAAACCCTTAAGGACCGAGGCTTTTAGTGTTGAGGTGGGGTTAGGCTAGGGTCAGACTGAGGCAGTGCGAACGCGCGTTCTGGCGCACTTAATCACGGCCGTGCTAGCAGCAGATGCCGGGCAATGACGGCCAATATACGAAGACGGTCGCACAAAAGTCCGCTGCGCAACGCAAGTGGAAAATGAACGCATTTTTTCGAGAACGTTAAACCACTAGTACTGACGTACAGAGTGCGCTGCGTCCGCTAGCGGCGTGTGTGCGTTGATTGGGAGACGTCAGACGCTGCTAATGTCGGCCACATAACGTCAGATGCAAAAAGTGTTTTATTTGATCCGTACAAAATCACGGATGAAACTGCGCATGTATACCGCTATTGCGTATTCCGTGAAAAATACGTCCATTCTTCGAACGCACATTTTCACGGACACGTGAAAAATGCGTTAGTCTGACCCTAGCTTAAGGACCAGAGCAATTTTGCAAATTGTACTAGGTACATGTTCACGTGATTTTCTGTGTTTCTTATTTAGTGCACCCCCACATATTATACATTGATCTGTAAAGGGCAGATAATGTTTTATTACATTTATTAATCTTAAGAAAGCCACCCTTTTAAATATAATAATTTGTGCATGTAATGAAAAAAGTAACTCCCAATAGATCCAGAGGTTTGTACAGAATGAGGGAATACTTCATATCTGCAATGTCTGCGTCTGTAATATTTTAACTATTTTAATTATGTATTTAACCAACTTAACATAATAATACACCTCTAGTGATATATACTCCATTGAGATGTATTACGGTTTTAATGCTGAAAATTCGCATATTTGTTAGTTTGAAAAAGCAACTGGCTGCCCAGTACTACCAAAATTGAGTTTTGTCGATCTTCTGCCTGCATTGTCATGCATATTTCAATGTAGGCAGCACTCCCATCTAGGGCTGAAACAACTAATCAATTAAATCGATAATGAAAATAGTTGTCTCTATTCTCATTATCGATGATCGGGTTGGTCGATTAATCGATCTGTGTTCAGCACGCACGGTTTAGAGTTAGACTGAGTTGACAGTAAAAACAACCTCAGACTCTGCTTTGGAGCGGATTGGAGAAGATGTGCCGCTGCTTTACGCTCTATGGTTTAGTTTTGAGGTTATGTTAGACATAACCAGTGTGTTTTTATATAGTTTACAACAGTAGCAGCACTATAGTATAGTCTTGGCGCAGTGCCACTGGCTGTGGGTGCTGTACAAGGGTGTTTTATCCTTACTTGGAGCTGGCATCCTGTGCCGCCACCCCAACCTGCCTGACACCCCCGTTTTGGTCTGGAGCTTCCATTCCCTCAAACGTCCTTCCACACTCAGGTCCAGTCTTTTGCTAAAACCCATTCCCTGTCACACTGGAGTCAAGTCCCTTGCCCAAACGCACTCCCACCTCCGAACCCTCCTCCTGCTCAATTTGTTTGTGAACTAAGATAACAGCACAAACACACAACAGTCTGTTAGGAGATGTAATATTTGTTTAGGGAAACAATGACCATTGAAATCTGTCACCCTTGTAAAACATTCTATTACAGAAGAGGGTGGAAAGGGCTCTAATGACACACACACACACACACTATAACAACAGTGACCTATAAACACTGACACCCTGCACCTATAAAAAGGGGCACAGGAGGGTGACTTGGACATAGGAAAGGGTTGGAGGACAGTCAATGCAACCAGAACCCGTGAAATTATTGTAAAGGGATACTCCATAAAACCTGACCACTTATTAAGCTAAAGTGGTCAGAATGTGTAGAGTGCCCCCCTTCTCAGCCCACTTTTGTGGCGACATCATCAGGTCTATCTAAGCGCTCATAGCAGCATTCATTTGGCGAGAAAGCAGACATGGACTTAAGCTAGGCATGCAGCAACAATCCATCACTCTGAGCATCTTATTTAGTCAGAGTGGTGCCCACCTTGTGATTGTAAGGTGTTCTTTGAATTTTGTTTTCTATTTGGATTTGGGCTGGATGGACATTGTCACCAGGGGGAGGAGCAGGAGAAGGGGGCTCAAGGGTTTCACCTTCCATTGTTCTCCTGGTCCCTCCTTGCACTATATAGATTTTGGTTCATGTGTCTTATTAAAGCTCGCCACGCCCCCCCCCCACACACACAAATAGGAGTCCGGTCTCACTTTTGTTGGGAAAGGGTATAATCACTCTTTTATTTTACGCATCCTTAAACTTCGGCTAAGGACCGGAGAAAGAATGGAAGTTCGTTGGCGGGGGAATGGATGTACTGCAAGGGAGTGACATTAATGGATGTAGCCAGTCAGGGTTACTTTACATCAGGAATATCAATCTCTGCCACCCCACCCCCGTTGATGTTTCTGAACATCAACTCCTATGATTCTCTGGCCATCTACTGCATTCAAAGATTTCTGAGAATTGTGTTCAATAAACTTCTGAGGGGGCCATAGCTTGAGACCCCTGCTTTATATAGTACGCAAGTGGTTATTCTAGTCATTATACAATTGGTTTCCATGGAGTGTTTCCACCACCTGCTAACCCCATTTGAGAAGTAGTACATTCAATAACATTTGTATAGCATGCACGCGCTGCTTAATATTAGGTGCACACACAATCACTACATTCCTAAAATTAATTTTATTCATAACAATACAACATCATCATAACTGGAATCATTTAATTACATTTAAAGAATGTTAAAAAAAATGCATTTTGTTTCAAACCAAATGTAGCAGGAGAGGAGCAATACATGTTTATTTAGTGACAAGCGGTTTGAGAAAAGCTGGAAATTCATCCCAAACATGACAACAGAAAGCGCCTTGCTATGTGACAGGTGAAGTGCAATAAAATAAAGTAGATGAGGATTGCCCGCATTCTGGAGAATTCACAGATGCGCTCCCTGAGATTTATGGCCTGGAGAGAACATTAAGGGATCTGAGAGTACTTGCAGACAAACATAATTCATGTTGTCGTGCTTTGGGTGTCTCTGACATAGATGAAAACGAGAGTCAAATTTTAATGGTGAAACCTAGTTATCAACTGTGCAAAAAACAGACAGCCATAGCAAAGCAGAGGGATGCAAAGCGTGGACATCTATCAAATAACACGCTCTCCGTGGTCTTTGCTGGCCCACTGCGTACATTACAGAAATAAATATGTTCATCATATAGATCTTATTCTGCAACACTGACAGGGATAATGGAAGTCTAGTATGCAGTTTAACCCCTTAGTGATGGCAAATTTATCTTATGTGTCACAGCCACAGTGAAATGGCAGGTGACAGCCAGCAGAATGTGCTACAGATATAACGCCCCATCCAGGCTTCTTTTTTCTTTATCAGTGTGCAACCGGTTAATGAAAGTGAAAGGGTAAAATTAGTAAATAAGATTTGTTTTAGGGTTAATTTAATTTTAGGATTTTTTTTATTTTATAGTTTAGTTTAGTTTTAGAATATGCTACAAAATTAAGGTGGGAATTTGAAGCAGGTTTTTGGTACTGTATTAAATAGTGAAATATACTCGTCATATCCCATGAAAAATTGCCTGGTTTGAATGTATCTGGAAATCACAGATCATGGGGTTAACAATTTTGATTTAGAGACTGTCATGCTACCCCAAAGAAGCATGGCCATAGAAAAAGCAGTCCCTCAAAGTTATATCAGATCTAGTTCTTGACTCTGGCTTCCACAAATCATACGAACATAAGCACGTTGGGGATCGCTATAATCAGGGAATGCAATGTGTAAGGTACTTTACAATTTATCCAGAAGTATAATAATTGAAATATGAAATTCATGGCCTGAGAACAATTGGGGGAAGAGACAAGCAATCTGTCCCAAACGGTGCCTAACATTCCTGTTTTTCAGAGGATCGGTTTCTGCCTTAAGATACTATCTCTTGAACTGAAATTTGCCACGTCCCACTGAAACCTGTTCAACATAGAAAGAAGGCACTACACCCTCTATACATATCACTTTGGTCATGACATCAGCTCCTCCATTTTGCATGTAAGGATATAAATACAACGCTGTTCAAGATAGAATTTGAATGAATAGCATATAGAAGCTGGTCTGTGTGTCTTAATCATTCCCAAACGCACTCGTTATTGCCCCTCTATGAGGGACCACAAAACAGATGACCGGAGACCTGTAAATCGAGATAGGGAGAGAGACCCTAACAGCAGAATGCTAATGAAGGGCTCATAGTATGAGAATCCTTACAGTAGGTCTGGAAAATTCATACAATTTAAACTACATAGTAAAATAGGTTGAAAAGAGACCAATATCCATCAAGTTCAACCTTCCACATACCCTTATGTCTGCTGTTGATCTAAAAGAAGGCAAAACAGAAGTATTTTCCAATTGTGCCCACAAAAGGGGAGGGGGATCCTTTATTCTATAATGGCAAATAGATTTCTCCCAGGATCAAGGGGCAATGCACTATAATTTTAATACTTATATCTTTACCAGGAAATTGAGGTTTAAAAAAAATACAGTAAGAATACGATTACACACATTTGTGACAAAAAAAGAAATTTGAAAATGTTCCAAAATACCCTGTGTGTATAGGCCAGGTAATCTTTTTAAAATGGTGTGGGGTGGTATAGCTCTATTCCGGGGATTAAACTCCCTAGAAATGGTCTTTAATGTTGTGTTGACCTACATTGTTATTGTTAATGTAAAATATCAGTGGTTTGTGAAAGTGTTAGAAATAAATTAAAAGTACAAAACCTTTTTCGGCTTAAAAAAAAGTTAAACATAGTGTGTATGGATACACTTGGCCCCTTCAGCTCAACAATCACATTAACACAATCTTCAAGATCTTCATAAAATGCTGGAGATTGAGCCAACTGTCTGTACATATTGTGGAGGAATGCAAAATAATTTAAGTTTATTGCAAATGAATTTTGTTTGTAAATAAGCTCCAGAATATATTAAAAATACAGCAAATTGGACATATCAGATGATTTACTGTAGCTTGCTAAAACTGCAAAGGAAAAATATCTTCATCTAAAAACCTCGCTTTTTAGATGCTGTTCTTACATTGAGCAGCAGAGAAAGCCCTCGCCAAATAGGGCATACAGTCTCTAATTACACTGGAAAGAGTGTGTGCCCTATTGAACGGCTGAAGCAAAATGGGAGATGGCAAGCAAAAAAATGTGCGCCTGAACTAAAACTTCTCCCTTCTTGCGTGCCTATTTCGAGGTAGGAACTTTGTTAGCGCCTAGCCTAAGAACAGCGCAAGCCGATACTTGCAGTGGTGGTAGGAGATGCCGCGGGTATCAGCTGCTGGACACCACGGAGCGCCGCGCATCTCGGCCCTGACCAATCACAGAGGGAGGCTGAACTATTTGTTTCCAGTCACAGTCTGCTACCTGCAAGAGGAAGCAGTGCAACCCTGTCCACCGCAGGACAAGAGGAGAGTACGAGATTTTTAGGGAGAGTGGGGGGGGGGGGGTTTAAGTCAACATATAAAGTCACTTAACACCCAAATGGAAGCGTAAGCATTTTGGAATAGCTTGCAGTTCTATTCTGAGGCACAAATTAAGATTATGAGGTTTGGAGACCGTAATTTACAGTAAGCAAGCGCTACACTCAAGGTGCAAGCCCAGTTTACACCAAGAGTGTGATAGCGATAACTTCTCGAAGTTATCTTAGCGTCAACCTTAGACCAGGACCCTGTGTGTTTTATAGTGCTGCTGGGCAACGTAAAGTGATTTTCGATGAAATAACGGTTTCCAGTCAGTGGGTTTTATGACAATCCACTTTGTAGTGAAAGAGGTTTACAAGAGAAGAGATGCTGAATGTGTATAAATACTGAATAACAAATGTTTTGGGAATAGATCCCTTTGTCAATTCACAATGAGCAAAACAAAACGAAGGCAAGACAATTACCTGTGAGAGACGTTAGGCCCATGCAGGATGCTGCCATTACCACTCCCAAAACGGCTGCGGCATCTTCCATAAGGACTACATTCGTACTTGGGTCCCGAGACTGCCTCACTAAAAAAAGGAAAAACACATTTCCTATGATACAGACTAGAGTTTGGGTAAATTTACAGTTTGTCAACACCTGCCTGTTCTTTGTGTAAACTAAATGACCGCAGATATAGCAGAGGCTGAAAGGGATCAATCTAAAAGGGTAATCCAATAATCACCATTGTTTTGTGTTGTATCTTACAATTCATTTACAAATATTTTTGTAATGTGTAATTAACAATTTTTTCTTAACACCTCAAATCTGTAAAAAAAAAAGCTTTACTTTTTTTTTAAAAAATTGCGTAAGTAAAACATTTATGTATTATCAATTTCCTCTAGACAAAACCATATCCTGACAAGGCGGCCCTTCTCCTTATGCATCTGTGGATAGCAGCCATTAACGTGTTCTACATACAGTTGTGTTCAAAATTATTCAACCCCCACTGAAATTGAGTGTTTTGGCCAGTTTGACATTGATTTTGATCATTCAGTCATCTTGCTTACAATTAAATCACAGAGGCACGTGTAGGTCAGACAAATAAAACATAACATTTATAATGAAATAACCACAAATGTCTTTTCTGTGCTCACATCATTATCAGTTTTATTCAACCCCCAAGTGACATTCAATCTTAGTACTTAGTACAACATCCTTTTACAGTTATAACAGCTTTTAAACGTGAAGCATAGCTTGACAAGTGTCTTGCAGCGATCTACGGGTATCTTCGCCCATTCGTCATGGGCAAAAGCCTCCAGTTCAGTCACATTCTTAGGCTGGCGCACTGCAACTGCTTTAAGTCCCACCAGAGGTTCTCAATCGGATTTAAGTCAGGTGACTGCGATGGCCACTCCAAAATGTTCCAGCCTTTAATCTGCAACCATGCTCTAGTGGACTTGGAGGTATGCTTGGGATCATTGTCCTGTTGAAAGGTCCAACGTCTTCCAAGCCTCAGGTTTGTGACGGACTGCATCACATTGTCATCCAATATCTCCTGGTACTGAAGAGAATTCACGCTGAAGCTTCCCAGTACCTGCAGAAGCAAAACAGCCCCAAAGCATGATTGACCCCCCGCCATGCTTCACAGTAGGCAAGGTGTTCTTTTCTTCATAGGCCTTGTTCTTCCTCCTCCAAACATAGCGTTGATCCATGGGCCCAAACAGTTCTAATTTTGTTTCATCAGTCCACAGAACACTATCCCAAAACTTCTGTGGTTTGTCCACATGACTTTTGGCATACTGCAGTCGACTCTTATTCTTTGGAGACAGCAAGGGGGTGCGCCTGGGAGTTCTGGCATGGAGGCCTTCATTACGCAGTGTGCGCCGTATTGTCTGAGCTGAAACTTCAGTACCCACATCTGACAAATCTTTTCTCAGTTCCTCAGCAGTCACACGGGGACTTTTCTCCACTCTACGCTTCAGGTAGCGCACAGCAGTCGAAGTCAGCATCTTCTTTCTGCCACGACCAGGTACCGTTTCAACAGTGCCCTTTGCCTTGAATTTGAGAATGATGCTTCCTATGGTCTCTATTGGTATGTTTAACATCTTTGCAATCTTCTTATAGCCATTGCCCTTCCTGTGAAGAGTAATTACCTCTTCTCTTGTCTTCCTGGACCATTCTCTTGACTTCACCATGTTTGTAACCACACCAGTAAATGTCTAGAAGGAGCTGAGTATCACAGTCATTTTAAAGCTGCCTAATTGGTGCTTATTATGCTTTATTGCTGCTCCGTGACATCCACAGGTGTTTCCAATACCTGATTGAAAACACTTGAATGAACCTCTGTTCTTCAGAGTGGTAGTCTTTAAGGGGTTGAATAATTGTGTCAATGAAGAATTCACAAAAGAAACATTTAGTACTGTATTACAAAACCAATTGATGTCATTTTAGTTGCATATGGTTCTTTAAAAAGTCCTTGTAGGATTTCATTCTGAATACAATTACAAATGTACACTAAATTCCCTAAAACCCTTTACAGCATTGGGGGTTGAATAATTTTGAACACAACTGTATCATATACAAATGTAACAAATCCACTGAGTATTGTGCCATGTTCTGGTTATTAAGCAAAGGATTGTTTGGAGTTTGTTTTTCTAACCTGCATGGTGTACCAGGCTTAGTTTCTATTCAATACATAAGGGTCTGTTCAAGTGCTTTTCACTTCGGCACTTCCATATTGCCAACAGTACGGTGAATTCATTATTCACCGGGTGGTCACCGCAGTGCAACGAAAGTTGGATTCGGCAAAGCCACATAAAAAAGTTGGAGAATATTGGCCTTGGCGAAATCCACCGACCGGCAAAACCCCTCCCAAACCCCCCCCCCAGAACTCCCCTTTATAGGCATTTAAAACAATAAAATTTATTAAAAGGTGTCCAAATAAAACAAAAGGTCTGATACAGAATAAACGCCTTTAAAAAAATAATTGGGAAACAAAAATTTTGTCAAAAAAAATGTACTATAAAATAAAAAGGCTTTTTGCTGAAAATGAAAAGAATAAACGATTTGGATTTTTTTTAAAAAAATATTAGTTTTTTTACATTGAAGCCTATGGGATTCGCCTGTTTAAACCCATTGAACTGAAACAGAGAAAATCAGGCCATGTCACTGACACTTTGGGTCAGTTCAGCGTTCTGTGAATCGATGGACCATTACTTTTCTATGGGTCAATTTCGCTGCCGCTGAAGATCGCCGAATGCAATGTCATTTTTGGAGAATTGACAGTTTAGTGAATAGACCAACTGCCCCAAAATTGCAATGAAAGGTGAAATTCACTGTTTGGTGCAATTCGGAGGTTATTGAATAACCTGTATAGCGGGGATCGCAAACTCTGGGCCTCCCCAGATTTTTATTGCCTACAAATCACAGAATTCTTTGAATGCAATAAATGGGCAGAGAATCATGGGAGCTGTAGTTCAGAAACATCTGGGGGGGGCAGAGTTTGAGATACCTGCTCTATAGTGTGATCTGGTTTAGTCAGAGATGCAAAGCCTGGGGATTTGCAGCAAATATAGGAAGAATTTCAAAAGGTCAGTACGTATCCCTCTGCACCCCACGATCCAATGCATTTTACTGCACATGAAGAAACTCCAGGAGGACCAACGCTAACTGAGTTCTACCCTAACCTATGGTAACCACTGTACTGTGCATTACAACCAATAATAAATATGTAACACATTATTTAACATGAAATCTAGACTGTTGGTGGAGTCCTTCTAAAGCGGTGTTTGCCAACCCTGGTCCTCAGGACCCCATAACAGGCCAGGTTTTAAGGATCACTTTGGGGAAATGCAGACTGAATCCTGCAATCACTGAGCAGCAAATCATATCACCTGTGCGGTGCTTCACATATCTGGAAAACCTGACCTGTAGGGTTACTTGATGACTGGAGTTGAGAAACACTGTCTAAAGTCCCCAAACCAGTAATGGTACACCATCCGTCACAAGCTACATTTCCCTCACTTATTCCATATTTAGACAGCTTATTGTTACCAGATGAGAAATGTTATCCTCTACTGCTGAGGTTCCAAAGGTTAATAACCATTGCAGAGCTATACTTTGGCAAATGACCCTACAGACAAAGGAATGAAACCTTCACTTCAAAATTCTCAAAGAAGAAAAGCAAAAGAGATTAGCTGTAATAATATATATTTCATTCGTCGATTATTGAATGAGGAAGGATTGCAGTAACTCCTCTGGCCAAGTTTCCGCTCAGACATGAAAGGTTTTCTACATCCAGCTCATCGTATTCCTCGGATTTAGAGTTAAAAGTCATTGTGCACTTTCTTATGATGTCACATTTATTTAATCTATTTTGATATAAACATGCATCATGGGAATAAAAAATGGCCAACGGTGAAGTTTTACTTAATAGAGCACTGTAAGAGCTTGTTCCTTAAATGAACTGGGGAAGAAGACACTCTCTCGTACCTCTCTCCCCATGCATACAATGATCTGTAACTGAATAAAAAATAATATATATATAATATTGTAATAAAAAACAAAAATGTAAAGGTTCTAGAAATTAGTTCAGGAAAAACTGGGCAAAATTTGTGTTAATTTCCCCCAACTTTAAGCTCATCAGTGCCACATTAAGGCAAACAACATCCCAACATTGTGTAAAAGAAAGTGGACTGATAAAGTACATGGGTTAATACATCACAATCTGGATGGGTAGATTGTTGTTCACGAAACGTACCGTATTGATAGAAGGACAAGCCTTTTGCCCGGGCGCTCTTACGAATTTCATTAATGGCGACAAGAAGGGTAGCTAAAAATCAACAACAAGCTGTTAGAAAAACCACAAACCTCTTCCTACCAAAAATCTACATTTCAAAAAAGATCACAAGGACTCACAAACCTGCAGGAAAGGCATTGTTGCAAAATATGGTTTAATAAAGACTAATACAAAAAAATAATAATATAGAATTCACAATATTTATATATTAAAAATACCATATATACATATAGTTACATGTAAAACCGTACATTTATATGAACTTATAACAAATCTTACAACCTGAAAAGCCCATCCATTCTGAAATGTCACTTTGAATTTTATGTAACGGGTGCTGCAAGTATTTTGGGAGATATATATATATATATTAGGCAGAACTTGAAAGCCATAAACTCAGATTTTCCTGTAATCTGTTTTTACAAATTTCATACGATTAGAGGCTGCAGTATTTGCAACGTGGGCCAGTTTTGCAGGCTCTGCAGAGCCACATATGGCCATCGGCCGTGTGTTTGACAGCCCTATAGTAGAAGTTCTACAGAAATCTCTAAGAATATAGAAATAGTGTCTCACCTCCTTCAGAAACAACAGATCCCGCTAGAATACAATATGCCTGTAAGAGAGCCAGGGGAGGAATTGTTATTCTGGGAGAAAGCACAAAGCTTGGAAACATTTTAGAATAAATTAGCAACTGACCTACCCATAGGAGAGACTCGATCGGCTGTGGATGCAGTAAACCTATGATACCATGGTACCAAGAGAGCCCGGCTCCCATCATGAAAATGCCTACGCCACTGATGAGGGAGGCGATATAACGAATGTTTGAAAAGCCATACCTATGGGATAAAAAATAAAAAAAATGAAATATAACATTAATGTGAATTAATAAAGGACGATAAAATAGCTTGAAGGCAAATAGGAAGAACAGTTAAGTCTATTTGATAAAGGGGTGATATGCATCACATATACCTGTGCACAGGCTGTACCATGTGCTGACTAGTCGTATCACACTCCTATGAGACCAGTTCATTATGAAGGGCTCAAAATGTTTATAAACTACCAAACCCTTGGCTCGTGTTATTTTCTGATCTCAAAGATTAGACACTCACAGATGCCTTTTTTTAAGACAGATGTCCTGAGTCTGTAAAATGGCATTCATTAGGTACATGACTGAGGATCCATTGAAGGCTTTGTGCCACACAGGGAAATTCCCAATAATACCACATCCAGCAACCATTCAATCCGACCAACGTATAGTAATCACACATTCATACAATACTGAATGCCTTTGGTGAATCGTGCCAAGACACATTCTTCTCTCGCGTTTTGATTCAATATGACCTGGAAATATTCAATGTTTTGTCATTTATAATGTCACTTTTAATTTGCGATAATTCTCTCCATCATTGACCTTTCACAAAAAGGTGAGAAGTCATAGATTTATAGCGGAACTTGTCATTTGACTGCATTGGCGACTGAGGCTGTATATATAGTCAAAGGAATGTCATGTTCATTAAATGGTTAACAGGGTACAGGTTTGCTTGGATGTAGCATTATCATAAACGTATCCTCTTGCCAATCACATCTTACAAGTCCCCACTAAACAATAAGGAGAAAAAGCTGTAAGCAGGTTAGCATTCCTCGTGTCTGATGTGGAACTTTCTCCTTCCCAAACGCATGCATTTTCTAGCCAGCATTCAATTGGATCACAGATTAGCAATCAAACAGCTATAAACAGGATTTACACACACACACAGCTGGCATATGTTCCTTATGTTGGGCATAAAAGCAGGAAACATTGGACCTCCAGCCATTATTTGAAGACAGTCTGCCAAAGACTACACAGAACACAAATGTTCTTCATGGTACCAAGAGAACGTTTTTATTCATGTGTCAACAACTACAAAATGATCTTGGCCTACAGAAAGGAAAACCGGCAGCAGCCACATATAACTAGAATGGCATGAACAGAGGGTTTATTACGGCGATCGAAAGAAAACAATATATGCCACGTTTCTATAGGTCTTATAGTTCGGTCACTCTGGCTGACTTCGGAACCACGACAGCCGCTTGAAACTTGTCTCTCTGAGGCATAAAAACATTTCATCCCTAGAGAAATAGATCTTAATTGTCCCTCCTGGTTTGGCTTATTTTACGTATTGCCCATATTAAATTATAATCTTATTTTAATGCTACTAATGCATACGATGACCAAGATAATACTGTCTACATTTGACAAATACCGTAGATACACGAGTATAGCGGGACCCGAATATAACGCGATGGATAGAGATTATGAAAATGAGAGAATAGTCAAGACTCGAATATAATGCGAAGAACAAAATTTTACTGTACTGGTAACCAATGAAAATCCTTCCAGGTTATCTTAACACAGTCAGGCTCCCCATCAGGCCAAGGTGTTCTACTCTAGAACGATTGCAGTTGTTACCAAGTATGAAGCCACCGGCCACTCATCTTCTTTACTAGTGAATATATGGCCGGCAGAGGCAAGCGAGGTTAATGATTGGCCTAAACCGAGCGTGCCCTCTGGCCGTGATGGATCCCACCTATCCCAAATCCGGGAGTTCCTTAAGCATCGGGGAGCCTGCATTCACTTCAGCAAGACTACCAGAACTTCCGGGAGACTTGGGATCCAGAGCAAGGAAAGGTTTTTTTTTTTTTTTTTTACACGCGATGCAGATGTCTCGAATATAACACGACCTCTCCAATTTTAAAAGGTAAATTTTGTCACCAAAATCTAACAGAATACGCGAGTATCTACAGTAATGGTTTTTGTATATTCTAACTAAAAGAATAAACTTTTAACTGAAGTATTAAAAAATATAAAACAATAAAAGATCCCTAGCCAACATGTCTAATAAAAATCTAAGAACCAGCTATATTTGCACCAATACACAGGTGAAACTCGAAAAATTTGAATATCGTGCAAAAGTTCATTTATTTTAGTAATGAAACTTAAAAGGTGAAACTAATATAGGAGATAGTTCAAGCCGGGATTTGTCATAATTGTGAGGATTATGGTTACAGCTCATGAAAACCCCAAATCCACAATCTCAGAAAATTAGAATATTACATGCAAACAATAAAACAAGGATTGTACATAGAACAATATCGGACCTCTGAAAAGTATAAGCTGCATATGTACTCAGTACTTGGTTTGGGCCCCTTTTGCAACAATTACTGCCTCAATGCGGCAATATGGCATGGAAGCTATCAGCCTGTGGCACTGCTGAGGTGTTATGGAAGACCAGGATGCTTCAATAGCAGCGTTCAGCTCTTCTGCATTGTTCGGTCTCATGTCTCTCATCTTTCTCTTGGCATTGCCCCATAGATTCTCTATGGGGTTCAGGTCAGGCGAGTTTGCCGGCCAATCAAGCACAGTAATTCCACGGTCATTGAACCAGGTTTTGGTGCTTTTGGCAGTGTGGGCAGGTGCCAAGTCCTGCTGGAAAATGAAGTCAGCATCCCCATAAAGCTTGTCTGCGTAAGGAAGCATGAAGTGCTCCAAAATCTACTGGTAGACAGCTGCATTGACCCTGGACTTAATGAAGCACAGTGGACCAACACCAGCAGATGACATGGCTCCCCAAATCAACACAGACTGTGGAAACTTCACACTGGACTTCAAGCATCTTGCAGTGTGTGCCTCTCCATTCTTGCTCCATACTCTGGGTCCTTGGTTTCCAAATGAGATGCAAATGTTGCTCTCATCAGAAAAGAGGACTTTGGACCACTGAGCAACAGACCAGGTCGGTTTTTCTTTAGCCCAGGTATGATGCTTCTGACATTGTTTGTTGTTCAGGAGCGGCTTGACAAGAGGAATACGACATTTGAAGCCCATGCCCAGAATCCGCCTGTGAGTGGTGGCTCTTGATGCACTGACTCCACTTTGGTTTTCTGCACAACTGTCAGGTCAGCAGTCTTTCCCATGATTGTGACTCCTACTGAACCAGACTGAGAGACCAATTAAAGGCTCAGAAACCCTTTGCAGGTGTTATGGCTTAATTAGCTGATTAGAGTGGGACACTTTGAGCCTAGAATATATTGCACCTTTTCACAATATTCTAATTTTCTGAGATGGTGGATTTGGTGTTTTCATGAGCTGTAAGCCATAACCATCACAATTATGACAAATCATGACTTGAATTTTCTTGCTTTGCATGTAATGAGTCTCATATATTAGTTTCACCTTTTAAGTTGCATTACTGAAATAAATGAACTTTTGCACGATATTCTAATTTTTTGAGTTTCACCTGTAAAGGATGGAAGCACTCTTCAGTAGTACACAACATTAGAGGGGTTATCCATAAAGCACTGGTGTTTGCCAGTGTTGCAAACAACAGGGGAAATTTACCGGTATTGCAGCCGTGAAAAACGCCGGCATTTGACACAACTAAAATCCAAAGAGTGATAGGAGAAGTTTTACTGTACACCTTGTCCTGTCCGTCTTTGGATTTCACCAGTTTGCCAGTGCTGCAATTCTGATGATATTTCTCGCTATAAGTATGTAACCCCAGCGCTTTGTGAACATTCCTTTAGAATATTATATTTGTGATTATGAGCAATGAGGAACACTGCCATCTTGTTGCTGAAACATTTATGACAAAACATATCTCCTACAATCCACATCCCATCAGAACTCCTGACCAACGCAGTCTCCTCAGGCGATCACGACCTCACACTTACTGGTTCCCTTCTCGCTAGGAGTAAATCAAGAAGTATGAGGGTCGCGATCGCCGGAGGAGACTGCGGGGGATAGCGAGGGAGCGCAGGGATAGGTGATGTATCCAGCAGCATCCCAAGCGTTGCTTGGAGTTACCGCTTCCAGCATAGGAATTTAACCCTGAGCCACACTCTGGAATACCGCTAGTAAAAATAAAAAAAATTAACGATTCTGACATCTAAAAGATGTCAGAACCATAACGCCAAGGAGGTTAAGTAGACTAGATTTAGATCCTAAAAATGTGCGCTCCACAGGCGCACAGGTAAGCAACAGAAGACCGACTATTAACAAAGATACAATGAGCAACCATCAACAAAAACAAACTCCCGCCAGCGGTCGTAGGAGGCCGTGACTCCGCAACATCACCTCCTAGCCACCAAGAGAGTCCCAGGTCTCCCACATCTTCTCATAGGAAGACATGAGGGGTTATTCAGAGAGCTCTCGTTCCCTGCACTTCAGGGAATCAAAGTTCCCCACCCTGCGGTGAATTCCACGAAGTGCAGGGAAAACCTGCTGAACATCCGCCAGAAAAGCCGCAAAAAACACGCGGGACACGTCGGAAAAGGCTGACGAACCGCCGATCACAGTGCAGACCAGCTGCCAGAAAAAGCCGACAAGCTGGCGAATGAGGTAACAAAAAAAAAAAAAAAACAATATGCTTGAAAGTGTCAAAATTGAAACGCTGTTTGCAAAAAAACTACTGAACGAAAATGCCTGGAATTAACATATAAGATCCAATGAATGATAATAAAAAGGTCTGTTACAGGAAAAAAGAAAAAACGCCTACAGAAAAGAAAAATCCCAAAAAATGTCTAAAAGATCCTTTAAAAAAAAAAAATTTTAATAAAATTTAATAAACCGTTTATTAGATATAAAAATGGAAATGTTTTTAACATTGAGGCTGATGGGATTCGCCTGAACAAACCTGCCGAATGAAAACACCGAACGGCAGGGCATTTCTGGAACTTTTCACTGTTTGGTGTACTGTGAATAGATTAACCATTGCTTCTCTATGGGGATTTCAAAATTTGGCGTACTGCCTGCTCTCTGAATAGCCAAATGGCGCCGAAATATCACCGTACGGAGAAATTCACAGTTCGCTGATATTTCGGAACCAGATCGGCTTTTCTCTGAATAACCCCAATGGTATGGTATATAGTAGCAGTGAGTTCGTCCATGAGTCGAATATCATCCATGATCTGAATTAACGCGGGACTGATGCACATGGTTTTAAATACAAGATTAGTGTTTCCATTGGGAGTAATGAAATTCTCAGATCACAATCTAGTCATCCTGTATTACCATTTGAAATTACCAGGGGCAGCCCCACAAACTCAATGTGATAAAAAGCACAACAGACTTTACTGCTCAATTACAACATCCACAGCGAGGCCACAAACAGATATTTTGGTAATTTGTGGAAGCTGCATTGCTAATAATCTTATTATGAATTTATGATCACTGCAAATCCCCATAAACCAGATATACGTTTACTGCAAAAGAACACAAAAATTTGGATAAGATTTCTAAACAAAAGTACAATTTTGGCAGATCCAAGTAAAAGTATTTTGAGGTTTTAGTTTGAAAAACATAGGACTATTTTTATTATCACATGTACTGTATTTGACACCAAGGCCTGTATCTTAATAAAGCAGACACCGTTTAACATTGCACAAAATAAGGAACACCGTCTAGAGGGCAGAAACTTTAATCACAGCAACATTTCTGCAAAGGATAAATGAACACATGAAAAAGAACTAGCAAATTTACATTATGTTTTAAACATCTCAGAACCACTATCTTTGCAAAATTGCTATTTTTCCCTATATTATTTTTAACTGCGCAGTCCATGTTTAAAATAAAATTTTATAATATTTTTCCAACAAAAAGCCATTGGTGGCAATGGGGTAGAGTTCTATAAAGTTTTCAAAGAAAACGTCTGCTCAAAAGAGTTTCAAATCTTGGAATATTTCGGATAAGGGTTCAACCTGTATCTTATTAACACACACAAAATGCAAACTAAACCAACCTTTAGGAAGTTTACGGACGGGGTCAGACGAGCTCTTTGCAGAGAGGAAAGAACGTCTGAGAGTGGACGTTCCTTCCACTGATGCCTCGCTGAGCGCAGTTAGTGCGCTCAGCGCTGCGAGGCTCAATCCTCCTATGGCGAACCAAATTTTGCAGCCCCAACGACGCACCTCGTAGCGCTTCGACGGGGAGGCTTTCAGAATGTCCACAGCACGTCCTCAATTTGTTTGCGTGCTACAGCGTGTGGCCGGCCCCGCCGAAGCGTCACAAGGCACTCGTCTGACCAGCCTAAAAGGAACACCATCTGCACCATGACAATTTGCCGCCACATCAAATATGCTTCATCCTCAGTTGATTTGTATGGTAAGTACAGACGAGAGTAAAGTCTCCATCGTTCAAGGCCAATGTCCTTTGTAAGAGTGATGCGTCACATGCAGTCATGCAACCAAGCCTACAGATCTATTCACTAACATAGTAACGCGGCAGTCCATAAGCCAACAGCAGACAAATGTAAGCAATCCGAATAAGGCTGGGGTCAGACGAACGCAGTGCGAACTTGCGTTGAGCCGCACTTTATTACGGCCGTAGTAGCAGCAAATGACAACCAATGACGGCCAATATACGAAGTACGGCCGCACAAATGTTCGGCCGCGCAACGCAAGTGGCAAATGAACGCATTTGTTCGAGAACGTGGAACCGCTAGTACTGACGCACAGAGTGCGCTGCGGCGGCATAGCGGCGTGTGTGCGTGATTAGGAGATGTCAGACGCTGCACATGTCCGGCCAACATCACGTCCATTTGTTATTTATGGCTCCGTTAAAAAAATACGGCCGAAATTGCGCATCGTATGACCGCTATCGCGTCTTCCGTGAAAAAAATGCGTTTGGACGCATCGACGCACGTTTTGACGGTAGACGTTGTTGTGGAAATTTTATTATATAGAATTATGTGGACATTTTCAGTCTAGGATGTGTTTTTAGTATGTTGTAATATTTTGTCATTATGTCTCTCAGTGTCGGACTTTCCGGGCCATGCTCTATGGAGTGGGACCCTGATTTATCAGCACTGGGTATAAACCATTGGAGTAGATATCTTCCTGTGGATGTGGAGGCGCAAAGCCGGGCACAGAGGTCTCCGTTGGCGAATGGTCCATGTGCTATGCGCTGGGCTGCTGGCCGGGGGAGACTGATGTGCGGCAGAGCAGTGTTTTCTTAGCAAATGTATGGACGCCAAGCTAGGGCCCCCGTGCATCCGCGGATTTATTGGCTGACATGGATCCATTTGTTGAGAGAACAATATATGAAAGGAAAGTGCGTTTGTGGTCTCTGGGGCGTCTGATCAACGTACTGGAGATGATATGCCATCCCTGTATAAAAGCCTGCATTCATAGGAATCATAGGAACTTTATTGGGCATTGATCACTGAGCAATGCTGGATAAAGTTCACTCCAGTGGTAATGGGAGATAAAGCTGGCAGCGCCCATGTGCAGGCATGCTGTTTCCTTTGTGAAAGTGTTTGGGGGAATCCATTGCACATGGTTTTCCATTGTTAACCAATTGTGCACGTGGACATGAACTAGCAGCTGGAAAATGTGCACGGTGCTTCACATGCATGAGCATACACTCCCCTTTTCTATGGTCTATTCAGATGTATACATGTGTTTCATTGGTTGGCTCTGTGATGTAAATGTATGAGGAAGTGATGACTGTTGGGGTCAGCACTTCCTGCTGTGATGCCTATAAAAGAAATCTCCCTCCAGTGAGGACAGAAGGAAGGAGGATCTAACCAGACCACAGCAGAGTCTCTGTGTTTCATTACTGCGCGCGTTCAGATAAGTATAGCAGGGAGAGCAGAGAACTGCTTGTAAGTGCAGCAGATCTAACTACACAGAAATATTAGATTAAGGCTGGGGTCACACGAGCGTGATTTCTACGGACTGTACGTCCGTGCAGTACGGACATCGTCAGTACGGATGACGCAGTAGTGGTCACACAGTCCGTTTTTTCACTGAAGTTATTTTTGACGGATGTAGGAGGGGAAAATAAATTACAATGAAAAAACATTCTGTCCGTGAAAAATGCTGGACGTATAAATGCAGTCCGTCTGACCATGCTCCATCACTCACACACAAAGCTATGCAGACGTTGTGGACGTGGCGCACTCCGCACGTCCGTTCTAGCAGTATTACGTTCTTGCCTAACCTGCGTCCGTTTGCCGCGTCCGTCGTGCGTCCGCAGTTCAGTGCGGACGTACTTCATGTGTCAGGCTCCAATGGACTTTCTTTCATGCTATCACGGACGTAATTTTAGGCGCAATCACGGACGTGAACACTACGCTCGTCTGACAGCAGCCTAATTTCTACGACAACGTGAAAAATGCGTTCGTCTGACCCTAGCCTTAAAAGGTACAACAAATGCTAAAACAGAGCAAAAACAGATACACGATAAATGCCCAGTAAAAAAGGAAATTGTGCAAAAGCACAAACCAACTGCTTATTACGCACTATACACTGAAAACCTCTCAAATCCCGCTGCACAAACCAGAGATTACAGAAACTAGTTACAGTGAATTAGAATTTAGTGTTACTATTAAAAAACGAGAGGGGGATGGTAAATGTCATTTAATTCAGTGTATTTTCCCCTAATCCCTCCTCTGCATAGGCTATTTAGATCTAATCTTATTATTACTTTAATGCTATGCACCACAGCTGCTGATGAAATTGATTTAATCCATTTTTTTAATGCATTCAGATGTTTAATGAACAGGATAGTATTTAAATATTTTCTGAATACCATTATGGATTTAATTCCTGCGGTCTTTGTGTGTAATTATAGATAGATTTTGATACCAGAATTACATTTCCATATTTATTATTTCTGCGGATTTACAAGGCCTAATGTCTGTTGTACATTCGCGTCAAGTTACACAAATGGAAAGGATTTTTGGCTATGTGATATCAAGTGCACAAGTCCGACTGTGACACCTAGTCTTCTGTAGTGAAACAGAAGTGCCATGGCCTACACCAAGTGGAATACATGCAGAGAAAAAAATTTAAAAAAAAGGTTTTGCGCCTATTCCCTACCAGGCAGGGCCGGCCCGACCATGGAGCGGTTCGGAGCAACCACTCCAGGCGGCAGATTTTGGGGGAGCAGCAGATTTTGCCGTCGATCCCCTTCACTGTTTGCTAAACAGCACCGCTGCGCCGGCATCTCATGGAGGCCGACGCAGTGGCTTCTTCCACGCCGAGTTTCCGGACTAGCTCCCTGTCTGTGCGCCGCCTGCTGGCATCACCGGACCATTACATGCGGGAAAGTGTAGTTCTAGCCTGGTTTACTACATATTGCAGAGAACCAGTTTAGAACTACATGTCCCGGCATGCAATGCTCCAGTCATGCCACCAGGTTGCGCCCAGACAGGGAGTTAACACGGACGTTTGGCGCCAAATTTCACAGATGGGGGATCAGCGCTGTGAAGGGAGAGAAGCAGGCGCTGGGCAGCATATGGAGGCAGACAGAGCCTACTGGTAAGTATAAGTCTCTCGCTCGCTCTCCTTCCTACACTCCCATCCATCTGTGTGTGTCTGAGTGTGTGTGTGTGTGTGTGTGTGTCTGAGTGTGTGTCTGTGTCTGTGTCTGTGTGTGTGTGTGTGTGTCTGACTGTCTGCTGTGTGTGTGTCTGACTGTCTGCTGGGTATGTGACACTGGGCTCTGCTGGGTATGTGACACTGGGCTCTGCTGGGTATGTGACACTGGGCTCTGCTGGGTATGTGACACTGGGCTCTGCTGGGTATGTGACACTGGGCTCTGCTGGGTATGTGACACTGGCTCTGCTGGGTATGTGACACTGGGCTCTGCTGGGTATGTGACACTGGGCTCTGCTGGGTATGTGACACTGGCTCTGCTGGGTATGTGACACTGGGCTCTGCTGGGTATGTGACACTGGGCTCTGCTGGGTATGTGACACTGGGCTCTGCTGGGTATGTGACACTGGGCTCTGCTGGGTATGTGACACTGGGCTCTGCTGGGTATGTGACACTGGGCTCTGCTGGGTATGTGACACTGGGCTCTGCTGGGTATGTGACACTGGGCTCTGCTGGGTATGTGACACTGGGCTCTGCTGGTATGTGACACTGGGCTCTGCTGGGTATGTGACACTGGGCTCTGCTGGGTATGTGACACTGGGCACTGCTGGGTGATGCTGGGTATGTGACAATGGGCTCTGCTGGGTATGTGACAATGGGCTCTGCTGGGTATGTGACACTGGGCTCTGCTGGGTATGCGACACTGGGCTCTGCTGGGTATGTGACACTGGGCTCTGATGGGTATGTCAAATTCTGGGCTCTGATGGGTATGTCAAATTCTGGGCTCAGTTATACACACTTCACATTACTGTATCACAGAGCTGCACAGCAATAAAAATCTAATGTACGGTGTGTATGAGTGTTTTTGAATTTTATTGCTGTAGCGCACGGTGATACGCTCATACACACTGTGGTTTTTTTTGGGGGGGCAGCATTTCATCCTTCGCTCCAGGCAGGGGCGGATCCGGGGGGGGGCAATGGGGCAATTCCCCCCCCCCCCCGAGCAGTGCAGATGCCAGGCTGATCTCCAGAACTCAAATCACGATGTGTGCAGTGAATGCAGACATGGTGATTTGCAGAGGCACACACTGCGCAGAAGCACTGTGGATTGCCCCTCCCAGTCATGTGTCAGGGGCGTGTCACGTGGTGATCCTTTTCCCAGTGACCATGTGGCTGAGCCTGTCTCCTTCCATGCCTGCCTGACAGCCACAGGAAAGGGCTGGATCTGAGGCTGCACTGAGCAACAGGATCAGAGGAGAGAGGGGCTGGAGCCTCCATGCAGGGACACCAGGGAGGTAAGTAATGGGTCCCTGAGAGTTTGATCCTTCAGGGTGTATAAGAAAGCTAGAGCTGCACAGTAATAAACCTCTCAGATATGAGTCTGTAACTGCTCCTCTAGATTGTAAACTTCTGGGTGCCCTCTGCTCCTCTAGATTGTAAGCTTCTGGGTGCCCTCTGCTCCTCTAGATTGTAAAATCCTGGGTGCCCTCTGCTCCTCTAGATTGTAAGCTCCTGGGTGTCCGCTGCTCCTCTAGCTTGTAAGCTCCTGTGAGCCGGACCCTCTGCTCCTATAGATTGTAAACTCCTGTGAGCCGGGCCCTCTGCTAAAACACCTTATTTTCTGTCAGTGCCCCTCCCGAGACTAGTCTCTGGATCCGCCCCTGGCTCCAGGCAACACAATGTCTTGGGCCGGCACTGCTACCAGGCAACTGCGTAAACCATAAGTATCCAGCTCAATTTGTGTATAAAACATAACAAGAAAACAGGTTGTCATTTGCGTGCACTCCTATGGCTCCATGCGATGCAAAACAGAGGTTTTAGTTTACCATAATGGCGATTATAGTGTTAAGCCCACCCACCATGTCACGTCAACCTCTGGTTAGGTGGGTCCTAACCTAATAAAACCAAAATCTGCTAAGCAAACTACATGTCATGCTGCTTTTTAGCCAAGAGACAGGCCGTTGGGTTTAGATTTATACCCGAAGCAAAAACAAATTTTCACTTTAGGATTGAAAAAGAAAACACAGAAAGGGGCAGCAGCAAAAAAATGATTTGGCTGGGGATACAACAGAATATAGATATATGCAGAAAAAACTGTTTTGCGCCTACTCCCTACCATGGTGGCTGTGTAAGCTAGGAGTATCCAGCCCACTGTATAAAACATAAGGTAAAATGTAGCCATTTCCGCTTACCTAAATGGCGCCATGTGAAACAAAACAGAGGTTTTAGTTTACCATAATGGTCATTAGAGTGCTAAGCCCACTCGCAACGAGTGGGAGCCTGCACTGAATGGATCCACGAGGTCACCACCTAAAGAGGGAACACCGATGCTCCCAATAGTATTGGCAGAAAATGAAATAAGCAGGAGTAGAAATGAGTGTATAAATAAAACCCACCATTTTGTTTCTTAGCTGAAAGGCAGCATGAGAGTGTGAGGTTGCTCAGAGGAGCAGCTCTTTATTTCATTAGGTAGGACTTACCTTACCAGAGATGCCTTGATGGGGCAGGTGAGCTTACCCTTTAACCCTTTCCCTGCGGAGGACGTGTGGGGAGCGTCCTCATTGACACCCGCTATATGCAGGGGACGTTCCCCCTCATGTCCTCAGCTTGCGGGAGCCCTCGGAGAGATACTCTCCTCTCTCTCCGGGGTCCCGTGGCGTACTGACTTCCTGGAAGTCAGACGCCAAATTTATACCCCTCCCGACGCCATTTCAGGCGACCCCCCCCCCCCAGCAATGCTGGGAGATGGCCTGAAAGGGATAGGGGATCCTTTTGGATCCCTCTCCCTCCCGATCGGGAGGTGAGATATGGACAAGCCAGGCACCGCTTGAAAAGGGAGATTCTCCCTTTTTAAGCGGTGCCTGGCTTTAACTCCTCAGGCGCCGGATAGCAGCCTAGCTCCAGTGGGGGCCGCCATCTTGGATGGCAGCTCCACCTCCGGGTCCCCCCTCGCTACCTGACGTCATTGCGCAATTACATCAGTTAGCCGGGGAACCCCTAGCTGCCCGGGGATTTCCTAAGGAAATCCCCTGGTGGAGATAGTGGGTTCCTTTGAACCCCTATCTCCCGAACGGTGGCAGCTAGGAGGTCATTGAGGGTATCATTTGAAAAGGCCAGATCATGGCTTTCGAATGATACCAAACATGATCATGTTTAAAGTAAAGGAAAAATATAAAAATAAAAACGTGGGTTTTTTTGTGTGTTATTTTTATTAATAGTGAGAGAAACAGAGGTTTGTGAGGGTCCTGAAAACGAGCAACAGCACTAGTGGCCTACTCTATGGTGGGACCCGCTCAGGTCTCACAGGGTTTTAGCTTGATTGTGCAATTTCAGGGACAACTGCTCCATAAATTTAAGCAAGCATGGGATAGGCATAAGGCTATCCTAAACAAAAGATAAATCCAGGTAAAGTATCCATGTAATTGGGCAGACTAGATGGGCCGAAAGGTTCTTATCTGCCGACATTTTTCTATGTTTCTATATGCAAATCAGCCTGCTCTCACCCAGAAAGGGTGGCCAGTACTGATTGCCAAGGACCCTCACAAACCTTTTTTTTCCCATTATTTTTATTAATGCAGCAATATTGTTCACATTTCAATTATAATGTGAACAGTGATGCTGATTTTTTTTCTATGGGGTGCGTTTGCTAAAAATCACGTAATTCCACCCAAAAAAAATGTAACGAGTCCCCATTTCTAATTTTTTTAACAAGCGCACCCCATAGAAAATTTAAACACAAAGGCTCGTCCGATAAGGCTGGGGGTCAGACGAATGCAGTGTGAACGTGTGTTGAGCCGCACTTTATTAGGGCCGTAGTAGCAGCAATTGACGTCCAATGGCGGGCAATATATGAAGTACGGCCGTACGAAAGTTCGGCCACGCAACGAAAGAGGCAAACGAATGCATTTTTTCGAGAACTTGGAACCGCTAGTACTGACGCACAGAGTGCGTTATTTGGAGACATCAGACGCTGCACAGGTCTGGCCAACATCACGTCCATTTGTTTTTTATAGCTCTGTCAAAAAAAATACAGCCGACATTGCGCATCGTATGACCGCTATCGCGTCTTCCGTGAAAAAATGCGTTCGGACGCATCAACGCACTTTTTGACGGTAGACGTGAAAAGTGCGTTCGTCTGACCCTAGCCGAAAATGTGGAAAAAACACTTCACACACTGTAGATGATTAAAAATTCAAATTGTATTGCATTTTTTGTTATAATATACAGGCAGGACATAACGTATACATATAATAATGATATATTATGAATCTGCAGAGTCTGCCGGAAAGAACGATATATAATATGTTTGGATCGTATAATAAAACGTGGCTTCAAAACGCGTTTAAACGTGAGGAGCAAAAGCGGTAAAAATGGGCTCAGCACACAGACGTGAATCGGCTCAGCAGCAAAGGGGTTAATAGCCATTCAAGTAAACCAAAACCTCTGTGTTTTGTTTCACATGGAGCTATAGGAATAAGCACAGATGACACCTTTTTTTCTTGTTAGTAGAAAATGAGTCTAGTGGGTTTGCTACCCCCAAATAAAGTTTTACAGACACCATTCTCCGCTTGAGGTCTTGCTTATTTCATCTTCTACCTAGTCTTCTGTTGTCCACATCCGTTGGCCATTTATAAAGGAGGAGTGGTTGATGAAAAAAAGAAAAGTCAATGCATCTAAACCTTTGATCAACGGCAATGTACCTATCATATCTGCACCGAAGCTCCACTAGTGGTGGTTCAGATCTGGCAGCCATTGTTACTTCATCCAGAAGCTGGCAGGAGGCTGATCTCCTACTCAAGTGTCCTCCATTCCAATGGCTGCCAGTGTGCTAGCATTGGCAAGCTCGAAAAATTATTGGTGTGCAGTCCTAACCCAAATCCCAGAAGGAGGATCAGCTATACCTAACTGACAGCTTTTGGTGGAGAAATATGATAGGGAGGATATTGTTCTAACTTCGCCACTCGAACATATAAATGCTATAGTTACAGTTACAAGTTTTTATAAAGCACTAACAAGTTCTGCAGTGCTGTACAATGGGAGGCAGAACAACAAATATACACAGGTTCAACACACAGTACAGTAGGAGAGAGGACCCCGCTCAAGACCTTGAAATGTCATAAAAAAAAAAAAAGAAGGTTTTTTGGGGGGGTTTTTACCCCTGCTTGCTGGCTGGTCGGCTTTTTTGATTCGTTGAGTTTTTGGCAGGTTTGCAGCTGGGTTCGGTGCATCAAGTCGGCGCACTTCAGGGACCCTGCGGTGAATGCTGAATTCACTGGAGGGTCGGCGAATTAAGGGTCCCGAAGTGCACCAAAGGAGAAAGCACAGAAATTTCTGTGCTCTGTGAAAGACCTTTAATTTATTTTGCATGTCCAACCCAGAATTCCCAGTTACATTTTGAGGAAGTGCAGGAATGGAGTTCTGTGGACAAAATAAAGCTCTGATTTGCTTGGACTTCGAAATGCCTTTCATTTTGACACACACATCAATATGTAAATCGATAATAACGTATTACTGAAAATCTTTGAAAGCGATGAAACGTTGATTTTGCTTTTAATAATGTTGAACTAAAAGATTAAGTTTTAACTGAAGACACATCCTGGAGTGTATCCTCTCAACAATGCAGATATTTCTATCATGGATTTTAGCACCAGCGCATGTGTGCGTGTGTTCGCATGTTCCGGTGCAACCTCCACAGCAGATACAGTTTCAACAAATCAAGGGCTTTCATGGGTCTTCACACAAAAGTCTAATCTTTATTGCAAATCCATCAATGTTTCGGCTATTCATTCAAGCCTTTATCAAGAGATATATATATATATACACACACACATATACACGCACACACAATGCATTGTGGGCAAAGCCAATCTCTGGGTTGCTTAGTTCTGCAAAGGTTTGATCTGCCGGTGCAATAGAATATTGTATACTCTATGATATTGGTTCCCAGCCATTGTCTTCAGGTACCCCTAACAGGCCAGATTTTGCAGATCACCTTGGGGAAAGGCAGACTGAACCTGCAATCACTGAGCAGCAAATCATATCACTTTTGCTGTGCTTCAGATATCTGGCAAACCTGACCTGTTAGAGGAGCTATAGGACTAGGGTTGGGATTTTTGTTTGCAATTCATAGCTTCAAAACAGGAAAAGATTCAAGTAAGATTAATTTTAATAGACTTACGGGTGACTGGGGTCTGGTGTCCTTGCAGACTGTGCGATACCCAAAGCCAAAAGGGCCTGAGAAAACAAAAAAAAAAACATTTTATAATAGCCATACAAAATGTGAACTATTGCACCAATATAATTTAATGACCAGATACTGTCACAATAATCAAGCAATCAAATTAAAAAGATCCACACAAAAACTATCATTTTATTTAACCCCTTCACCATCATGATCGTGCACACACAATCAGCCGTAGCAGACACAGCAGCCATAGATAGTGTGAACATGATCTGGGGTTATGCTGTATCACTGCAAATAAAATTAGTTTGTTGCAAACAAATTTTGTCTGTTTAGGGCTCCAAAAAGCCCTCCCAAAGTTTTAGCCCTGTGGGCATGATGCCCAAGGTGCTAAAACGGACATCAGTAAGGGAATGTCTCTATGGGACTTTCCCCAGCGGAACATGTAAGGACAGAGCCTTGAACTGTAGTAACTCTTTTTGGCCAGTAGATGGAAACTGACTGCCAAAAGGGTTATCAATAGTAAGAAATACATTGGCAGGATTTCCAAATATTTCGTACTATAGAATCAAAAATAATTTCCCAAAAACAACTGGTTTCTTGACAGTGTTTTTTTGTTGTGTTGTGGATTTGTTTTTGGGGGGGGGGGGGGAATCCCTTGGTATTGAAGGGTTAATTACTTGATGTTGCAATGTTTACTCTTGTTAATGCATGTATGAAAGTAGACATGGCCATAACACAATTGACACAACATTAAATACATTTTCTATTACAGATGTATACTGTGACAGAACACGCTGTCCCTGTGCGACTTTGAGGGGGCTGTGGGCTTGCCTCCTGCCTACAGACTATGGCCCAGCAGTTAAATGGGAGATTTTGGGTCTGTTTGCCATCTCCTGCAACCATCAGACGCACGGCACACAGTGCGAAGGATTTCTGCAGTCGCCGGTTCCTCTGAACCAGGCGAACGCAGCTTTTGTAGCTGCGCGTCTGGAACTATTATGGGCTACTTTTTCATATTAGCCCGGCTGAGTTAAATGTATAATTTGTTTCCAGACAGTGACCGTTTCCCTCTGGAAAAATATGTGTTTAAATGGCTGGAGACAGAATGGAGTTTCTACAATGTTATCTGTGTATTTGAATAGACTGTAATCTATTGGTCAACAGAATCACCCATTGTCTTAGGTTAAGAAAGGTTATGTAATGTTTACTGTAACTGTCTACCAAATGTAATTAGATTTCTCATGTCAAGAAGTCAATGTTCGTGCAATTATCTGTATCAGTGTGATTAGGTCCTCCTAGAAGAGGTTGTGATTCTTTTATATGTAAATGACCACTGTCTGTCACCATAAAAATCTGTGTTTGTCAATTTGATTAAACCAGTTCTATTCTGACCAAGCTTGAAGTCACGACTCGTGATTTGGGGTACCAGGAATCTTCTGCCCGCTGTGCCAAGGAAAGGCTCCAGGTCTACAGTTTAGGCTTATTTCTGGGGGTGTTAGCCAGACTCTCTACATGCACCGGGCCTTAAGCTGCAGCTAAGGTACTAGAGAAAGGTGTGAGAGTCACGAGGAGAAACTGGGTGTCCAGCGAGGAAGCAGCATTTGGCAGATGTGACCCTGTCCGGGCACAGAGATCTGTTACATATACTTTAAAACAGGTTTACGGTGTGTGTCCATGTATAGTGAAATCTTACCTG
Organism: Leptobrachium leishanense; assembly: GCA_009667805.1. Taxonomy (NCBI): domain Eukaryota; kingdom Metazoa; phylum Chordata; class Amphibia; order Anura; family Megophryidae; genus Leptobrachium; species Leptobrachium leishanense. The sequence goes on from CM019063.1 coordinate 475,558,171, forward strand.
ATTGCAAGTATCTGCTAAGGAGTGGATAGCTTCTGAAAACATACTTGCAGAACCAGTATAAACCCAAGCTAAAAGTTTAAAGAAGAAATTTAATCCATTTCTGAAAAGGAAAAAAAAAACATGAGAGGATTACACATGAATCACATATGTAAACATTCCTCTGGCTGTCTTTAGCAAACCGAGAAGATTCCAAGAACATACAATACAACACTGCTGAAACAGATCAGCAATGAATGATCATGGGAAAAGCAAAATATGTTCTCATAAGGGTAGCTTGCAAGCTCTGATATAACATGCAAGCTGGGTGTTGCACCCTAATCCAGTGGTGCCCTGCTTCTTCCCCATTTTCCTACTCACAAGTTTGGGAGGTTCCTCATCAGTGACTCTTTATAAAGAGCATTAAAATTCACTGCATCTCTGTAAACCATTGCTTTCTATAAAAATGTATATTTGGTGTTCTGCACTTAAAAAGGGACACTATATGACCACCCCCCCCCCCCCCTCTTTTTTTGGGCCAAAATGACAGCATCTGTCCAGGCTGCTCCTCCCCTTCAGCTCATGGCTTCCGAAATGCGGTCGTCCCTGCAGCTGTTTATGTAATTTACATGCCATGCCGTATGCTGTGTGAATTCTGCATCACTCGGAAATTGCTTACAATTGTAACTATGCAAGTTCCATAACGTCTGCATAGAACAATGAATTGATGCTGCACACACACATGCAGAAAGAATCCATCGGCTCCCATCTCCCAGAACACTTGCTACTGAGAGCATTCGGACACATGCGACTAATTTGGCGACCGACTAAGGTCAATATTCAAATCCCCTCTGCCTAGTGACACTTGTGTGTGCAGAGGAAACTCCTCGGGTTCACACAGCTTTAACTGGCAAATGGGGCTGCAGGGCCGGGGGGCACTCCATGCAGCCTGATCACTTTAAAGTCAGGTCATGGGGTGTAATGTTGCCCTTTAGCAAAGTTTCAGTGGGTGCCCACGCTAATGACATTGGTTAGGTATGCAGTTTCTTTACCAAAACCTTCAGCCACCCACATTAACCCGATAACCATGATGACCCATGTTACTGCAGCCAAGGCTTCTATCTGCAATATCATGTACGTTAGGAAGCAGAGTCAATTTGTTGTTCAGAGGTAAGTGGAATAAAATCCCACCCCCCCACAAAGACTGGCATCTGTCTGAAACTAAACAAACAGTGTGCATTTCAAGATTGTCTCAAACAATGCACTGCAATGTTCGGATTGGACAAGCCAGAATTAATTTATAAATACACATTATAATAGACAGGTTATTAAAAAAAAAAACTTACATACAAATGGCGACCATCACAACTTTTCCAGGTCCAGTTAAGAACAAGCTGGCTGTGCTTAAGCGGGGCTGTGAACAAATAAACAGGAGCCGTAATTAGTCATAAAGACATAAGAGACATGAAAACTGTCTGCAATCTGCCAGGATCTACACAGGAATAGCGTATCACATAAATTGGTAAATAAAATAAAAAAAATAAACACACACACATCAAAATGCAAAGTGTCACAAGAATGTAAAAACTGTTTTACTAACCTGCACTTTATTTACATAACACACTCTCTGTAATTAGTTTATCGTTGATTTCTATATATTCTTATCTATCCTTGGTTCACAATTTATTTTCTGGAAACTAAAACGCCAGACGGCAAATAATTTCTCGCAGTTTCCCTTACACGGAAATAAAGCCATTTAGAATCTTAACAATTGAATACAAAAATAAATAAAAAATCATGTATTTCCCAAACCATACCGAGTACCACTGCTAAACAGAACGAAATCCTTCAGTGTGCGGATGTCCAATTTAAAAAAACACCTTGACAATACGCATACTTCCCAAATGCTAAACAGAATCCCAGTACTTTTGCTTTATTGGAATGGCCATTTAGGCTGGGGTCAGACGAGCGTGATTTCTACGGACTGTACGTCCGTGCAGTACGGACATCGTCAGTACGGATGACGCAGTAGTGGTCACACAGTCCGTTTTTTCACTGAAGTTATTTTTGACGGATGTAGGAGGGAAAAATAAATTACAATGAAAAAACATTCTGTCCGTCAAAAATGCTGGACGTATAAATGCAGACCATCTGACCTCGCTCCATCACTCACACACAAAGCTATGCAGACGTTGTGGACGTGGCGCACTCCGCACGTCCGTTCTAGCAGTATTACGTTCTTGCCTAACCTGCGTCCGTTTGCAGCATCCGTCATGCGTCCGCAGTTCAGTGCGGACGTACTTCATGTGTCAGGCTCCAATGGACTTTCTTTCATGCTATCACGGACGTACTTTTAGGCGCAATCACGGACGTGAACACTACGCTCGTCTGACAGCAGCCTTAAAGTGTAAATCCACCTGCCTACATCACGGTAGTCTACCTTACTCCAACCATCAGCTTTGCCCAAACAACTCTTGTAAGAGCCCAAGAAACACAAAAAAACAAGGGAAGGGATAAAAGGTGTCTGTCTGTACTGCTAGAAATATTGCAATTAACAGACTTAAGACTGCACATGACTGATGTGGCAGCTAATTAACTTATAAGTTGTTCTTTGTAAAATATCGAGCATCGCCATCTCTTTTAGCAAAAAATCAACTAAAAATAAATCACATTATTAAGCAAGCCCCTTAGTTACAGAGGGCACTGTTCCCTATGTATCATCCTAGCTTACTGCAACCCCATACTACGTTATGGAATATGATGGCGCAAGACAAAAGGCTAATAATCACCATTTTTGCAGCTTTCTCAAAAACTAGAAATAGATGGCAATAAGTACTCAACGAGCATGCACTGGCTCTCGATTAAGAAGCTGTGAAATTTCAAGTAAATCTGTAATGTCATTTTGCAAATATACAAAGATGGAATGATTGCCTGCATGAAAAATGTTCAACTTTCAGACAACATATATCATTCTCAGCCAGAAGAGGATTCTTATAATGGAAAGCCCAGATGTACTTAAACTATAGCTGCAAGCCCTCCAGCTACAATACAGTACGATTTAGATTTCGGCATTGTTAAATTATTAGGATTTCATACCTTAGTGGTCCCGAGAAACTCCTTGTATTCCTTTATCAACTTCTCATTCTTAAATAAATCTAGAAATGAAAATATATATACATTTTTATTATCACTTTTTTTTTTAAAGAAACAAAACATTTATCCCTTTTCATCAGATCTAGGAAATTAAATCATTTAGATCAGTGGTTCCCAACCGCGGTCCTCAAGTCCTCCCAAAAGGCCAAATTTTAAGGATTCCCTTGGGGAAATACAGACTGTATCCTGCAATCACTGAGCAGCAAATCATATCACCTGTGCTGTGCTTCAGATATCTGGCAAACCTGACCTGTTGGTGGTACTTTAGGACCGTGGTTGGGAACCACTGATTTAGGAGGTAAATACATGAACACAAGTCATGCAAAACATTAAAGGTTCCCTTTTCATTTCCAGGATGGCACCTCATACATGGGAGTAGGGCTGTGCAATTAATTGCAATCGCAATCGAATCGCGATTTCCGACCATGCAATTTCTAAATCGCATAAGGCTGCAATTTTCGGCTCCCTGTTAACGTCCGGTGGCATGGTGCTTTGGGCGCTCGCAGGGGAACCACGTGACGAGCCACGTTCTCGCAGCTCGTCACATGGTTCCCCCAGGCGAGCGCCCAAGCTCCATGACGCCATAAGTTAACAGGGAGCCGAACATGTGGCGCACAGAGGTGAGCTGGGGCAGTATATCCATGAGCTGGGGCGGTATATCCATGAGCTGGGGCGGTATATCCATGAGCTGGGGCGGTATATCCATGAGCTGGGGCGGTATATCCATGAGCTGGGGCGGTATATCCATGAGCTGGGGCAGTATATCCATGAGCTGGGGCAGTATATCCATGAGCTGGGGCAGTATATCATGAGCTGGGGCAGTATATCCATGTGCTGGGGCAGTATTTCCATGTGCTGGGGCAGTATATCCATGTGCTGGGGCAGTATATCCATGTGCTGGGGCAGTATAACAGTATATCCATGAGCTGGGGCAGTATATCCATGTGCTGAATACGGAATACATTTAGAATGTATGTAGCATGTTTGAAAAAGTAAAAACAATTGGCTAAATCGCAAATAAAATCGCAATCGCAATATTCATTCAAGAAATCGCAATATGATTATTTTGTCAATATTGCACAGCCCTACATGGGAGGTTGTGATGGCTGTCATTTCTAGTATTCCATTTCCACAATCCCAGTAGAAAGAACATGGCGGCCACAGTTGAAGGCCGGTTACGTGAATCGAGCACGAAAGAGGTTGATTTTGGTTCATGTTGTTCCCGGCGTGGACACCAAGGAGATTTCACTAATTATGGCCAACATGCCGGAGGGCAGAAAGTCATCGCACTCGAGTCTTTAATGAAATAAGAACTGGATGAGGATTTTCCATTTCCTCCATGTTCGATCTGTAAAAAACAATTTTATGTAACCCGCGGCCGTCTTGGTTTGAGACAGTCTGATATAATCAAAACAGCTATCTTATATTAAACAGAATTTAAGGAGCTTGATTTTATTATTTCCTTGTAAGGCCTGAGGCTTCTCCTGACCACTGGGAAGACATAATGAATAATTCAAAAGGTAATGGAGGGGGTTACTGACCCAACTGTCACGACAACACAGGAGAATATTATAAAACTCATGTTACTTTTAATCACCACGAGGTTTGTTCAATAAGCACCTGTGTTTTTTCATTTTTACAACAATGACGATTTTCACCAGTGTTTGTATATTTGACAAATTATGGCAGGTTTGTTTAGTGCTCCCGATGAGGCCAATTCTGTTCAGGTGAAACACGTTTCGAGCTGTATTTTAACATGGTTTAATTGATTGTTCATTTGCTCAGCTAAGCAATGATCATGTATTGAAGGAGTAAGGAAGGCAGCAACGTGTGTAATAAATTGACAAGTTGTTTGTTGTGGTTTCTTGCGAACGGATTTCATCCTTAATCGTTACGGCTTGTTCCACTTCGGGTTTTATAACGGATTTTGCTGTGAACTTGGAGTCGTTTGGTAGGGCAAAAGATAGAAATCCACCCAATAACAGGGTCAGAATTTTGCTCGCCGGGCTTTATCATTAACGGTGCAGCTTTTTAATAACCACACTCCTTCGTGTCTTAACTATGGTACATGGATACACAGGAGCTGCAATTTAAGGTGTTTGGTATTGCCGATTGACTGGAATATATATCCAATAATTATTTCCACCTTTCTATGCGCCCTATCACCTGGTGTGAGCGAAAACGCGAACGCTACGTGAAAAATAAAAAAGGTAGCGCCTGACAACCCACCAACAGATCACCTTGTCCTCAGCAGTCCGTGTACAAGATTCATTAGCGCACGCAAGGGAAATGCTAAAACCCAGGCTGAGACACAGAGCTAATGCATTGTATAGTAAAACCGCAGCCTTTCGAGCAAATGTGAAAAGATGCATTGTATAGGAAAACCGCTGTGCTTCAGGTAAACGTGACATGATGCATTGTATAGGAAAACCTTAGTGTGCAGGTAAATGTGAAAAGATGAACAAAAAGAAAAAACTAATATATTTGCAGATAAAAACCAATCATGGTGGCAGGAACAATTAAAGTGGAGAAATAAAGTATGTGTGATCTTGATCTTGTTAGAAACATAGAAAAATTTCGGCAGATAAGAACCTTTCGGCCCATCTAGTCTGCCCAATTACATGGATACTTTACCTGGATTTATCTTTTGTTTAGGATAGCCTTATGCCTATCCCATGCCTGCTTAAATTCAATTACTGTTTTGGCCTCTACCACTTCTACTGGAAGACTGTTCCATGTATCCACCACCCTCTCAGTAAAATAATGCTTCCTGATGTTACTTTTAAACCTTTGTCCCTCTAATCTAAGACTATGTCCTCTGTTTTTGCTATTTTGTTTCCTTTTAAATATACTCCCTTCCTCTACCTTGTGGATTCCCTTTACGTATTTAAATGTTTCTATCATATCTCCTCTGTCTCGTCTTTTTTCCAAGCTGTACATGTTAAGATCATTAAGCCTTTCCTGGTAACTTTTCTCCTTCAAGCCATACACCATTTTAGTAGCCCTTCTCTGAACTCTCTCTAAGATGTCTATATCCTTTGGAGATACGGTCTCCAGTACTGCACACAGTACTCCAAGTGAGGTCTCACCAGTGCTCTGTACAGTGGCATGAGCACTTCCCTTTTCCTACTGCTAATACCTCTCCCTACACAACCAAGCATTCTGCTAGCATTTCCTGCTGCTCTATTACATTGACTACTTACCCTTAGATCCTCTGAAATAATGACCCCTAAATCCCTTTCCTCAGATGTTGAGGTTAGGACTGTATCAAATATTCTATATTCAGCCCTTGGGTTTTTACGTCCCAGGTGCATTATCTTGCACTTATCCACATTAAAACTCAATTGCCACAACTCCGACCATTTTTTTAGTTTACCTAAATCATTTGTCATTTGGCTGATCCCTCCAGGAACGTCAACCCTGTTGCAAATCTTTGTGTCATCAGCAAAAAGACATACTTTTCCATTAATACCTTCTGCAATATCACTAATAAAAATATTAAAGAGAATGGGTCCAAGTACTGACCCCTGAGGTACCCCACTGGTAACAAGACCTTGCGCCGAATAAACTCCATTTACCACAACCCTCTGTTGTCTGTCACTCAGCCACTGCCTAATCCAGTCAACAATATTGGAATCCAAGCTCAAAGATTGCAATTTATTGATAAGCCTTCTATGCGGAACAGTATCAAAAGCCTTACTGAAATCTAAATAAGCAATGTCTACTGCACCACCTGTGTCTATTATTTTTGTTACCCAAACAAAAAAAATCAATAAGATTAGTTTGGCATGATCTCCCTGAGGTAAACCCATGTTGTTTCTGATCCTGTAATCTATGTGTTTTTAGATGTTCAACAATCCTTTCCTTTAACATGGTTTCCATTAATTTCCCCACTACTGACGTAAGACTAACAGGCCTATAGTTCCCCGATTCCTCCCTACTACCCTTCTTGTAAATGGACATAACATTTGCTAATTTCCAGTCTTCTGGGACGACTCCCGTTAACAAGGATTGGTTAAATAAAGCTGTTAATGGTTTTGCTATTACATCACTGAGCTCTTTTAATAATTTAGGGTGGATCCCATCAGGCCCCATTGACTTATTTGTCTTTACTTTAGACAGCTGCTGTAGAACCTCCTCCTCTGTAAACTGATATGTAAATGTCTCTTTAGTGTTCTCCCTAACTGAGGTCCCTTTCCTTCCTTTTCTTCTGCAAAGACTGAACAAAAATATTCATTGAGGCAGTCAGCGAGACTTTTATCCTCTTCTACATACCTTCCTTCCTTTGTTTTTAATCTAACTAATCCTTGTTTTACTTTTCTCGTTTATGTATCTAAAAAATGTTTTGTCTCCCTTTTTTACTGACTGAGCTATTTTCTCTTCTGCGTGTGCTTTGGAAGCTCTTATAAATTGCTTTGCCTCTTTCTGCCTAATTTTATAGGTTTGCCCATCTTCTTCACTCTGAGTTTTTTTATAAATATTGAATGCTATCTTTTTGTTGTTCACGATTTTGGCCACTTCTTCAGAGTACCACAGTGGTTTCTTCCCTTTTTTGTTTTTGCTAACAAGCTGAATGCAATTTCCTGTGGCCTTCAATAATGCTTCCTTTAAATAATCCCATTTCTCCTGGACTCCCTTTAAACTCCTCCAGTCTGATAATGACTCCTTCACACAAAATCCCATTTTAGAAAAATCAGTTTTTTGAAAGTCTAAAACTTTCGTTCTTGTGTGGTGCGGCTCCATCCCTGTTCTTATATTAAACCATACTGACTGGTGATCACTAGATCCCAAATTTTCACCTACAACAACGTCCGATACCAAACCTCTATTTGTGAGTATTAAATCCAATATGGCCTCTTTACGGGTCGGCTCCTCAACTACTTGTGTTAGAGATAATCCCAGTAGGGAGTTTAGAATATTTGTACTCCTGGTGCACCCAGCTGTTTGGTTTTCCAGTTCACATCAGGAAGATTAAAGTCCCCCATGATAATAACCTCCCCCTTCATTGCCATTTTGGCTATTTCCTCAACCAGCAGATTATCTAGTTCTTCTGCTTGTCCAGGGGGTCTATAGATCACACCTACACGAGCTACTGTATCATTGCCAAATGTTAGCGTAACCCAAACTGACTCTATGTTCACCTCACTCACTTTTATTTGGTTCGTTTTTATGTTGTTTTTCACATACAGGGCCACTCCTCCTCCTTTCCTACCTTCTCTGTCTTTTCTATATAAAGAGTACCCCGGTATTGTTATGTCCCAGTTATTTTTCTCACTGAACCATGTCTCAGTAACCGCCACTAAATCTACTTTTTCAGCTGCCATCATTGCCTCTAGTTCATTGATTTTATTGACTAAACTGCGAGCATTTGTAGACGACTCTGAGCTTGTCATTTTTTACCTCGCATGTTGCTTGCACCCTCCAATTTAGTTTTGGGGGACAATCGGGCAGATTGTTTTTTACCCTTTTGTCCCCCCCTCCTAGTTTAAATATTCTTTGCGAAACCTTTGAACTTCTCACTGAGAACATATGTTCCCCTATGAGTAAGATGCAAACCATCTTTTTTATACAGTTCCTTTCTGCTCCAATTAGAGCTATCATGGGACACAAAGCCAAATCCTTGCTCCCGACACCATTCCTGAAGCCACAAATTAAATTCCCTATTGCGCATCTGCCTATCTTGAATGTTATGCACAGGCAAAACTTCAGAGAATGACACAGTGGACGCAATCTGCTGTATTTCACCTCCAAGAACACAAAAATCTTCCTTAATCTCAGAAACCTCATTGCTAGCCAAGTCATTTGTCCCTAGATGGACTAGAACATCCACTTCCCCTTGTTGCTTTGCTTGTTTGACAATATTGAGAATACGTCTCTTGTCTCTATGAGCAGTAGCCCCAGGAAGACATCTCACCAAACCACTACTCTCCAGCTCAACACCTCTTATGATAGAATCACCCAGCAACAATTGCCTTTTATCAAGGCATAGGTTGGTGGGTTAATGCATAGAAATCGTCACGATTGTGGCTAGGTCTCGGCTTCTCAGCTAAGACCCGTTCGTATTTATACTCCATTCAGAATCCAAATGCTAAAAGCAAGTAGCTAAACAGCGTTTGAGAATTCGCTCTCCTTGACTATCATCACGTGATAAAGTCGACTACAGTATCGGCAAACTTTATGTAGCTTGCTACAGTGCACAAATAAATCAATGCAGCCTTTATCACTGCAGCAGTAACTAAAAACGGTCAGCTCTTCGACTACTAGCCCCCTTCCAGGACGTTACACTCGGAGCCTCCTCATGCTTTAGGTTTTCATAGAGACAGCTTTGAATCATCCAGCAGCGGCTTGGTTTCTCTTTGTGGCTACTTTCTGCTTGTTCTAGATTGCTAGCTCCCAATCAAGGAGAGAAGGTTATCAGATTTCATGTTGCTCCTTGCTACAGCGTAGAAATATATCAATGCAGTCGAACCTCTGCAGCAGTAACTAATTGCTAGCTCTTGGATTGCTAGCTCCCACTTGGAGAGCCTGTTTTCAAGCTTCATTAATTATTTGCTACAATATTTTGCTATCTTCATGCCGCTTTATTCCAATTAGGCCCTGACTTTGCTGAACTTTATGTGCACAGAGTTGAAATGGATGGCTGTTCTGGTGCACTAGATTGTTTCATTAGGAGTTCAAGTTTATTTTTTTTCTATCTTGCATTTAGGAATTAGCATCTGAATGGAGTATAAATGCAGACGGGTCTTAGAGAAGCAGAGACCTAGCTACAAACGTGGCGATTTCTATGCAATAAAACCCACCAACAAGATCACATACACTTTATTTCTCAACTCTGATTTTTTTTCCCCCCACGATTTATGTTTTTTTTATCTATACATTTTTAAGGCAAATATATATTATTCTTTATTTATAAAGCGCCAGCATATTCTGCAGTGCTGTACTAAAGTTTTTTCTTTTGTTCATCTTTTCACTTTTTCCTGAAGCACGGCGGTTTTCCTATGCAATGCATCTTTTACATGTAAACTACATCCAGCGAGCCAAGTGAACACCTGTACTGTATTCCTTTCAATTGCCTGTTAATTTTGGGCAAGGACTTTTGACTTTTTTGTCCTTTTCCATCAGTTAACACCATCAGTTGACCATGAGGTAAATTTTTTCGATTAGCGGCTGTGTAGAAATTAGCGCCTGGGACCAAATGATCTTTTGGTTACAATAGCGCATGTGCTCACTAGCGCGCCCCATGGTAAGTACAGTAAGCTTGTGCTACAAATCGCAAATTAACGCACACCGAGTGATTTTCGCCGTTTGTAGCGGGAGGCAAACAAACAATCTGTTGGTCAGGCGCTAGATTGAATTTACCTGGGGCGAACGTGAAAACATGCTGACGCTAGGGTTAGCTCACACCAGGTGATAGGGCCCTATATGTTGTATCCATGCACCTTCTAGTATACCTTTATTCTATTGACAATTGAAACTTGCTGCTGAACTGGCCAGTTTTACTTGTTTTGTCTGTTTTTTTTTCTCTGTTGTATTGCGTCTCCAATAAAGATTTTGAAATCTGTCAATGTGTTTCCAGCTCCCCCCGAGTACTGATTATTTTGCTATTCAGTACTATCTATATATTTTGTTTGTGTGTTTCTCCCATTTATGGTTCAGTCCTTATTCAGTGGGGGATGTGGGTGGGTGCTACCCATTTTGGTTACTGGTGATCTACAACACCCCTGGGATCACCCCCCCTTTTTTTCTTTATCTCCAGGGCGTTAACGTTCGGTGTTTTTTTTTTTTTTAATTATGCCATTTCACAAAAGTAAAATCTAAACAGCAGCAGGAGAAGCTTCACTGTGAAACCTCTGCTGCTGATATTTCTTTTGTGAAAAACTTTTTTTTTTTTTGCAGGCGTTTCCAGTTGCAGAAAACACCTGCACTTAAATAATTCCAATAGTGATTAAAAGTAACAAGAGTTTTAATACTTTTCTGCATTTGTTTCTTTTTCCAATAAATCTTCGAGATTAATTTATTCTTCCTAAATTACAGTAATGCACAACCACACCATCATTACCTCAAAGTTCAATTATGCCTGATTTTCATTAATAACATTCTGCCAAACATTAAAATATACTGCACCTTGCTCATCACCCCTTTTATTTTATCATAATACAGCAATCAAGTCAAAAAGATACAAAAACTACCATCTTTTTAAACACATTAACATCATGATCATGTATACACAATCAGCAGTAGCAGACAGAGCAGAGTTGTTAACACAATCTGGAGCTATGCTCTATCACTTCAAATTAAAATGGTTTATTACAAAAGCATATCATTTGCATTTTCAAAAGGTGCCCCTAAGGTTTTAGGATGGTGGGCATGATGCCTGGGGTGCCAACACTCCTGTTTAAAACCAGATGGGGAAGGTCTCTGACATCTCCCAAGTTGATACTGCACAGAGCCTAGAACTGCAGTAACTCCATTTGGCCAGAAGGTGGCAATGTCTGCCTGCCAAATAGGTTACTGCTATAAGAAATACACTGGGAATAACCAAATATTTTTTACTGTATAATTAAAAAATAATAAGTTTTTATTTGGAAAATCACTTTGCAGTAAAGGGGTTAAACAAACCTCTCATGTGGCATATATAAAACTTTTACAATATTCCTCATTATTTGATACCTTTCAGCAATAGAAAGGATCACCAGCCAGAATCAAAAAGCTGCTGTAATGGAAAAAAAGAGCATTGCATTCTTTTGGAAAATGGAATTTATATAGCAACGCATTCAACCTTGGCAAACCGGAATGAAACAAATTACCTGTGACCTGATGCAACAACCTAATTAAAAAAAAAAAAAAAAAAACTGGTTTCACATTATTGGGTTTCCCCGAAAAACATTAGAACAACCGGAATGACCCGGCTTCTGCAAAAAAATAAAAAGAAATTAGCATTGCGCACTCTTGGAGTTGCCATACGACTCTGTAATAGTAGGTGAGAGGGGACAGGCCGCAAAAGCAAAAAAATCCACAAATGTCTTTTAGTGTGTTTAGGGAGTCGAAGGAAACACTGTACAAAGCACAGGGAAGATGCCATAACGCCACCACTACAGTGCAGGGAAATTAAAGACCCAATAGGTGCTTACTTTCCCTGTAGGCAATTTCCTCTTCTTTCCTCAATTTCTTTTCTCTGAAAATGGCTTCAGGGCTTCCCCAAACTTCCAGGGCTCTGTGGAAAGAAGAGAGTGCACAAAAATCCAATAAGTCATGTAATAAAAAAAAATATAAAATATATATATATTTTTATTTATTTTTTATTTTGTCCACCTTCACATCAACTTCATGAGAAGCCCACTACACTGCAGAACTTTCAAGGCAGAAAATAGGGAAACCAAAGTCCAAAAAGTTAGCATGAGCCTTAACCTCCCTGGCGGTCTAATTTTTTCAAAATGTTGTGTCTAAAAAAAAAAGAGTTAAAATTTTTTTGGAAAGGAAATGTGTTGTTTTATATAGTAAGCCTGTATTCTGTAGGAATAACTCACTGAAATCCGTGCAAGCAAGAGTCTAGTAAACACACGGAGTCAGAGAAGGTCTGAAACACGAAATAATTTATTATCCCAAAAAGAATTCTCCAAAATAATGGAAATAAATTATATTCAATAATATAAATCAAACCAAAAAAATGCCTCTTTCCTCTGGGTGCTGGGATTCCTGTCCAGATGTACACTCCTTTGCCAATGAAATATACAGGACACGGGGGTACCAAAAAGTGTATTTATTCTCAAAGCAGAATTACAGACATAAAAAAGGCAAATAAAAATCATTTCTAAAATGTAATAAGGCTTTGCAATACAAGTTTTGCTGGTAGATCTGGGCAAGCACCAGCGAAACTTGTATTGCAAAGCCTTATTACATTTTAAAAATTATTTTTATTTGCCTTTTATTTCTGTAATTCTGCTTTGAGAATACTCTTTTTTTGGTACCCCCGTGTCCTGTATATTTCATTGGCAAAGGAGTGTACATCTGAACAAGAATCCCAGCACCCAAAAAGTTTATTTTACAGTTTTCTTTTTTTTATTTACAGTTTTTCAAATTTGCCGCCTGGTCCTGCCCCCTGCATCGCATGGCTCGCAGGGAGCAGAACCAAGAAGCAAAGTCGCCGGCTGCCGCGATCACACTGCGGTGACAGCGGAGACCGTGAGGGAGCGAAGGATGCGGCGAGTATGCAGAGCGAAGGATGCGGCGAGTATGCATCCAGCCCGAGTGCGGATCGGGGTTACCGATCGCGGTAGCGAAATTTTACCCCAAGTCACACTCGGGAATACCGCCAGGCAGGTTAAGCCTTAACCGATCCAGGTGCTATGATAGTAGCTTGATTTTTTTAGTGGTAATTTTAAGAAAGCACAAATGACCACTGTGAATTCATGCCCTCAAGAGATGCAAAATCTCAAGTCATTATACCATACCAGTAGAAAGACACTGGAAAACGATTTTCCGGCTCTCTTGGATCGTGTCACTACAGGTCTCACGGTCAGATCCAACTGGATATCTTCCCACATCCTGAAACTAATTCTTGCGAAAACTGAAATTCTCATCTTTCCTCCTTTCTAAAATAGCCTCCCACCTTCAATCTCTGTGCTCGTTAATGGAAGGCTGATCAGCCCAACACCTCAAGCTCATTCTCGGTGTCACTTTTGGCTTGACCTTACATTTTTCACCTTTCATCCAGGCAGTAACCAAATCCTGTTATCAGCTTAACCGATTGCTTGCATCAGCCCCTTTCGAACACAATATACAGGTTAAAGTGCCTGTCCATGCCCTTATTATATCACAACTTGATTACTGGAACCCTTTCCTTATTGACCTCTCCAACGCCTGCGCCGTCCCCTTGCAATCTAATGAATGCAGCTGCCAGACATCTATATCTCCCCAATACCCCTCTGCTGGTCACTCCACTGCCTTCCAGTACCTTAGAGGACACAACTTAAAATACTGATACGGACAGTCAAAGCCATCAATAACTCCATCCTATTGCCCAAGTATATCCCTCCTAGATTACTCTGGTCAGCAGACGACATCCACCAGTACAGCCCACTCAGACCTCAAAGTCTTCAAGAGTGGCACTGGTCCTTTGGAATGGCCCACCATGACCCATCAGACTCTCCCCTAATCCCCGGACCATCAAGAAATCCCTCAACCCAGCTCTTCAGATCAGTATACAACATTATACCAACCTCTCCTTCTCCTCCCCTACCCCATATTAAAAAAAGCTGTATAGCACCAGTTATGAATGACAATGTGGAAAACAAGAAAAAAAAAAAAAGCTGTATGCGGGACTCTCTCTACGTCCGTTGTAGCTTTTTCACGTCGATGCCTTCAAGGTGTCCATTGCAACAAGCGTTTCCTGTGCATGAAAACGTGCGCACGAGCTTCGTGTGTTGTTCCCTATTGACTCCTTCGAAAAGCTACGACTGACAGCAAACCGTGCAGTGAGACGTACGAGCTAGAGTGCGATCGTCTGACCGCAGCCTCCTTTTGTCTTCCTCCACCTAGAGTCCTCTAGACTGTAAGCTCCTCTGAGCAGGGCCCCCTACACCTCTAGTCTCCGGTTCCTAGATTTGTTTATAATTCTATCTCATTCCCCTTTGGTTATTGTAAAGCGCTGCAGACAAGGCTGGCGCTATATAAATAATAATATGTTGTCTGCATACATCGCTTTATAGGAAATGAGAGCAAGTATTGCTTTTTTCTAAAATGATTTCTTCTTATTGCAGACATTTTTCTAGTTTATTAAAAGCACTTCAAACTATTTTTTCTTCAGATCGCTGCTGCAGTCTGTTATGTTCCAACTGATACAGTTTCAAGGTACATTCCAGTTCGCAGAGACTCATGCAATAATGAGAAGATTATGGATATCAGTGAAAAATATCTTCTGGTACCCAAACGCTGCAGTGTTATTTGAAAAATGTCAATGAATATTCTGAATAAGAATGCACGTGGTCATTGCACATGGCATTGAGGTGCTGAATAGTCCCACTTTACAGTCACTGTTGTGTCATTGGATAGATGGGGGTCACTGCAGTTGGCAATCTCTATGCAAGTTAAAAATACACGACATGAGTTTATGCTGATGCCTACAGTGAATTTTGCTCCAATTAGCATTCTATGATCAAGCTGACAGTGTAGAAATGGATCTTGCTTAAGAATCTGCAGCCATGTGTAAATGTGTTAAAGCACACCCAAGATAAGTGGGAGAGGCTAACAATTAGGAATTAAAAAAGTCCAGAAGCAAACAGATGTTAATTCCTGTTAAATAATGAAACGTTAGGAAAACTTATGAAACTGCAGAAATGTTTATCTTTATGTTAATCTGTATTGTAACTTTTAATCTGCTGCTGTATGCATTTTAGTACGTGTTACTTCTCTCTGATAGGATATTGAAATGTCATGTAAATGTATATAAGCACATGTAACCAAACATACAACGGAGAATGAAGCGAAGGAAAACTTTGTGTCTTGTCATCATTTCCAGTTACATCCTTCTCACTGGTCGACCATATGAGTTATTTTGTTACGGAGAGATAGTTTAGTTAGAGAATAGAAGATTACGGACACACATCAAGCTGAGGCAGAATTTTCCGGCTATCAATTTGGGGGCTCGTCCGGGATATCGTCCCACAGGAAGGTACGTAGAAAATAACAGTTCTTTGTTGTATCTGCGCCTTCCTGTCTGACGATAGGAACTCAATTTTTATTTTTTTGATTGTGATGATTGTGTCGCGTAGAAAACAGGCCTGTGTTTTGCTGATCAGAAAGGTTCTGAGCCAGTTTTGGGATTGGATCCCAAGTGTGTATGTGTGTGTATATATATATATATATATATATATATATATATATAGCAGAATTGGATTCTGCAGTTATGTGTTTATTGTTTTGGGGATTTGGATAGGTAGGATTTTATTGTTTCATATATCTCTCCCTGACAACATAAGTCAATTATATGTACTGTATACTGTGTATAAATATATTGTAGAACGTGCTGTAACTGTGTGGCTGAGCATTGTTTGAGTAGGTCATCACAAAAATACCGAGACTGGATTACTGGTCTCAAGTGAAAACACCACATCTACTGCCCTTGATAATTTGATAGATATAAGATCATAATAATGTTTAATTTGCTTGACTTTGCTTTTGCTACAGGATGGAGATCCCAGCTCTAAACCTACTAACCAAAATGCTTTGTGAGCGCAAACTCAAATATAAGAATGTCTTGAAATGTAGAAATGTGATATATAAAAATCACTTGTAATACCTGGGCAAGAGGTTGTCCAGATGCTGTGATACACCCTATAGGGCCAGTGGCATAGCTCAAGAGATGTATCCAATGCCAAATGTTATTGTTATATAACGGATTCAGCGTTCAGGGGTGCGGGGTTTGAGCTAGTGAGTGGTAACACAAAAAGTGGAGCAGGCACATATAAACTGAAGGGTTTATTAAGCAAATAGACAATAGACATAAAGCAAAAGGGCAACACAGTGGGAAGTAGATACTAAGCAAATTAAGTAATAATAGGGCAGACACTGAATAGATAATAACCAAGAAAACAATTAACAAGAGGATAAGTAATGATAGGGATAATTGAGAACACTGTATGAAACGGAGCAATAAAAAGAGGCTAAAGTACATAAGATATTAGGATATTAAACAGAGGGACACTACAGGAATAAATAGCTTACTCAGGACTCCAGAGAAAGACAAACAAGAAAGGGTTAATTAAAAGAGGATACACAGAACACCGAAGATGATTAAGCAGGTATAGGAATTAATCCAGAAAACACTGGTATAAAGAGAATACAATGAAGGTGCAGGGATACTGGGAGTTGGAGTCCAGGGGTGTAATATGGCTGTAGGTTCCAGGGAATTATGAAAAGTCCAGAAAAATAATATAATATTTGCAGCAAAAATAAAGTCCTTGGCAAATAGAAGTAGGTTATTCAAGCGCGGTATCAAAAGGGCAAATCCAAAGGCATATCCAAGTTCAAATCCAATAGGTCTAGGCAGGTATTGCAAGGGTTAATGTGATGTTTTAGATTTTTGTCTTTCTTGCGAGCACGGCGCCGCGGGGTATGACAGTTACTTACACGAGACTATGGAATATGTTATTAGGAATGGTTACAAAATATGGTGAATTTTTAGATAGGATGAAATGTACTTAAGGCAGAGCGTGATTATCCAAAGGATGCGGATGATAATTTATGAGTCAATGTGAGAAGAGGTTAGGAAAGTGTATGGAGAGACATGATGAAAGGAAAATGGTATGGAAACAAATGAATGGAGAAACAGTGCAGAGTTTTGTGAGGAGATTTATAGATTGTAATTTGGGATGTGAGACAATGGAAGATGACTTGGTTGTTATATTCATACAGAGTCTAATGGATAGCATGTTCCCCACTTGCCGCCGGCTCATGAAGCAGACTGAGACAGGATGGTACGGGATGAGGCCAAAAGAGTTAGAAAAGACTATCCTAGATATGACAGATACAGGTTACTTTCCAGTAGAGACCATTAAGAAGGTGGTTTGAAGGTGATTAGTAGTATGTATACAGAAGGTGATGTGAAGGTGATTAGTAGTATGTATACAGAAGGTGATGTGAAGGTGATTAGTAGTATGTATACAGAAGGTGATGTGAAGGTGATTAGCAGTATGTATGCAGAAGGTGATGTGAAGGTGATTAGCAGTATGGATGCAGAGTGTGATGTGAATGAGAGCACAGAAGGTCAGAGATTTAAGGCAGGACAAGCAAAGAATGTGAAATTTAGGAAATATTCAGTATTATACAAGGCAAGGTAGACAGTGGAGTCAGGACACCTGCTTTGTTTGTTGTTTTATGAGCTCATAAGGCTCGAAATTGTATGACCAAATGATGGTACATCCACCTCATTATTTGGCACATAGGGTCACCAGGTGACCCCACCTTAACAGCGCACTGTCCTTGTGGAAAGGAACAGATGGCAGCTTATCTTTTACTGATGAGACTAAGGGTCTGTTGCAGCAGTGTGGGATTTTGTGCAGGAGCATCATAACAATGTTAGCTCTCCCTATCTTTGTCTACAATATGACAGATCACATTTTTTTCTTTGGTCCCTGTAAGTTTGGATTAGAACATGACAAAATATTTGTATTAAGGGACTTATTATTCATGACTTAGGTTGTTTTTTTCTGTGTACACCTCAGTATTTTTAGATGGTTTTATGATTGTGACATGATTTCATTGGTAGGTGATTCTTTTATTCCCCTAGACGACTTGCAGGCTAAAGTGATATTATTTAAGTGTTTTGTTATTTGTATTAGACTGTCAGGTAGGTCAGCTAAATGTTCTATGTGCCACTTCCTCTACGGACCCTGATTGACTGTATACCACACCACATCACACTCAAACCACGTGTCCAGCCTGTATACAGCAAACAGTATCCACTTGCATAAGAGTAACATATAGGGATTGCACTAGTTATTCAGGAACTTTTACAGAAAAATATAATTATACCCACTGCGTCACCCTATAAAATTCCAATCCACCTGTTTCAAGTCTGGTAAACAAGAGTATAGATCCACCCAGGATCTCCGCAGTATATGCCGTGATACAGCCCTTTGCTCCTTTTGGTGCCAGACATATATGGTCTAAATGCTGCAATTCCCCATGATTCTCAGTGTTTTATAGTCTTAGATTTATGTTTTGCTTTCTTTAGCATTCCGGTACACCCTGACAAGACCACTGATTGTGTTCACGTATAGAGGTAGTCAATTTACATAGACAAGATTACCTCAGGGTTTTAGAGATATGTCAGCGGTTTTCAGTGCCGTGGTCAAGCAAACTCTTGAGTCACGGACCCCGCAGTATGGCTCACTGTCACCAGTGTTTATGGTGTTCCCACTCTTGGAGCAGAGGCCTGCATGGTCAGGGTGTCTCCCTGGGTCATTCTTGCGTGGGTTTAAATCCTGCGTCCGGCTAAGAGTGACCCGGCCTCTGAAGTACTGGGTGGGCATGGGAATGTGACAGTGTTGTTTTTTATAGTATATTGATCACGATGTGATAAAAATGATGGATTGATAGGTAAATCCCATCACGATCAGGCAGTTATGAAAATATACGACGTGAGTTTATGCTGATGCCTACAGTGAATTTTGCTCTAATTAGCATTCTATGATCAAGCTGACAGTGTAGAAATGGATCTTGCTTAAGAATCTGCAGCCATGTGTAAATGTGTTAAAGCACACCCAAGATAAGTGGGAGAGGCTAACAATTAGGGAGTAAAAAAGTCCAGAAGCAAACAGATGTTAATTCCTGTTAAATAATGAAACGTTAGGAAAACTTATGAAACTGCAGAAATGTTTATCTTTATGTTAATCTGTATTGTAATTTTTAATCTGCTGCTGTATGCATTTTAGTACGTGTTACTTCTCTCTGATAGGATATTGAAATGTCATGTAAATGTATATAAGCACATGTAACCAAACATACAACGGAGAACGAAGCGAAGGAAAACTTTGTGTCTTGTCATCATTTCCAGTTACTTCCTTCTCACTGGTCGACCATATGAGTTATTTTGTTACGGAGAGATAGTTTAGTTAGAGAATAGAAGATTACGGACACACATCAAGCTGAGGCAGAATTTTCCGGCTATCAAACGGTGTATTTTCAGTTGACAGATGCAATATTTTGTCCCTTACTAGATTGTGATTCTGAACTGGGGGGGGGGAATCTAATTTAAAGCAGAGGTTTACTCGATGAATTGACTAAAGTGCTCATTACGGCACTGATATATATAATCTGAACATTGGACGTAGAATCCAGTATTTACCCACTGCTGACAAGAACAGGGTGATTCAAAAAGAAGTATACAGTTTCCAGATGCTGTAAAACAGTAACAACTGCAAACCGTTATGTAGATGTACTCATAGTTTGTGTCCCATTACGAAGTGACGTAGGCGATAGTCAAAAAAGCAGTGTCTGCAGAGGAGAAAGCGATTAGTGTTCTTGAATTGAGCAAAATGGAATCTGTAACTGTAGTGCAACGGCATTGTCGATCACGATTCGGAAAAAAACTCCAAAACAGAAAATCTATCTACGATTGGTGTAAAAAATTTCAAACTACGGGCTGTTTGTGCAAACTTAAAAGTCCTGGACGACCGCGTGTATCGGAAGAAGTCGTCGATTGGGTTTGCACCGCCATTCAACAAAGCCTGGGAAAAAAACACGGAGGGTGAGTTGTGAAGTGCAGATTTAACAGCCCAGTGTCTGGAGAATTTTGAGAAAGAAGATGAAAATGATGTCATACAAAGTGCGGATGTTGCAAAATATCACTGAACTTGACAAGACAAAGCGCATTGAATATTGTGCCGAAATGCAGCACCGTTTTGAAAATAATGATTTTGCCAATCACTTCGTATTCACCGATGAAGCTACATTTCACAGGAGTGGTCAGGTAAACAAGCACAATGTTCGCTTTTGGGAAATGAGAATCTCAGATTTACAGTGCAACATGTGCGAGATTCCCCTAAGGTAGATGTGTTCTGTGTTGTGTCCAAAAAGAAAGTGTACAGCCCCTTCTTTTTTCACGAGAAAACAGTCACGGGAGGCTCTTTTCTGGATATGTTAAGTCTTTCGTTGATGCCACAGTTGCAGGACGACAGTGACAATTTTATTCTCCAATTGGATGGTGCACCACTGCACTGGTTAGGTGACGTGTGAGATCATCTCAAACATCTTCGTCACCGATGGATTGGACGAGCCGCAGACTACAACATGCCACTGACCCAATGGCCACCGAGAAGTCTTGACTTAACACCTTGTGACATTTTCCTGTGAGGGTACGTATTCACTCCTACCCTTGCTGTTGATCTGGCAGAGCTGGAACAGCGTATCACAGCCGCTATCACTGCATTTGATTCAGATATCTTACCTCATGTTTGGGCGGAAATGGATTACCGGCACAATGTGTGTCGTGTGACCAATGGTGCACACATAGAACATCTGTGACCGTCTCTAAAAAAGCTTGAAACCGTCACCTACAAATCTTTTTCTTACAGGTAACATAAAATATCTTACATTGTTCTTGTTTTACAGTGTGCTGAAACTGTATACTTGTTTATGAATCACCCTGTATAATAAAAAGTCACTAGAGGCCCACAAATCAGCCACACACACACTTAACCGCTTACACAAATTCTGTCAGTTTTGGTGCAATTTTCAGTCTTCCTTGGATTAAATTATCTGGCCTCCCATGGCTTTCTATAAAGGTATATGTACAGTAAGTGAATGCATGCAAAACCTTGTGATAAATAAGTAAAATTCCTCCAAACCCTCGTTTAAGACGTTTGTGTATTATTGAATTTTTAAAAAGGGATCATCAATAACAATGGGAAGTCAAGGATCGAGTCATTTATCAGCTGCAGAGGGAGCAAATCCCACATATTTTCTCCAAACTAAGGAGTGGGTAACTTATTATTCACTGTGCATTTAAAAGAATAACCTTCAGAATAAATAAAAATGGATATAGACCCCGGCATGATTTTTTCATTTAAATAAACAGCTTAATTTAAATAATCATACAGCTTTAGGAATTCATCCAGAACTGCATTGCTCCCATCACCTCATCATATAAAAGGGGTGGTTCACGATCTTCTCTTTTCATTTAACTAACAGTGATTTAATTACAGAGATTATTTTTACCATACTTATCACTGTAGCTTCTGCCAAAGTTGTTTCACCGTGGAGATGCTGCTGGAGTTTCAGTCAAAGTTTCCTAGCGTTGGTTAGGAAAGAACCCCCATAATCTTACTATGCAATGAACTGATCGCCACCATACTGGTCCACTCTGCCTTTAAACAGTAATCTTGATTCTTACACAGTATTTGCGCTTTTTACAAAACATAAATAATGATCACAAACACACACGCTTCACCTTAAATTTAGCTTGCCCTTACTTTGATTCAACATCTGATCTCAGATAGACTGTGAAAGCCTCGGTGTCATCATGAGGGCTTCTTCTTCTAATCTTCCTTAAGGGTTCCAAGTCACTGGGAAAAAAAGAAAGAAAGAAATCTGAGGATTAGCTGAAGCCAGAATACATAAAATCGGATCAACTACCCTCGGTCTCCCAAAAACTAAAATATGCATATTTGTGCAAAACTTCTCCAATAAACACGCATGCACGCACCAATAACATTTGTGTTTTGTATAATTTGGCACATACGTTCTGTAAGGAGGTCCACAGTCCCTGTATGACAGCTCATATCTCTGTGGCAATTTGTTATGCTCAAAATGAGTCTGCCAGTGACAGCTACATCACAGGTTGAGCTTAGCAAAGCTACCTGTAATAAAAAGCTAAACCGGGGGATTTGCATTGAAAGGTGTTCTTCAGAATGGATATAAACATTCATAAATTACATATGTTAATATTAAGATGTGTAGGTTGTAGCATGCGGAAGGGATTTATGATGGGGGAACTCAGCATCTGTGGATCCCGAGTGGTTGACCGTTTCTACTAAACCTGTGTGGAGGTATGTGCATACATTGAGGGTCTCCTCAAGTTAAAGGTTAGGTCAGATGCGGTTTCCTTCCTCATTACATACAGATGCGGCAGTTGAACCTTCCTGATGAAACAGCAGACATGACTACAGCTCCAGACTGCCCTTATAGGTGGAATGGATCAGACAGATGTGATCAGAATATAGGTTTTCTTGGTCATGGCACAAAGTAAGGCTGGCCGTCCACTGGGACCGTAGTCGGGCGACAGACTTGGTAACTCGACTACGGACAAAGCCATTGGCCTATCAGTGTCATCCACTAGAAGCATCTGTGGACGACCCAGATCAGCCGATGGACAGGCCGCCGGGTGGGGAAAAAAAATTAATAAAAAAATTAAAAGAAGAAGAAATGTCCCGCTGTGGGGGGAACAAAACAACTGTCTTTGATGGTGAAACGGAGTTTCAGCATCAAGGTGTGTGTGTGTGTCTGTGTGTGTCCTAGCCAGGCTGCGGGCGGGGGGGGGGTTGAGGGGACAAGGTTGCCATCTTCACATGAGGTCTTTATCAAGGGTAGCCAATCAGCAGATCAACACCTTGTGACCTTGTGGCCACCAATTAAATTGTCAACATAAAAAAAATAAAATGTGATTTTAAACATGCAGTGAAATTTTTCAGTATAAGTTCATATCATACATTTCTGGTGAGAACAATGCAAAACAAAAACAAAAAAACACCAGTGTAGGCTTTAGGGTTACTAATTGGGCTATATGGTAGCACTGTAAAGACATTGTGCAGAGAAATGGAGCAGAATCCTCCAATGTCATACACCTCTGCCCTCCACTTGGCCAAACAATCCTTCTTCTCATCTCTTATATCTACGCTGTCCTCCAACCCTAAACGGCTCTGGTCCACCTTCAACACCCTCCTCTACCCACCTGCACCTCCCCCCACAGCTGCCTTCAGCGCTCAAGACCTGGCAGACTACTTCCTCAGTAACACTCTAACTATCAGAAGCAACATCCCAACACAAGATAGTTATCTGCCACCTCCACTCCCACAGGTCCCCTCAGCCACCCTCTGCCTCTTCCTCCCAGCCACTGAGGAGGAAGTCAATTCCTTATTGTCCTCCTCACATCTCACCACGTGCCCGCTCGACCCCATTCCCTCACATCTAATTCCTCCCCTCTCCTCCTCCCTCCCCCCTGCTCTCACACACATCTTCAACCTATCTCTCTCCACTGGCTCCTTTCCATCCGCCTTCAAACACGCGCTAGTTACCCCTTTACTAAAGAAACCATCCCTAGACCCCAACTCTTCATCCAACTACCGCCCTGTATCCCTGCTTCCCTTCACATCAAAGCTCTTAGAAAAACTAGTCTTCAACCGCCTCTCCCTCTTCCTGTCCTCCAATTCCCTACTTGATCCCCTGCAATCTGGCTTCCGTCCCCTACACTCAACTGAAACTGCCCTCACCAAAGTCACCAACGACCTCCTAACTGCTAAAAAACACGGCCACTATTCTATTCTCATCCTGCTTGACCTCTCGGCTGCTTTTGACACTGTTGACCACCCCCTCCTTCTACAGACCCTCAACTCTCTGGGTCTCGGTGACACTGCACTTGCTTGGGTTGACTCCTATTTATCCAACAGGTCCTTCTGTGTGTCCTTTGCTGGTAACTCCTCCTCTTCATTGCCTCTATCTGTTGGTGTACCTCAAGGCTCTGTCCTTGGTCCTCTGCTCTTTTCCATCTACACCTCCTCCCTGGGCAAAATCCTCAACAGCTTTGGCTTTAATTACCACCTCTACGCTGATGACACTCAGATCTACCTCTCTACCCCTGATCTCTCTCCCCTGTCCTTTCAAAAGTCAGTGACTGTTTATCTGGCATCTCCTCCTGGATGGCCTCCCACCACCTAAAGATCAACATGTCAAAGACTGAGCTCCTACTTATTCCTCCCTCAATGCCTCCCACCTCCTGACTTCTCTATCACGGTGGAGGGTATCACCATCTCCCCATCAAACCAAGTTCGCTGTCTTGGAGTTACACTTGACTCTGCTCTTTCCTTCATCCCCCACATCCAGTCTCTTTCCTTCCTGCCGATACCAACTGCGTAATATTTCCAGAATTCGGCCATTTCTTACCGCTGTCACCACAAAACAACTCATACACGCCCTGGTAATCTCCCGACTCGACTATTGCAATAATCTCTTATCTGGCCTCCCTCTGTCCCGCCTCTCCCCCCTACAATCCATCCTGAACGCCTCCGCCAGGCTAATTCACCTCACCCGCCGCTCTGTCTCTGCCGCTCCCCTCTGCGAGTCCCTTCACTGGCTCCCCATCCACTGCAGAATTAAGTTCAAAATCCTTATCCTTACCTACAAAACCCTCACTAACTCAGCGCCCCACTACCTGTCCTCACTAATCACCAAATACACCCCAGCCCGCTCCCTAAGGTCAAACAGTGACCTGCGCCTAGCTTCTCCCCGCATCACCTCTTCCCATGATAGACTGCAGGACTTCACACGCGCAGCCCCCACTCTCTGGAACGCTCTCCCTCGTACTGTCAGACTTCCCCTAACTTCTCTTCCTTCAAACGCTCCCTTAAAACGTTCCTATTTAGGGAAGCCTACCACCCGACTCACTGACGCAACCATCAATCACTCTCACCTTACAGTCCTCTCCTCCTGTTTCCAACCCCAACCCTCCTAGATTGTGAGTTCCTACGGGAATAGGGCCCTCATCTCCTCCTGTACTGTTTGTCAAATGTTGTTCAATGTATTGTAACCCTGTCTATACTGTGTTTATTGTACAGCGCTGCGGAATATGCTGGCGCTTTATAAATAAAGAATAATAATAATGCTAAAAAGTAACCTTAACCCCAAAACTAACTGCTAAAATATACACTAGCTTTATTTCTGCACTCCAGATTATGCAAATATGGTGTGAATTTGCATCTCAAAATTTATGCAAAGGAGTAGATTCTTCAGTGGGGGGGGGGGGGGAAGAGGCTTTGACATAGCCAAATTTCCACTACAAATTTAAAACTGTGCAGTGGCGAGTGAAACTATGGTGTAAAGATGACACGACAGCGTATTAACAGATGTCACAATATATGCATACCCTAAATTGATGGCATCACACAAACGCCCTCACGCCTCTCTCTCCAGAGGTTATTCAGGTCACTGTGACCACTCAAGTTACAATTATATGTCATGATTGAACAGCAATCTGAATACTTTGCTCAGTTAAGGCTAGGGTCAGACGAACGCATTTTTCGCGTTGTCTGTGAAAAAGTGCGTTCGAACGAATGGACGCATTTTTTCACGGAATACGCGATAGCGGTCATACGATGCGCCTTTTCGTCCGTGATTTTGTACGGATCAACAATAAAACACTTTTTGTGTCTGGACGTTATGTTGGCCGGACATTAGCAGCGTCTGACTTCTCCCAATCACGCACACACGCCTCTAGCGGACGCAGCGCACTCTGTACGTCCGTACTAGCGGTTTGACGTTCTAGAAAAAATGCGTTCGTTTGCCACTTGCGTTGCGCGGACGAACTTTCGTGCGGCCGTACTTCGTGTATTCCCCAGCATTGGACGTCATTTGCTGCTAGCACGGCCGTGATTTCGTGCGTCTAAACGCACGTTAAAACTGCTTTCGTCTGACACTAGCCTAAGCAGCACTAAAACATTGCATAAAAAAAATAAAAAGGGGACTTTGCCATATTAGATTAGATAAATACCTGGGCTTAAGGCAGAATTCATTCATTGCTCGTACTCCTGTGATGAAGTTATTCTTCATATATGTGGCTCCATACTCTCGCTTCTTCAGGACAGCTTTAACTACATTTAAAACAATAAGGAAAACTGATTTAAGTGAGCTGTGTAAGACAATCAACAAGATCAAAACTTGTGAGATAGTAATATCTCGCAACCTCTAAGAACTCGGGCTGGAGGACTTGGCGAGTGGCCGCCTTAAAAACTTTGCGGGCAGACACTTCCTGGAATGTGGCAACAGCCGGAGGGGCCTCGTCGAATGCTGTTAGTGCATTCTGCCAGCCACCTTGTGTCTGAGGTCTGCAATGTAATATCTATCCGAGGTCTGCTTTTGTCTGTGCATACATGTATCTGAGGTCTGATTTTTTTTTCTAGGTATATATATATATATATCTGAGGTCTGATGTGCCTGGGTATACATGTATCTGAGACCTGCTCTGTATATATTTATATAAGAGGTATGTGTGTGGCAGGGTGTGCAGTGGGTAAATGGTGTTTCTGGCCGCACGTTACAATATCATAAATTGGACAGGCTTTCAGCAAAATCCTAAATTATTTATTTGAAAGCGGACACATGACCTTAAAAACGTATCTGATTCTCTGGCAAAAAAAAGAGTATCGGTATTTGTACTTTAAAAAAAACCACAGTATCAGTGTATCTTTAGTTGTGAAAAGTAATGCTTTGTTAATCTGAAGAGAAATCTGGCTCATAACTTTTGTAGCTGGTTCCTAGACTCAAAGGAAATTTGACAAGCCCTGCTAAGTTTGGTATAGATTTACAGAAAATGTAGCTCCAAAATATCTGGTGGGCTGAGGTTACTGACCCATGCAACGGTGGGCTGCGTGCCTGTATATTATGGGTATTTGATCTAGCTCTGCCATGCTGTATCTATTGAAAATGATGCTTTACACAAAAAAAACACCCCTCGAAATAAGGCTAATTTTTCCATCACATCGAACTGCATTTAAAATTGTGGCATTAGCTGGTGTTTACATGTCAGCTCTGTAGCCCATATTGTAAAACAAGCATGCCATATTTTGCTTTAATAAAAAGAACTTCATAGTGAAACGATTAATCGGAGCGCTCAAACCAATCTGCTATGGGAAAAGTGAGCACTTTTATTAAGTTGTGATTAGTAGGTCACCTCCTCCATGTACTACTGAAACCTGTTTTGCATATCTAAATGTTGGAATTTTCTGAGAATTTTATTTAGCAAGTCCGTCCTACCCCCAAGTCCTATAAATGGCTGGCAGCCAGCCTCCAAGCTGGAATCCTGAAGCCTTTACATTGACTCGAGGGGTCTTCCTTGCCTTTCCTAGGTCACAGTAGAGTCAGGGAACGTGGTGCGAATCAATGAAGAGGCCCTGGGATTCCCTTTGATTAGGCAGGACTTCACAGACCGAACCAGAAAGTGTGTAGTATCGGATCAGGACTCTGTCGGCTAATTGCAAATACTGCACGACTTATACCAGATGCATTCCCAGCAGCCATGGACAGTTCCCTCAGCAGTCAAACTAGATCATTATCAATCCAATATACATATAGGCAAGATTCGGCTGAGACAAAAAACATAATAACCATCACAGCACTGAATTATAACATATTGTCAAAGGTTTCCGTTTCAGCAACAGTGAAGAAATTCCAAAACTAAATAACTGTTGTTGTATTCAACTAAGCGAAAAGTTATCAGGATTTCAGCAGATAAAGGATAGTAAATATTAGTGATGAGACACTGTTAGACGGGCATATGGGACATAATAGAAACACACCTTTAACCTGAATAGGATCCTGAGGGAACAGGACTTTTTGCTCTGCCTTCCCTTGATCGAGTCCTAGGAGTAAAAAGAAAGTTATTATTAAAATATAAAATATATATATATATATATATATATATTATATATACACAAACACACAACAGCAAGATTCTACCGTTTCCTAGAAAGTATTTCTTAGAGGAAGGTTAACGGTCTGTGCCAGTGAAATACTTAAGGCCCTGTTCACACCTGGGCGTTTTACAGCGCATTCCTACGCGCTGTAAAACGCCCGAACACGGAAATCCCATGATTTCCTATGGAGCCCGTTCACACCTGAGCATTTTACAGCACGTAGAGTAACAGGGAGCCATAAAGTGTTGTACATTTGATACTGAATCTCCGCAATGAAAGAAGAATCGACCAGCCTGGACATGTATTTAAAGTGAACCTGTAAAAACCAGCTGCACCTTCCAAGTAATGTCCCATCAAGCAATGACATCACATTGGTCTTAAATATCAATGTGATTTCTCATCTGTTACATATTGCTAGCGGCTTCATACCTGGATCCAGGGACAGGTCTCTTCCTTCATGGGCTTTGGGGGTCACTACAAAGCTGTGCTTCAGCAAAGGGCTGTCCTGCAAAATGGCTTTTTGTAGCCCACAGCAACCACGCACCGATTACTGAAAATATTAACATATTTGCTGGCAAAAAAATATTTATTGAGCGACTGATTGTTCTGTTCTTCAAGCCGGTCTACAGTGCCGTTACATTTCTTGTTCTGGAGAGGCAATATTCACCACTGGAATTGCACCATTTTCCTGCACCTATATAGTGCTTTTCACACTAGGAGGCAGAATAAACTGCATTAATGCTGATGAGAGGCAGTATTGCAATAAGCTTCTTTAACCCCTTCACTACCGATCGATATATCGCAGGCTTCAAAAGGCACCATCTGGTGCCCCGATATCGAGATATCTCGATATGCAGCCCAAAAGCAAACAAAATTTGTTTGCTGCAAACACTATTTGTTTGCAGCAAACAAATGTTGTTTGCTTTTGGGCTGCAGAAGGTGCCCCCAAAAGGTTTAGCACCATGGGCATAATGCCCAAAGAGCTAAAACTGAAAAATCAACTGCTCAAAGCTCTGAAAAATTGGGCTTTCAGCGGCCGATGCAGGAGAAAAAGAAAATAGACCAGCCGCTAAAACCTCTAACTCAATTTCGCAGTAGATGTCGCCATCTACTGGCCAAAAATAGGTTATTTACACTAAGAAATACAACGGGTATAAAAACGCAAATATTTCTTACTTTAGGCTAGGGTCAAACGAAAGCATTTTTCCCCGCGAACGTAAAAAAGTGCGTCCGAACGAATTGACGTATTTTTTCACGGAATTCGCGAAAACGGTCATACGATGCGCATTTTCGTGCGTGATTTTTTACGGATCGTCAATAAAACACTTCTTGCGTCTGGACGTTATGTTGGCCGGACATTAGCAGCGTCTGACGTCTCCTAATCACGCAAACACGCCGCTATGCCGCAGCTGCGCACTCTGTACGTCCGTACTAGCGGTTCGGCGTTCTCGAAAAAATGCGTTCGTTTTCCACTTGCGTTGCGCGGCCGGACTTTCGTGCGACCGTACTTCGTATATTGGCCGTCATTGTCCGTCATTGCCCGTCATTTGCTGCTAGTGCGGCCGTAATTATGTGCGCCAGAACCCACGTTAAAAGTGCGCTGGTCTGACCCCAGCCTTAGAATGAATTAAAAATGATTTTACACAAAAAAAAACCACTGGTTTCTGACAATGGTTTTTGGGAAAATCATTTGTTAGTGAAGGAGTTAAAGCGTTTTCTTGTAAAAGTAAATATTTCTGCTTAAAGTATCCAAAACTACTAAATATTCAAATGGCTACCTGTGCGGCCACTAGATTACAGTAAAGTGCTACCTGTTCATTAGAACAGTAACTACTAAATCGCACTATACCCATTTCTGGGTTTGTTTTTTAGGACAGTCTTTGTCAGAGTACTGTTTGTTTTGTATTTGTCCTGTGGGTTTTTGATTATTTTGTATTAATGTATAAATGTTTTTTGTTTTTAATTATCAAGTGTTTTTCCCCACAGTTATACCATTTTTATTTATATTTTTCTTCGTGCATTCACGTTCAATTCTTTTCTATTTTGATTTTCATTAGATATTAAACCCTCCCAGCTGTAGCAAAAACTGTTAGGCAAGAAGGAATTAAACACAAACAAAAAAACAAAAACAATAAAAAAAAAAGGTCTCCTTCACACTGGCACAGCAGCAAGTGATGGATTTCAGAAAAATTATCATGTGTTTGCTTTGCTAATGACAGCAGATGTTTTTGTCTCCATAAATCTGATGTTGGGGAGATGAAGCTTGAAGTAATGCAATTTAGATATTCAAGATCTATAATAAGGACAAGTTGTTTTTCCTAAACTACTTTTTTCCGCGTGCAATGAAATTCAATTATATTAACTATTTAACAGGGAGCTGTGTATTCCTCCTGCACGGTGGCCGCATTAAGGGAGGCGGGGGAATGGGGTAAGTGTGCTTTGCGTCCCCGTTTCCTTTAACGACAAATCGCAAAGTGCCCCCCATAGAGGATAACCGGCTTCGTGATGTGAAATGGCTCATTTGTGTTTTTCTGTAATTATTACTTTGCAGAAATAGCACAGGGAGATGTTTTTGGATATTTTAAGACGGTCTGCCATTTATAATATTTTAAGCCGGTCTGCCATTTATATCTATCAGTGTGTGTGTGCGTGCGTCATACTGATCTCTGTTACCCTATCCTTATCTTAGCACCCCACTCCCTTGTCCCTGTATGGCAGGGATGCTCGTCTTGTCCCTCCAGATGTTTTGGAACTACATCTCCCATGATATGTAGTCACGCATAACATCGACAGAACTTTGTGGGGGAAATGTAGTTCCTAATCAACTGGAGGACGAAGGCTGAGCATTTCCTGCTGTACAGTGTCAAATCGCAGATTATTACCAAATGCCTTCCTAATGAAAATCACGCCACGTTTCATCATTAAGGAGCGGGGAATCCAGGATTAGAAAGGACCACTATAGCCACCAACGGGTGCCGGACAAAATCCCTACAGCCAGGTTCCCTAATGCCAACATCCCGACGGCCAACTTCCAGACAGAACAAGTGCCGGTCATCCCAACTTCCCTACAGGGCCAACTTCCAGATATCCATAATCCCAGCGGCTAACCCTAAAACTAACACCCTAACCCTAGGTTTAAGGGGATTAGGACTAGGTTTAGGGGGGGGGGGGGTGTTAGGGTCAGGGCTAGGGGGTTAGGGCTATGATTGGGGGGGCTAGGTTTAGGGGGGGTTAGGGCTAGGTTTAGGGGGTATGGGCTAGGGGGATTAAGGTTAGGCTAGGTTTAGGGGGTTAGGGATAGGTTTAGGGGGTTAAGTTAGGTTTAGGGGGGGTTAGATTTAGGGGTTAAGGAGTAGGGTTAGTGTTAGCCGCTGGGATTTTGGATGTCAGGGAGTTGTCCGTGTAGGGAAGTTGTCCGTGTAGGGAAGTTGTCCGTGTAGGGAAGTTGTCCGTGTAGGGAAGTTGTCCGTGTAGGGAAGTTGTCCGTGTAGGGAAGTTGTCCGTGTAGGGAAGTTGTCCGTGTAGGGAAGTTGTCCGTGTAGGGAAGTTGTCCGTGTAGGGAAGTTGTCCGTGTAGGGAAGTTGTCCGTGTAGGGAAGTTGGTCGTGTAGGGAAGTTGGTCGTGTAGGGAAGTTGTCGTGTAGGGAAGTTGTCCGTGTAGGAAGTTGGTCGTGTAGGGAAGTTGTCCGTGTAGGGAAGTTGGTCGTGTAGGGAAGTTGGTCGTGTAGGGAAGTTGGTCGTGTAGGGAAGTTGGTCGTGTAGGGAAGTTGGTCGTGTAGGGAAGTTGGTCGTGTAGGGAAGTTGGTCGTGTAGGGAAGTTGGTCGTGTAGGGAAGTTGGTCGTGTAGGAAGTTGTCGTGTAGGGAAGTGGTCGTGTAGGGAAGTTGGTCGTGTAGGGAAGTTGGTCGTGTAGGGAAGTTGGTCGTGTAGGGAAGTTGTCCGTGTAGGGAAGTTGTCCGTGTAGGGAAGTTGTCCGTGTAGGGAAGTTGGTCCGTGTAGGGAAGTTGGTCGTGTAGGGAAGTTGGTCGTGTAGGGAAGTTGGTCGTGTAGGGAAGTTGGTCGTGTAGGGAAGTTGTCCGTGTAGGGAAGTTGTCCGTGTAGGGAAGTTGGTCGTGTAGGGAAGTTGGTCGTGTAGGGAAGTTGGTCGTGTAGGGAAGTTGGTCGTGTAGGGAAGTTGGTCGTGTAGGGAAGTTGTCCGTGTAGGGAAGTTGGTCGTGTAGGGAAGTTGGTCGTGTAGGGAAGTTGGTCGTGTAGGGAAGTTGGCATTAACCCAAACACCCACCAACACCTTTGGCTTTACTTTAAACGGTCATAGTGAGGCGAGTGTCGTCTCACGCACAATTTGGGTGTCCCTGTGGGATGTGACAATCTTCCAAAAGCAGAGGCTTTCATTCATCTGGAACCGGGACTGACCGGCTGTGGGGCAGCAATGTACAATTCTGTGCATTCCTGCCCATCCAGTGCCTCTCGCATGCTCTGATCTCTGCCCACCTCCTCCTTTTACTTTCAAGTACACTTTGATGACATATGTGACCTATAGGACGAGGAAAACCAACCAACACACATACCTCCCATACATAGGGCTCCTTTTGATGCTATCGGGTTTTTGTTTAATTGCTGGGGATTCAGTCAACCATACCTGAAAAATGATGATTAGATGAAGAGCAGGCCACCAGGAAAAGCATATTTGTGTCTGTTACGGTGACATGATAACAGAATGCAGTACATAGTGTGTATGGTGTATATATATATATATATATTATATAATTCATGTTAATGATGCAATAACTACTGCTTTACTGACAATTACATACAGGTCTATTCACTAAAAGGTGAGACTCTGGAGAATTGGCAGGGGAGGAGAACAATCAAGACCAAGTGGAGATGGAGTGCCTGCCAACAAAACCCAAAATATGACGAGGGGCAAACACATACCAGAATCGGCCAGCTCCAGATTGAGAATCCAAAAAAAAAAAATTCCAAAAAGGCACTCCAAAGCATCTGATTTAGGACGACCAGGGCCGGATTAACATTGGGGCTACTGGAGCCCAGAGTCTGAAATAAGTCCATGACAGGCTGTTCGAGGCTCTGCAATCCCAACAAACCTTATAAAAAAGTTACAAAACAGCTGACCTATTCAACTTTGGTATCAGCTAGTTTTCTGTGACCTATAGGTCTGTATAAAAACACATAAATTCAGCACAGCGATTTAACCACACTACACCTGGGCAGCAGGGTACACCGTTAGTATTCAACCCCCCTGTCATGTGAAATTATCAGGTCTATTCACTAAAGGGTGAACTCTGTTCTCTTCTCCTGCCAATTCTCCAATCTAGATCAAATAGCCGATTTGGAAAGCGAGACAAAATGGGAGAATTTTTCTGGTTTGGCTATTTTGACCTAGAATTTTCACTTCTCCAGTCATTCTCCCGAGTTTCACCTTTATTGAACAGACCTGATAATGTGATTATTAACATACATTGCACCAACTATAGTTCAGCAGCAGATTGATCATGGCTACTAAAGCGTGCCTATATGAAAATCCAATGTTTAACCCTTTCGCTGCTGAGGCATTTCACACCTCTGTGCTGAGGTCATTTTTACCGGTTTCGCTCATCATGTTTAACCGCGTTTTGAAGCCTTATTTTAATATATGGTCCAGACATATTATAGATCGTTCTTTCCGGCAGATTCATAATATATCATTATTATATGTATACGTCATGTCCTGTCTGTATATTATAACAAAAAATGCAATACAATTTGAATTTTCAATAATTTACAATGTGTAAAGTGGGGTTTTTTTTTCACATTTTTAACTTGCGAACATTTGCGGTTATTTTTTTGGGGGGAAAATTACGTGATTTTTAACAAACGCACCGCATACAAAAATCGTTAGTGCAGCATCATTGTTCACATTATAATTGAAATGGGAACAATATTTCTGCATTAACCAAAACAAAAAAAGTTATTTTTTTTTTAATAATTTTTTTTATTTTTTACTTTTACATGGTCATGTTTGATATCGTTGGAAAGGCCAGGCTCTGGCCGATCCAGCAATGCCAAACATTAACCCCTAGCTACCACAGATCGGGAGATAGGGGGTTCATTGGAACCCCCTATCTCCACCATTGGTGGAAACTAGGGGTTAAGTCCAAGACTGACGTCATCGCGCTATGCACAATGTCATCAGGGGGAGTTCCCGGAAGCTTGGCTGACATCCAAGATGTCGGTCAGATCCGGGAGAGGATCACGATTCGGCATCCAAGAGGTTAAAGGCAGGCACGGTTTGGAAGGGCAGGCTGTGCCCTTCCAAACCGTGCCTGCCTTTAAGCCTCTGGTCCCCCGCGATTGGGAGGGAGAGAGGTCCAAAAGGACCTCCCCCTCCCTTTCAGGCACCTCCTCCGCACTCGCGGGGGGCGCCTGAAATAGATGTCATCGAGCCGCCGCGATGACATCTATCTTCCCCCCTGGGGTTCCGGACTGACATGCTAGATGTCAGCAAGCACCGGGGGAGCCAGCAATCAGCCGGAATCCCGGCTGATTGCTGTCTCCTGTGCTAGGATGCGCTCAGCGCGTCCGTAGCACAGGAGGAACACTTGGCAGGATGCGCTCAGCGCGTCTTTAGCAGCCGAGTGGTTAAAATGAAGGTTTCAAAGAAAAGTAGAGCGAAAAGACAAAATTAAGCACCTAGGACCAAACGTGAAAACTGGAGAAGCTGTAGAATACATTTCTGTCTGCCAATACACCGTGATCCAAAAGGAAACCATGGTGTATTGAAAGGTTCTTCGGGTTGCCAATTTTTCTCCAAACATGCAATATTTTATCAAATGGTGCTGTGTTAAGGCTACAACAAATCAACTTTTTAGTTAGTTTTAAAGGGACACTACCACCAAAAAATAAATAAATCATTTGATTGTTGCCGAGATCTTAGGTTTCAAAGCTTCTTTCTGTTCACAAAAAGAAATGAGGGGGTGCTGGAGGGAGATATGGAGAAGCTGGGGAGGAGATAAGGAGCTGGGAAGGTGCAGGGGTGGAGATAAGGGGGTGCTGGGAGAGAGATATGGAGAAGCTGGGGAGGAGATAAGGAAAAGATAGTGAGAATACAGGGAAATGGTGGGGAGGAAATAGGGAGATGCAGGGAAGAAGGAGAAACTAGGTGGAGGGAGATGGGGAGAAGAGGAAAAGCTGGGTAGAAGGAGCGAGACCAGGGTAGATAAGGCTGAGAAAAAGGAAAGATGGTTGTAGGACAGATAGAAGTGAAAGAGACATAAAAAAAAAAAATTCTATTAGTGTCACGTTCCATCCTCTGATCCCCTGAACCTGCATTCAGCATCTGCAACCAGCTATCATCGCAGCAGTTATCCTGGAACCACCCTGGTGGTTCACTTCATGTACTACTCCTCAGTAATAACCAGCACTGGTTCAGAGAGTAAACAGTTAAACACCAAACAGGTCACACCACACACCAAAATAAAGGCACCACGCCCCCCTGCTACATCATAGTGCTTCGTTCCCCACAGAGAGAAGTGCTGTGCTCTGTTGCTCCTGTATAACCCCAGCCTTGTCTAGAATCCCTTTCCCAATATCTGCTCCTGTATTTCAACCAACTCACCATATCCTTGGTCTCCAGCAACCGCACTCACCATGTTCAGCAATCTGGTCAGTCTGTTTCTCCATCCACCTCCACCCATTCCTGTGTCTGTGCAGTATACTGCAACTTGGGCTCAGCCATCCCCTCATACTCTGGTGCCACCCGGTACCAGTACGTGACAATTAGTTAGAAAGATTTTTTAATATGAGGGGTACAATTTATGGAAACGGGCCACCAGGTGGTACTCTGATGAAAAAAGGTTGGGTACCACTGCTGTAGATGAACCACAGATGTAAAGTGAAGCTGTACTGGTCTGTGGCAATTCGGGACCTTGTGATTGAGGCACAATGCCCGCTTTCCAAGGTTGGACAGAAATGCATGTACAAAATAAACGTGGTGTGTAACGGATTATAAACATTTGAGTGTACTTATGCACAGTACAGGGTGACAGCAATTTAATCCAATGCCTGTAGGTCTCTGTATTAATCACATTACAGAGCAGCACATTAAATGACTTTCATTCTGCAAAAACAGAACAAGCCCAGACAGCAAATAATTAACAGACTGAAAATACACAAACCAGCCCATCCCCAACCCTCACCCATTTCTCAATCTAGAAAATCGCACAGAGGTCAGCGGATATCTGTATGGTCTATCTTTATAGCGGGATAATGAAAAAAAACAAAACAAACCAATGTGTGTCACACACACACACACACACACCATAAACACTGTTTCGCACGCAACAAAAAGCATCAAAATTATTGCTGGGGGGAGGGGTGACCAAGTATTCAGCTTCAGATTACTCTTCAATGCTAAAAAGTAACCATCCTACAATGAACTGGAACGTATTTATTGGTTATTGAATCGCACAACCAAAGCAACATCCCAAACTGCAGGCACACAAAAACACACTGAAATATTTCACACACACAATACAGCAATTCCACGTAATACACTTCTGTTAGTAATTTGTGTACATCTAATTTTGTGGATCTGGAATAGAGACACAAAAGGGATCAAACTGTGATACATGATGCCATAGCAGTTGACATTTCAAAAACGTATCCAGGTCAGCAAACTAGCATCACTTGGCCACCAACAGGAGAGTCACATGCTTCTGATCAATAGAAATATACAAGGTAAAACTGCCCATTAAGGCCCCGTTCACACCTGGGCGTTTTACAGCGCGTTCCCGTGCGCTGTAAAACGCCTAAACACGGAAATCCTATGATTTCCTATGGGGCCGGTTCACACCTGGGCATTTTACAGCGCCTAGTAACGCGCTGTATAAACGTCTTACGCCCAAAGAAGTACAGGAGCTTCTTTGGGGCATATTGCAGCGCGTTCGCAGCCATAGACTGCAGGGTGAATGCACTGCAATGCGCGTTTTTACGTTTGCGCTATACGCACGTCAAAAAAACGCTCAGGTGTGAACCCAGCCTAAATGGTCTGCATATTTAAATGGCCCCGAGTAAAGCACACGATCACCCAGCAATGCCACTAAACATTTATTCTATACATTATTAATGATCTAATGCAAACCAATACCTATAAAATAAATATATGAATGGATTCCGCCCTTTTGTTTTGGTCCAATGAAGCACAAAGACTAGCGATAACACAGGAGAGTTTGAGATGTATTACTAGGCTGTAAAATGTTAGATTTATAGTTTTATAAACCAGACGTCCTTTGATAAGACTGTATCTTATTATAGCACTATGGAGAACTTCCTCCCCTCAAACGTAGATTTATTTACTAGAACAAAGTAATTCTATAGACTGGTCGTCAATATTTACAGCTTACTGTGTTGTTTCTAACACTAAGGCTGGGTTCACACCTAAGCGTTTTACAGCGCGCTCCTGCACGCTGTAAAACGCTCAAACAGTGAAATCCCATGATTGCCTATGTGGGCATATCCCACCTGGCCGTTTCTCAGCGCGCAGGAATGCGCTGAGAAACGGCCGATGCAAAAAGAAGTCCGGGAGCTGCTTTTCTGCATATAGCCGCGCGTTCGCGGCCATATCATAGCCGCGAACGCGCTGCAACACACGTTCCCACGTTCCCACGTTTTTTCGTACGCGCGAACGTGCGTAAAAAAAACGCGCGCATTGCGCGACTCAGCGCAACGCTGTGGTGTGAACCCAGCCATACTCTCACTATATTCAAAAAAACAACCACCCCTCTTCATTGTTAAATAAAATACCACAATAGGTCGATTAGGGATGCACCAGTATCGATACTAGTATCAGTACCAATACTGCCGTTTGCACGAGTACTTGGTACTCGTGCAAATGGCCCGTGCAAATGGCCCGATACCGGAATCCAGCGCTGGGCCAGCTTGCCGGTAACCGCGGGGCTGGGGAAACGGCCGCGTGCATGAAAAGCACTCGGCCAGCGTTCCCCTCCGGCAGGCCGCATACTCACCTAGCGGTGGGTCCGGTCGCAGGGCTGTGACGCGGCCGCCAGCCGAGATCTCGTGGGAGCCTCCTGCGAGATCTCGGCTGGAGGCAGAGTCAAGGCCTCCACGGCCCGGCGGCCACGTCACAGCCATGTGACCGGATCCACCTTCCGTGTCCTCAAATTAATGTGAGCTGGGGGCAAGCTCCATATCCATGGGAGCTGGGGGCAAGCTCCATGTGAGCTGGGGGCAAGCTACAAGGTCGATAGTAATTTATCATTAAATGCAGCCATAATAAATGTGGTTGCTGTAAAGAGAGGAATGAATGCTTTCCTTCCATGATATGGTAAGACATACCTGCTGTGGATTTATCTGAAGCGTTCCCCCCACCGGCCCCTTTCATGGCCGTCTCATCCTTGCGATCCTCTGAATACAGTCGTACATTGGCTTGGATCAACACCCGACTTGATGGCAGCCAGTACAGCACTCCTCTGCTCCCCATGGAGGTTTGCCAGCCTTCAGCAGAACAAGGAAAAATAAAAAAAAATAAGAATCATGATTTAATACATATATATATATAATACTCAAGAGGTTTTTATTTGTAGATTTTATATAAAACATAAATGTATAGAAAGCTTAAAAATAGCATGTTGTATACATAATGGAAACATACTGGTGTGTGTGCACCTCATTAGGTCTCCATAGGATTCCTAAAAAAACACAACCTAAACGATGTGGGTTATTCACGAATCACCATTGTTTACCATTGCTGCAATTACAATAAACTCCGGCTGCCCAGGGAGGGAAATTCAAACAGCAGCAGGTGAAGCTTTCTGAATACATTGAGGCTCTTAAATTTTCCAAAAAACAAAATAATAATATCCATGTTCCTCCATCTGCAGTGTCCAAGAGGTATAACCTGAGCGTCCGGAGTACAGGAAAACAGTGCTGGGGACAACTTGTTGATTCAGAGGTATGGAAATTTAAAAGATTTTACTTGTTCAATTTACAAAAGCAGTAGCCAGAGCCGCGTTCAATACCTCAGCAGCTGCTGAATTGATGCAGCGTAGCAATTCAGTTTGCTACATACAGCAGTGTCATTGAACGCTTTGGATGCAAATTTTGAAGCAAAAATTGCCGACAATGCAACCAGCTCACACACACACATGGGTATATAGTGCTGCTGGCTTCAAATTAATGTTTAGCAGAGCTGAGCACCTCTGCATAGGGGAAAAACATATCAGGGGGGATATAAATTTGACAATTACAGTTCCATTTCTTTTTATATTTTATATTACCACTTAAATGTAAATAGTTACCATTTTCCAATAGATATTTGGTGCTTTGGTCAACAAACCCCTCGAAATGGACATTGCCGTACTGGATAATAAACTTGTTCCATGGCGGCGGCCATCGTTAGAACGTCACACTCAGCTACTCGCAGCATCTCTCCGAGTCGCTGCAAGTGCTAAGTTAGCAGGGCTGAGCGGCAGAACGGCGTTCAGTGGCAAGTTGCTAACTTAGCACTTGCAGCGGCTGAGGTATTGAACGCGGCTCAGATCTACATGTCCCTCACAACAAACTAGATGTCCTGGAATATACCTGAAAATTATATATAAACAATTAGATATAAGTAAAACAACACACAAGGTGCATGTACACAAATCGTTACAAAATGTCAATCACACAGATTTATTTTAGAGACACTGGATACGAGCTGGGAAGGTCTCTCCTACAATAGCTGTCTGTGATCTCCAATAGCCTTTCAAACCAGGGAGCTTTCCTCTGCTTGGAAGGCTGTCAAACAGCTTGCGTTGGGACAGCCTTCTGGGATTCCAGTAAGCACTACACAATATGCGCGGTGCCTATTGGTCAGCGCTTCTTCATAGAGCTTCATTAAGTGCAATCAGATTGGCTGAGAGCACTGCTGAGCACAAAGTTAGCGTCTGCTTCACCGTGAAGCAGATACTGTCAGTCCTGAAAAGAGTCAAGGATAAGCAGGAGAAAACGTTTTCAGCCATTAATGACCAACCTCTCTGTCCCTCCTCCCAGTTTTTAGCTTTTAAAGTATCCCTGTTCGAAAAAAAACAACAAAAAAAACCACCACCAACAGTAGAGAAAAAAAAAAAAAAAAGGCACCATTTGCAAAACATAAAAGTGCATTTGAAAAACACTGCGCTATTGTTCTTTTCGGACCTGAAATTGTGGGATTCGATCTCCAGGAGATAAGTGATCTGGCAGTCTCAGTACTGCGGCAACAAGAGATGCTCAGCTGCCCAATTAAAGCCTTGTAAATGACCGTATACAGGGTTTCCATGTAATTGGGCAGACTAGATGGGCCGAAAGGTTCTTATCTGCCGACATTTTTCTATGTTTCTATGTTTCCCCAAATCATAAAGTCAGAGGACATGAAAGACATATGAAGAGGTCTCTACAGGAAATGCATTTATTACAAGCGTGAGGGCACAGCTTACCAATTAATTTAATCAGAGTGAATGGAAGATCGAACTAGTGTCACCCGGCGATCACATGACTACATTAGACTTTTATTTTATCCACGACCTCAACTAGTTTATAGAAAACCATGCCGAAAGATACCAAAAGAGCACTTTGACCAAAACACAACAGAACATAAACCAGCAAAGACGTGTGTGTGTGTGTGTGTAATATATATATATTTTACACACACGTTATAATGGAGGGCAAAAAGTGAGAATAAAAGCCTTCACATAGCAAATAATAAAAGTTTATAATTGTAGACGACATTTACACAATAAGCCCGAAACAGCTGTCCAGGAGTGGCTGTGACTCGTTGCATAAACTGACCTTTGCGAAAAAGCCATCTAGTATAGCATCGCACTGGCAAGGAAAGTTCTGTGTTAAAACCAAACCCAGGATGCAAAACCGTGGGAAATTGGAGACTTCATTTGCATGTCCTACCCAGAGTTCCTTGCTGCATATGGGGAATGTAGCACGTGAGCTCTGGAGTAGTTCTCTGAATTGCTAGGTGTAAAGGTCTTCTACAATTCTAAAACTTAAAATAATATACATAAAAAAATAAAAAAAAATAAAAGCTTCTTTTTATATAAGAATAGTCCAGAATAGTGCCCTCCCACACCGGTCATTGCCCAATATGAAGGCCCTTTCATTCACAGTAGGACTGGCAATAACTTTCATGAAGCATGGAAAGATCCTG
This sequence comes from Leptobrachium leishanense, assembly GCA_009667805.1. Taxonomy (NCBI): domain Eukaryota; kingdom Metazoa; phylum Chordata; class Amphibia; order Anura; family Megophryidae; genus Leptobrachium; species Leptobrachium leishanense. The sequence goes on from CM019063.1 coordinate 475,599,671, forward strand.
CACAAACCATTTTCCATTTGCAGCTTTATCCTGCCCAAGCTGCCGATACAGAATACAGGTCAGGCGCACCCCTTATCCAAAACACAGAGACTCTGAAAAAAACCCCAGAATTTTTGGAGCCTTTCCAGATTTTAGTAAATCCAAATAAAAGGGCACTCCAGATAAACGCTACGGCTTGGAAACCAAAGCTACCGAACGCTGCAGCAGAGCGCGGCACATGCTGGGAGCCTCTGGGTAGCCCGAGCATATGACATGTTACCGGGAGCCTTGCTGACTCCAGACATCATGTCCACAGCAGAAGATTGCAGAGCACAAACGTGTTTACACACTGGGAGCTGCAGCAGGAAGGAGTTTGTGGCTCTCCTGCCAAGCTCTCCTGAGATCGGGCAGCCCAGCGAGCAGCATGCTGTGCAGAAACATGCCATTTAAGGCTAGGGTCAGACGAACACAGTGCGAACACGCGTGCAGCTGCACTTTATCACGGCCGTAGTAGCAGCAAATGACGGCCAATGACGGGCAATATACGAAAGTGCGGCTGCGCAACGCAAGCGGCAAACAAACGCATTTTTTTCAAGAACGTGATACCGCTAGTACTGACGTACAGAGTGCGCTGCGTCCGCGTGATTAGGAGACGTCAGACGCTGCTAATGTCCGGCCAACATAACGTCCAGAAGCAAAAAAGGGTTTTATTGATGATCCACACAAAATCACGGACGAAAATGCGCATCGTATGACCGCTATCGCGTATTCCGTGAAAAAATACGTCCATTCGTTCTAATGCACTTTTTCATGGACGACGTGAAAAATGCGTTCGTCTGACCCGAGGCGAAGAAGTGTTGCAGAGGTCTCCCAGAGTGTGTACATGTTGGGGAGCTGCAGCAGAAAGGGGATCGCGGCTCTCCCACCACAATCCCCTTCCTCTCTGACAGCAGGCAGCCCCACTTATAGAGACCGGAGCTTATAAGTAAAACTAAAATTTTTATTTGAAACTAAAAGAAACCAGAACATAAAGACGAACCAAGGAAAGTATAAAAAGAAAGACTATGTGGCTCCAGTCAGCCTGATAAATGCCACATAGGCTCTACTAGGGGGATACAAGCAATCAAACAGCCTAAATTCTGTCAACTCCTATCAAAAGTGAAGAAACAGGCCTTCGTGGGTCCGCATAAGGCTAGGGTCAGACGAACGCATTCTGTGCGGACTGTGATTCCGTGCACAACGGACGTACTTTCTGACTGACGACCAGGTAGTGGCCACACGGTCCGTTTTTGTGACAGACATTTTCTTTGACTGCTGTAGATGGGAAATAAAATTAATATGAAAAAACATTTCATCCGTCAAAAATGCTGGACGTCAAAAATGCAGGCCGTCTGACTACGTTCCATCACTCACACACAAAGCTATGCGGACGTGGCGCACTCTGTGCGTCCGTTCTAGCGGTTTTACGTTCTTGCCTAACTTGCGTCTGAAAGCCGCGTCCGTTGTGCGTCCGCACTTCTGTGCGGGTCTCTATTGATCATAATTCTATGCTACCACGGACGGTAAAATGTGCGGCAACACTGCGCTCGTCTGACCCGAGCCATAATAGGACAGAGAGAAGCTGCTATAGAGAGAGTTCCCCAATGGGATGAGCGGCAAGTTAAATTGTAGGGCTGCAACTAACGATTATTCTCATAAAATCGATCAGTTGGCCGATTAATCGGATAAAAAAAATGTGTTTACTTAAAGAACCACAACCCCTACCCCTTTTTTCATAAGTAATTTGCGTAGTGTACGGAACTTTCATACGTACATATGCAAATTGCGTATCTTGCGTACTCTCTACAAGGTATGCAAGTGCTTGGTCAGATGGATGGGTTGATGCTGCGAGTGCTTGGTCAGAGGGATGGGTTGATGCTGCGAGTGCTTGGTCAGAGGGATGGGTTGATGCTGCGAGTGCTTGGTCAGAGGGATGGGTTGATGCTGCATGCGCAGCTTAAGCCAATGTTTGCGTTCTCAAATTAACGTGGCTACAACCACCTGGTCATAGTTGATGATGTCAGCATAACACTGGAGTTACTAAGCTAAAGTGGTCATTGTGCGTAGAGTCTCCCTTTTAAATAATTTTGTGAACAGACTGAGTGGGAGGAGGTACTGGAGGTGGATGGGAGTGACTTTGCTCACTTGACCTGAGTGTGAGAGGGAGTGGGTATGGACAAAAGACCGGATCTGAGTGTGGGAGTGAGTTTTGGGAAAGGGACCAGACCAAAGGGAGGGAATATCAGTTCCCGACCAAAGAGGGTGTGGCAGGGAGGGTGGGGCAGTGGCGCAGGACTCCAGCTTCAAGTAAGGATAAAATGGCGTCGCGCCCATACTCACCGGAGCGGCAGCAACTGCCAGGAGTAACAGCCCAGTTAATGTATGAAACATAACAAGGAAAAAAAGTGTCATCTGCGCTCGTTTCTATGTGTTCCATTTACAACAAATAACTGAGGTTTTTGTTTGTTTCAATGGCCATTGCAACGTAAGCTCACTTGCCACTTCAAGGCACCTCTTTACAGAGTGAGTACCTAACAAATGTAACCAAAAGGCCACTCTACTGAGCAGCTCCAAGCCCCTCCTGCTGCTTTTCAGCTAAGGAGAGGCAGAGATATGGTGGCGGTGGCAGTTGCTGCCGCTCCGTTGAGTATGGGCGCGACGCCATTTTTTCGGTATTTATGTATATCATGCTTGTAACACCAGTCCGTCGTTCTGCAGCTGTTCCTCTTTCCATGTTTTTGTTTTTAATCCCAAATGGGAAGTGTTTGTTGCGTGTATAAATAAAACCCACCATATCTCTGCCTCTCATTAGCTGAAAAGCAGCAGGAGGGGCTTGGAGCTGCTCAGTAGAGCGGCCTTTTGGTTACATTTGTTAGGTACTCACTCTGTAAAGAGGTGCCTTGAAGTGGCGAGTGAGCTTACGTTGCAATGGCCATTGAAACAAACAAAAACCTCAGTGTTTTGTTGTACATGGAACACATAGAAACGAGCGCAGATGACACTTTTTTTCCTTTTTCAAGTAAGGATAAAAACACAGGCATACAGCTCCTTCACCCAGTGGCAGTATACTATTGTTTGTGTTATAGTTCTGCTACTGTTGTAAACGGAATAAAAACAAACTGGTTGTGTCGGACATAACCCTAGAACTAAATCATACCTAGTAAAGCAGCGGCGTGTCTTTTCCAATCCGCTCCGAAGCTGAGGTTATTTACGTTTAACTCCGTCTGACTCTAAACAGTGTGTGCTGTACACAGGACGATCAATCGATGATTAAAATAGTTGACAACTATTTTAATCATTGATTAGTTATCGATTAGTTGTTTCAGCCCTATTAAATTGCAATAGGTAAAGGAAAGGCTGAGGCCCAAAAAAAAATCAATGCTGGGTGCACTACCAGCTTAGAGCCAACCCACCCCAAGATTAACACCAAGCTACAGAGACAAAAAAAATATCTAATATCAAAAACACAATCTGCATGGGAGTAAGCACTCCATAGGTCAGTGATAAGCTCCTATCTCAGTCAATCAATATCCTTTGTTCTATCCATGTTCCAGGGTTACCCCCCATTTCTGTTGCTGGATATTGACGGTCACTATTCCTGCAGGGGATTTCTTTTGTGCTTCTACTTATTTACCTGCCTTAGTATAGCGGCGTCCATATATTTCCAAGCCCCACTTACATTCAGGCATGATGCTTGGCAACATGGAACGCGTCAGTGAAGACTGCAAAGCGCTCCCCGCAGGAAGATCATTGCGGCTCACCTCTAGCAAGCTCCTTCCTCTAAAAGCATTGGAATCTCCCGGATTCTAAAAACCGGAAGAATCCAAAATCTGGAATGCTCGGGGGTCCCAAGCTTTCTGGATTAGGGGTGCCTGACCTGTATTTGTGCGCCAGTATCGACAGCAGTGCGGTGCACACAGCGAATTCTGGAGTCAAGAGGATTCCATGTAGCCAACAACAACAACCCTGGACAGGCTCACGCGAGTGGTGTCACGCAGGCTCGGCAAAAGAACACCAGGAACTACTTGTTACCAGTCTTCTGGGTGCAGACAGAAGACCCGGCAGATCAGAGGCAAGTTTAGGATTTATTTTTTAAAAAGTCTTGAAATTGCAGAATCACTTCACACCAAGCTCTGAGAGCCAATATTAAAAATACAGTCAGGGTTATTCAAAGAGCTCCGAATTGTGTCCGAAAGGTAACCGAACGCTGAAATTCAGCGTATGGTTACCTTTCCTGGTCATTCGGCTATTCAGAGAGCAGACAGTTTGCCAAATGTTGGCAAATTGCCTGCACATACGGTGCCTGTTCGGGGGCAGTGAATCCCCATAGAGAAGCAATGCTTCGTCTATTCAGAGAACACAAAGCAGCAGTGAAAAGTTGCCGAAATGCCCTGCTGTTCAGTGATTTCATTCAGAAACAAACAGTAGGTGATAGGAGAGTCACAGTAATACTTATCTTGAAGAATGCCGATCAACCTCCCAGGAGATGGTCCACAACTCCACATAAAACACTAGAAAAAACGCAGGGAATTCGGCAGGAAGGGTATCCAGAGTAATATACGGACCGATCCAATGCTGGTCATCAGTATCGGAAACGCCAATAACCGGATCAATGCCAAATAAATCAGGAAGATGGGAATTTAAATGAAATAATTAAATTTATTATAAATTAATAAAACAAATAAAATAATATTATTTTACTTTTTGATTTACTGCATATTACTACTGCCCTTGAGGAAGTCTTTTAGACGAAACGCGTTGGGCGCCATTTGTTTTATTTATAATAAATTAAATTATTTTATTCATTTAAATTCCCATCTTCCTGATTTATTTGGCATTGATCCGGTTATTGGCGTTTCCGGTACTGATGACCAGCATTGGATCGGTCCGTATATTACTCTGGATACCCTTCCTGCCGAATTCCCTGCGTTTTTTCCAGTGATTTAATTCGACAGGTTTATTCAGGTGAATCCCATATGCTTCAATGTTAAAAAATATTCCGTTTTAATTCAATATCTAATAAACCTTTGATTATTTTATTCTGCAGTAAAAAGTATCTTTATATTTTTTAGGCATTTTTCGGAAAAAAAAAATTTTTAGTAGTGTATATACTGCAGAGCACCAAAGCTTCTTAGAAAACACAAAAAACAGACTTAATATGACCATGGGACTAGAATTAACTTGACCATCTAACAGCAAAAGCAAGAAACACCAAGGTAGTTGTCCACAGAAAAGCTACTTAAATTCACACTACCAAACTGAAATCCACGGTGCACGCCCAATGACATGGACAGGATAGATATGAAGCGATAGGGGCTGCACACGTGTGAACTGGTTGAAAATAAAAAATCTTTATTTAAGGCATCTTAAAATCAGACCAAGAAGACGGATTTAACGCTTCGAGACCGCATACGCGGCCACCGATCTTCCATCAACGTAGCATTCCGAGATGGTACCTCCGATAAACCTGTTGCAAAACATTTTTTATTGATGAAACATCGCCTGCCTTCGCTAAGGTTTGTGGGCATAGACCATGTCCCCCCGCTGTCGCGATCGATCTCGAACACTCCTGCAACGTGAGACATACTGGATACGAACACTGGATACAGTGTCTCCAAAAGGACTAAATGAATACATCTCATTTTCATGTTTCCTTTCTGAACGTTAAATAAAAGGGTTAGATGAGCGTCCATCGGAACTTTGGTGCTACGAGTAGAATGAATCCTCCATTCGAAATTCTCATTGTTTTTAGGTTGCTATGGCAACTCACCGACTGAACTGTCTTGGGACTCAGCCCAGAGGCTAAGTCTAACCGAGATAGCTACATGCTCCATTGTCTTCACCTGCTGTAACACAGTAATTGGGGCGTGCACTTGGAAGGGTTGGCTATTGAAGTGGATAAAAAGACAGTCTACACCCTTGGCCAGTTACCCTGAAGATGGTTCCAGAGAGAACCGAAACGTCAGGTCTGATTTTAAGATGCCTTAAATAAAGATTTTTTATTTTCAACCAGTTCACACGTGTGCAGCCCCTATCGCTTTATATATATATATATATATATATATATATATATATATATATATATATATAGACAAGTACATAAATTATCAACGCATATACTTTATACTAGTAAAACGCTGAATTGATTTATAAGCAGAAAGCAAGAAGAGGTCCCACATACACAAGGGACGCAGTGAGACGGAACAAGTGATGTGACAGCAATCACTTCAATCAGGACAAGTCTAGCGTGACGGCACAATTAAAACAGAAAAAAAACATGCGCTAATTAAGATTTCGCTATGACTGAAGCCAAAGATATTCTACACAGCGTCAATGATCGTCTGTTACAATATTATTGGACTATGTATGACTTGCAACTGCAGCAGAAACGTATCACTTTATACCGGCGCCCCTGCCCATTCCTTCACACTGTGTTTTGTATTCCTACATGATAAAAGGTGTAATAAAAGAAATCAAATAGCTGTGTCCAGCAACATAGTATGGAACATAGAAATTAGCATGGAGAGTGAAAGCGTTGTAGCTTTACTGTGTCTAGAACAAAGCGATGAGTCTGGTAATAGAGAATGACAATTCCATGTGACGGCACGCAGGCTTCCAGAAACCACCCACAGCTGCCAGCAGTTCCAGATAGGGACAGCAGAGGCACGTCTGGATCAAGGACACAAACTCGTCTGCTAATGACATAGATCAGCGCTAGAAAAACTTAGGAATCAGAGATAACTCGGCTGTCAAAAGTGTTTATATATTTCTAGGATTGTGCAGACTAAACCAAAACTGGCAACAGTCTACGAGGCCGTGGCTATCAGGCCTCTGGATTTATCAGGCTCTTAGGCTGGGGTCATGCGAACGCAGTTTGAACGTGCGGTTAGCCGCACTTTATTACGGCCGTGGTAGCAGCAAATGATGTCCAATGATGACCAACCATAAAAAGTACAGCCGGACAACGCAAACGGCAAACGAATGCATTTTTGCAAGAACGTCAAACCGCTAGTACTGATGCACAGAGTGCGCTGCGTCAGCATAGTGGCGTGTGTGTGTGATTAGGAGACGTCAGACACTGCACGTCTGGCCTACATCACGTTCATTTGTTTTTTATAGCTCCGTCAAAAATCACAGCCATAATTGGGCACCGTGTGACCGCTATCGCGTCTGCCGTCAAAAAGTGCATCTATACACGCACTTTTTGACGGAAGACGCGAAAATGCGTTAGTCTGACCTTAGCGCTATTGGCCCTCCAAATATTTTGGAACTACATTTCCCATGAGACAACCAATCTAATGAGTAGCCAAGCATCATGGCAGATGAAGTTCCAAAACCACTGGAGAACCAAAGTTGCTGAGCCCTGTCTTAAGGGATTTAACATATCTATTATTTTATAGAATAGACCAAGGGGCAGCAACTTTGACCCTCCAGATGTTTTGTAACAACATCTCCCATAACACTCAAAAGATGAACTACACTGGCCGGAGCCTCATAAACGTAGCTCCAAAACATGTGGAGGACCAAGGTTGCTGAACACTGGAAAAGATGCTTAGGATTTCCAGCATAGTCACAGGAAAAAAAAAAAAACTAAAAAGGAATGTCCCAGTGTGGCAGGTTAGGGATTCGGAGCTAGCTGTAAAATAAAATATGGTATAGCGACACTATACAGGGAATATAGTATGGTATAGCAATGGGATATCGATTAATTATGCAACAGCTTAGTGTGACATACAAAAAGAGTGCAGAAAATATATATTCCTATTGGGAATATGCGCTCCCTGGTGTTGGGGGTGATGTATGACAGTCTTTAAAAAACACAGTTTTATATATGGCAGTCTTTAAAAAAACACAGTCTTACATATTGCACAAAAAAAGGGAATAAAAAAAAAACAGAAAATAAATTTTCTCTTTGTAATCAAGTAAGTCCTTCGGATCTTGACTGCTTCCGCTTTTCTCGTCCCTTCAATATTCCTCCGAGAAAGAGAGAAGGGATTAAGGATGCGTCTGCGTCTGTCAGATATAGCAGAGAGTAATGATTGATACACTTACGCTAGTGCGGTGATGGATGCTGCTCTGTCTGTTGCGCTCTGCCAGGAATTCCTCTTTGCATCTGCTCCTTAGTGCCTTGTCTTTTGAATTTCCTCGTCCAGGATACTGCAGAAAGCTTCCCTTTGTGCAGTGCTTCTGGTTTGCTGGCGATGTTTAAAAGATGGCAACTGGATGCAGCGAGAGGTTGGCTTGTGCAAATATTTATTGAGTCAGCTCACATCAAAAAATAGCGCAATAAAATAAATGAGTAAAAAGTTAACAGTATCAAAAAATAAAAGACCATAAATCCATTGGAGGTTAAAAGTCTTTAAAATATGGGCATAGGGGTCTCCAAGACGCGTTTCGCCGGCTCCCTGGCCAGCTTCATCAATTGGATGAAGGGACGAGAAAAGCAGAAGCATTCAAGATCAGAAGGACTTACTTGATTACAAAGAGAAAATTTATTTTTCGTTTTTTTATTCCCTTTTTTTGTGCAATATATAAGACTGTGTTTTTTAAAGACTGTCATACATCACCCCCAACACCAGGGGGCGCATATTCCCAATAGGAATATATATTTTCTGCACTCTTTTTATATGTCACACTAAGCTGTTGCATAATTAAATCGATATCCCATTGCTATACCATACTATATTCCCTGTATAGTGTCACTATACCAAATTTCCAAAGAGCGATTGCATCGCTACTATAACAGACATAATCAGCGAGTAGCGCCTGACAAAGGGGTACCCCACACTTTTCCTCCAATTAACCTGTAGCAGCAACAAGGCTCTGCAACCACCCCTAAGTTGGCAGCACACCCGCACAGTTAAACACCATACACCCACCGAAGAAAATCTCAACACCGCACAGCGCCTTAGGATACCATTTCCGTCCTATCGTAAAATAAAATATGGTTTTCTTTTCTCTTGCCATTGCGTAGAACAGCCTGAAAGCAAGTTTGAACCAACATATATTAAGTGTGCAATAGAGTCAAGCTTCGTTTAATGCAGAGAAGCATTCAGTTCCAATACATGCATACAGTGATCGTACACGTTGTATGGGTACAGCGCCCCACACTAGCGCTGTATTAGTGAAGTGCTGCAAAATGGGATATTCCTGTATAGGAAATGAAGTGGGGTTGGGCAAAAAGGTTAATCCTCTCGTCTCAGTATAGAAACATTGCTAGAACAGCCATAAAAGATAGAGTAAGGACCACTGAAAAGGGAAGCTTTCCCCAGTTGCTGAAAATCGATAGATTCCCTACCTCAATAATGGATCGGATCATTGGAGCTGGTTGTGTGGTGGCTAGCACTGCCGTGGTGCGCAGACTGATAGTTCTGGCAATGAAAAGGTGCAGCAGAATGTGCTATGTGAGGCACTCTTTATTACATGCAATTTGTGCTTCTTTCTTTTGTTTTTGATTTTGGCAAGTCTTGGGGTCCTAGCTTTTAGTGTTAATGAGTGGGGCCGTTATACTTCCTACCTGAGCCAGGACTGGGCCCTCATGTGCCCAATGGGAAAAAGACAGTCTCTGCAACACAAAAATCAAAGACAGCGTCAGGCATCCAAGCGTGGGGTGCCTGAATATAGAACCAATGACCTCTTCCACCACTTTGAGAATGTCCTGACCGCTTAAAGCTACAGTAACTAAACTCGGCACCTTGGATAATTCAAACCAAACATGTGATGGTGCCCAGCCTGCCATTAGGATGACTATGCAGTTCTGAAATATGTGGGTGACCAGGTTAACCCATCACTGGCCTTGGGCAGCGAAAAAGAACCTGGTTATATTTTAGCCTCATGACACCTTTGCTTTTGATTTCTAAAACTGCATTCTTGTCTTTTAGTGCTCTAGGCCACATTTTAAATATTAGACTGTTCGTGGACTACTGAATGACTTCTGTCATCAAACCTTTACAAAGCAGGGGTGACCAATCCCCATCCTGATAGTGACAATGCAACCTGAATCTGGAACCTGTGATTGTAAGTAGCTCCCAGTCACCAAAATAAGTTTCAAATGAGTGGATCTGAATATACATTACACAAACACGTGAAGGGATGTGCATGTACAGGTATTAACCAGATGGGTGCTCCAGGACCCAAAGAGAATGCAGAATAAACTCTGAATAAACAATGTATTATTACCTGCCTTTTCCAGTTTATCATCACATTCTTGCTGTTCAATTGACCAGTGTCTTCCCACACAATACATTGTATCTCAATTTGTTTATCCTTTACATAAACGCATGAGAAAATATTTCCTGTAGACCTCTTGGTTCACTCGTCAAGAAATGCACAGCATCCAGTTCCAGCAACATTCTGCTTAGACATGCGCGGTACATTGCTCCTTAATTTTTTATTATTTTCAGGACCCATTCTATTTAATATTTTTATTAGTGATATTGCAGAAGGTATTAATGGTAAAGTATGTCTTTTTGCTGATGACACAAAGATTTGCAACAGGGTTGACGTTCCTGGAGGGATCAGCCAAATGACAAATGATTTAGGTAAACTAAAAAAATGGTCGGAGTTGTGGCAATTGAGTTTTAATGTGGATAAGTGCAAGATAATGCACCTGGGGCGTAAAAACCCAAGGGCTGAATATAGAATATTTGATACAGTCCTAACCTCAACATCTAAGGAAAGGGATTTAGGGGTTATTATTTCAGAGGATCTAAGGGTAAGTAGTCAATGTAATAGAGCAGCAGGAAATGCTAGCAGAATGCTTGGTTGTGTAGGGAGAGGTATTAGCAGTAGGAAAAGGGAAGTGCTCATGCCACTGTACAGAGCACTGGTGAGACCTCACTTGGAGTACTGTGTGCAGTACTGGAGACCGTATCTCCAGAAGGATATAGACATCTTAGAGAGAGTTCAGAGAAGGGCTACTAAAATGGTGTACGGCTTGAAGGAGAAAAGTTACCAGGAAAGGCTTAATGATCTTAACATGTACAGCTTGGAAAAAAGACGAGACAGAGGAAATATGATAGAAACATTTAAATACGTAAAGGGAATCCACAAGATAGAGGAAGGGAGTATATTTAAAAGGAAACAAAGTAGCAAAACAAGAGGACATAGTCTTAGATTAGAGGGGCAAAGGTTTAAAAGTAACATCAGGAAGCATTATTTTACAGAGAGGGTGGTGGATACATGGAACAGTCTTCCAGTTGAAGTGGTAGAGGCTAAAACAGTAATTGAATTTAAGCAAGCATGGGATCGGCATAAGGCTATACTAAACAAAAGATAAATCCAGGTAAAGTATCCATGTAATTGGGCAGACTAGATGGGCCGAAAGGTTCTTATCTGCCGACATTTTCTACGTTTCTATGTTATGCTCCAATTTGCTTTGTGCTCTCATCCCATGATTTAGAGACAAGAAATGGATAGGTATATGAAACAGCAAAACTGGGTCTTCTCCGTGGAAAGAATTTATTCAAAAGCTTCTTGATAAACATTTGAAACCAGAACGGATACGTAGACCATATTATTAACCAAATCTTGTACAAATGACCCTGGAGTGTCATCCCATACTATAAATCCAGATCCTTAGTGGGCCGGCCTGAAGACCAGTGCAAAGCCCCACATATATGAAATGTAAAACAAGTATGCACTAGGAATAGTATACATTAGAAATACAGCATGTTAACTCCTAAACGTGCCAATAATTAGCGCTGCCATTTCCAGGATACATGACTGTAAGCTCCTATGAGCAGGGCCCTCTACACCTCTTGTGTCCATCATATGTCTGTTTATCTGTATCTCGTTCCCTTTGGTTATTGTAAAGCGCTGCAGAAACTGTTGGTGATATATAAATGCCGATGATAATAGTGGTAATACTGCAGTTGGGCGTAACATAAAAAATGCTGCCCTGCATGGAACCTGCACGTCTCAGGATTTCTCTTGGATAGCATATGAATTTTGCACACTGTGGGGAAGTACCTTTCCTGCACTACCCACCGACAAGCGATGTGACTAGCGTGGTGGAAAACAGAATCTAGAGGGGGGGGGGGTAATCTGAGAGCACCCTATGTCTAGACAAGGGAAGCACAGGCAGAGGGGCCCCTTCCCTCACTTCAGAGACGATGGTCATAAACTCATGCTTATACGGCGTGCTGATGGGTACAGGGTGACTCAGCATGAGCACACAGCAAGTGCAGGACGTGTGAGTGATGGAACACAAAGCAATGAAGAACAGGGGCATTATGGGAACTCTCTCAGGGGCCGAGTGACCGGAAAAAATGCAACTCCCAACATGTCGTGGCCCACCCAACAACCCAGGACCCTCACCATGGCAGCCTGATCCGGTGCTCGGCCTCAGGTAGCTGTAACGCAGGAAAAAACGACACAGAGAGGACCAGCCCCGGCTCCGGGCAGACACCCCAGCCATCCTGTGTGATGCTTCTCCTTCCCGGCAGCCGCCACTGGCGACACTCAGCTGTTTGGGCGACGTCACATTAATGCGACAACGCGAGAACTCGGAGCTCAAAACACAAGAGCAGCGCGCATGTCAGCGACCCCGTCTCCACCTCTGGAGTCATGTTTGTGTGACATATTGCGCCGAGGTCCCAGTAAGATTTTCAACAATGTAACATGGAAGAAATGTGAAACCTGATCCCTTAATGCGAATCAAGGCTAAATAAATAATAACAATAAATCTATTACATTGTACATAAAGGTTTTTTTTTTCATGGCCCCACTCTCTTGCTAATAAAATAAAAAACCTTGGGAGAACCAGCATCAGACCAGAAACTGTCAGACAGGTTGGCTTTTGTGAGTGTTTGTCACACACGGGATTTGAAAGTGCTGCAGATTCCAGCATGCGTATGGCTACAGTGCGCCAACACATTCCGCAGCGCTGTACAAGGTGCAATGGGTAAAAACAGGACAATTCTACAATACATACAGGAGGCAGGTCAGTATTCTTGCCAGCAGATACAGGAGGACATGAGGACCCTATTCCTGTGGGAATTTACACTATTGATAGTGAAGGAGGAATGGGTTGGCGAAATATGCTTTGTATTAAAATGATTATGTAACCTTAAACTGATACAACTTAATACAGTATACAAAGGGTTAAACTGAACGTGTGCAAAGCAGTGAACCGTGTGCAAAGTCTTAAATCGTGTGCAAAAGAAGTTTGTCCAGGTGTCCAGCAGGCAAGACCCCTCAGGGCATGAGCCGAAACCAGGATTCCTGAATAGATTCGAGGGAACGGCCGTTAATGAGATTCTGGTCTTTTGTTATCTGTTATCTGTAAATCTATACTACCAACTGAAAGGTGTGTCATCGGGGGCTATGAAATGTATATGCAAAGGTGCATCTGGACTCAGTGCGGGTCGTCTTGCCATGATGCCACTGAGTCTTGGTGAATAAATCCTGCCTTCCTGAAAAATCTCTGTCTGGTTATTATTTCTCCGCCGCGACATGAAATCCCTAAATTCTGATTCCTATTTCATATGGTGCGTTGGCCGGGAAACCACTGCCCTGTCTTTTTGACCGGGCACCTGAGGGATCTCCTGCCGCGTGCGTTGAGGATTCCTGATGGCCAGAGACTTCGAGGACCAGGGTGGGTTGAATGTCTTCGGTTGGCGCCACAGACGTTTTTGTCTGAATCGGGATCTTCACCTGCTCCCCGGTTCTCCTGTCTCTGTGATCCAGGCTGATATCCATTGATGAGTCTTCAGGAAGTCAGTCCAGTGCTAGCGTCTGAATGGTCAGTATACTGCATCTGTCTGTCTGTCTGTGCCTTCTCCCACTTGGAGAAGACGGGAGACTTGATCACCCTCCCTTTTCAGGTTCTGGTCTCGGTATTGTGTGTGAGAGAGTCCGTGTGTATGCTTGCGAGCCTACCCAGATAGTGGGGAAGCCAATCTGAGAGCGAACTGTTGAACAGCATAGAGTGTATTATTATGGGTCGGAAGTATTCCCAGTACAAGGGGACGCCTTAGGACATGATGTTGGTTCTGGAGTATTTCTGGATGGGCTGCTGTGATGTGTTTTCTGAAGCAAACTCAGTGAATTGCATGAGTGCATGAAGTGTGTGTATGTGTGAAAGCTCATCCAGGTCTGTATCTGCTATCAGTGTTTCTGTATAAGCGCTGCTCTCTGTATAGCGCTCAGTGTCGGCTCTGAGTATATATCAGTGCCTCTGTATAAGCGCTCGGTGTCTGCTCTCTGTATAAGAGTGCAGTCTTGGTAATCCTGTGTATGATTTTGGTTTGTTTCTGACGTTTCTCCTGTGTAATCCTCGTGTGATATTTACTGATATTCTGTGTACCGTTTCCTGGCTGTTCTGACTTCCCTCTCTGGTATCTGATCTTGGCTTGTCTGACATTCTCTCCTGGTTCTTGATCCTTTGCTCCGGTTCTGACAATTCTATTGAATGTTGCTTGTGTCCTGTCTGTTTATAACCCAGCAACATTATATTCAGTTCGTATTAAAAGTCCTTTCTGTCTGTCCTAGTGTTTAGGGATCCCTTTAGTTGTTCGTTATTATTCTTGTATAGTGTCTGGTCTGTCTATGTATCTGTCTGGTCTGTCTATGTATCTGTCTGGTCTGTTTATCTAGCTGTCTGTATCTGTCTGGTCTGTTTATCTAGCTGTCTGTATCTGTCTGGTCTGTCTATGTATCTGTGTGGTCTGTCTATGTATCTGTCTGGTCTGTCTATGTAGCTGTGTGGTCTGTCTATGTATCTGTGTGGTCTGTCTATGTAGCTGTGTGGTCTGTCTATGTAGCTGTGTGGTCTGTTTATGTAGCTGTGTGGTCTGTCTATGTATCTGTGTGGTCTGTCTATGTAGCTTTCTGGTCTGTCTATGTAGCTGTGTGCTCTGTCTATGTATCTGTCTGGTCTGTCTATGTATCTGTCTGGTCTGTCTATGTAGCTGTGTGCTCTGTCTATGTATCTGTCTGGTCTGTCTATGTATCTGTCTGGTCTGTCTATGTAGCTGTCTGGTCTGTCTATGTATCTGTCTGGTCTGTCTATGTAGCTGTCTGGTCTGTCTATGTATCTGTGTGGTCTGTCTATGTAGCTGTGTGGTCTGTTTATGTAGCTGCAGAAAAACCTACCTCAAGGGTGGTTAAATATCCAGTATAAAGGGCCCACCTTGGTTCGCGCCGGGTTCCCCCCTAATAATTAGTCAAAATCTGCAGTGATGTATTGTTTCTGTTCCAGTATTCAAATATGAAAAAACCCATCAAGCTGCTAAATACTGTATAATGAGCTCCATAATGTACAAGTATTATACATATAAAACAGGAGCTTTAGCAAGTAATAAAAACCTGCGCAGGTAATAAAACAGATATCAAAAAGGGTTTTTGAAAAAAATGATATATAGTTCAGTGTGTAATGTATGCATATTTGTTATTCTGACTCTCCCTTTGTACAATGCTACAGAACTTGTTTGCGCTTTGTAAATGCTTGTGACTGTATAAGGTGCATATAACAAATGTCCAAAAGTGCGTAAGGCAGCGCTTCATATATCCACAAAATACTGTGCTGGGGATTCGCTAGGATTCCTTATGCTTTGCTGCCACATTGTGCATTAATGTGATACAAGAAAGGGTTAACTACCCTAAGAGTTCTTTTTGTGTTTGCAGAAAGTCTGGTTGGATATATGTGTATATATATATATATATATTTTGTACTAATACGGGGTCCTTTATGAAGGTTATGAAATGCCCTGAATCTATGTATAGGTTCTGCGATTATTTTATTTATAAAGGATTTTACCAGGAAGGATACATTGAGATTTCTCTCGTTTTCAAGTATGTCCTGGGTTCAAGTACATTGAAGTGTTACATTTACAGAAATACAAAGTAATACAATGTAAGATATTAACAACACAAATATACAGATTAACAGAAAATAAATATGTAGGAAATATAGTCACTAGGTTACATGTTTACAGGTGCATTCTGTATTGAGGTATGTTAACAGGGAAATTTTGAGTGACTTAAGACTGGTGGAAGATTTGATGGTGTCTGGGAGGTTATTCCATAATTGTGGTGCTCTGTAGGAAAATGAGGACCGAGCCACTGTCTTTTTGTATTGTGGTATTGCAAGTAAGGTGCTGGTCCTGGATCGGAGGTTATAGGATGAGGGAGCTGCTGGGGGAAGCAGTCTATTCAGGTAGGGTGGCAGCTTCCCAGAGATGCTCTTAAACACCAGGCTGGAAAGGTGAAGGGTGCGTCTGGATTCTAGCGATGGCCAGTTTAGCTGTTTTAACATGTCACAATGGTGGGTCATGTAGTTACAGTTGTGTTCAAAATTATTCAACCCCCACTGAAATTGAGTGTTTTGGCCAGTTTGACATTGAATTTGATCATTCTGTCATCTTGCTTACAATTAAATCAAAGAGGCACGTGTAGGTCAGACAAATATAACATAACATTTATAATGAAATAAGCACAAATGTCTTTTCTGTGCTCACATCATTATCAGTTTTATTCAACCCCCAAGTGACATTCAATCTTAGTACTTAGTACAACATCCTTTTACAGTTATAACAGCTTTTAAACGTGAAGCATAGCTTGACACAAGTGTCTTGCAGCCATCTACGGGTATCTTCGCCCATTCGTCATGGGCAAAAGCCTCCAGTTCAGTCACATTCTTAGGCTTGCGCACTGCAACTGCTTTCTTTAAGTCCCACCAGAGGTTCTCAATTGGATTTAAGTCTGGTGACTGCGATGGCCACTCCAAAATGTTCCAGCCTTTAATCTGCAACCATGCTCTCGTGGCTTGGGGGTATGCTTGGGATCATTGTCCTGTTGAAAGGTCCAACGTCTCCCAAGCCTCAGGTTTGTGACGGACTGCATCACATTGTCATCCAATATCTCCTGGTACTGAAGATAATTCATGGTACCTTGCACACGCTGAAGCTTCCCTGTACCTGCAGAAGCAAAACAGCCCCAAAGCATGATTGACCCCCCGCCATGCTTCAAAGTAGGCAAGGTGTTCTTTTCTTCATAGGCCTTGTTCTTCCTCCTCCAAACATAGCGTTGATCCATGGGCCCAAACAGTTCTAATTTTGTTTCATCAGTCCACAGAACACTATCCCAAAACTTCTGTGGTTTGTCCACATGACTTTTGGCATACTGCAGTCGACTCTTCTTATTCTTTGGAGACAGCAAGGGGGTGCGCCTGGGAGTTCTGGCATGGAGGCCTTCATTACGCAGTGTGCGCCGTATTGTCTGAGCTGAAACTTCAGTACCCACACATCTGACAAATCTTTTCTCAGTTCCTCAGCAGTCACCCGGGGACTTTTCTCCACTCTACGCTTCAGGTAGCGCACAGCAGTCGAAGTCAGCATCTGCTTTCTGCCACGACCAGGTAGCGTTTCAACAGTGCCCTTTGCCTTGAATTTGCGAATGATGCTTCCTATGGTCCCTCTTGGTATGTTTAACATCTTTGCAATCTTCTTATAGCCATTGCCCTTCCTCTGAAGAGTAATCACCTCTTCTCTTGTCTTCCTGGACCATTCTCTTGACTTCACCATGTTTGTAACCACACCAGTAAATGTCTAGAAGGAGCTGAGTATCACAGTCATTTTAAAGCTGCCTAATTGGTGCTTATTATGCTTTATTGCTGCTCCGTGACATCCATAGGTGTTTTCAATACCTGATTGAAAACACTTGAATGAACCTCTGTTCTTCAGAGTGGTAGTCTTTAAGGGGTTGAATAATTGTGTCAATGAAGAATTCACAAAAGAAACATTTACTACTGTATTACAAAACCAATTGATGTCATTTTAGTTGCATATGGTTCTTTAAAAAGTCCTTGTAGGATTTCATTCTGAATACAATTACAAATGTACACTAAATTCCCTAAAACCCTTTACAGCATTGGGGGTTGAATAATTTTTAACACAACTGTACATTGTAGCGCAAAGCGGCAGAATGAGTTATACAGTGTAGTAAGTTTATGAAGGTGTGTTTGCGGGGCGGCTGCATACACTACATCTCCGTAATCAATAGCCGGCATAAGCATTTGCTGTACAATCTGCTTTCTTACCGCGAGACTCAGGCAGGATTTGTTTCTGTACAGGGCACCTAGTTTGGGGTAAAGTTTAGATGAGAGTTTTTCGATGTGGGGGCCAAAGGATAGATTAGGGTCCAACCACATACCTAGATATTTGAGAGAAGTGACTGTGGTCAGTGTGCCATTTGATATTGTCCCAACACATAGATGGGGATTTTGCAATTTGTGTAGTTTAGGTGCTGTTCCAAAGAGCATCGTTACAGTTTTGTCAGTATTTAAAAAAAGTTTGTTGTTTTTGATCCACTTTTCTACCTCTGTGAATTGTTCTTGCAGCACGGCCTCCAGCTGCGGGAGATTTGGTTTGCTGGTATAGATCACAGTGTCGTCTGCGTACATATGTACAGTTGAGGCTTTGCAGACGTTGGGCAGATCATTTATGAATATTGTGAATAGCAGGGGGCCTAGTACTGAGCCTTGGGGTACACCGCAAGTGACTGGGAGCGGGAGGGAGGAGCTGCCAGAAATTGACACATATTGTGATCGGTCGGATACATATGATTGAAACCAGGTTAGCGTGCGATCACCAATGCCAGAGTTTTTAAGTTTTTCTAACAAGATGCCATGGTCTACCGTGTCAAAGGCCTTGGCAAAATCAAGGAAGATGGCTCCAGTTAGGTTTCCTTGTTCCATCCCAGCTTGGATATCATTGCAGACTTTTAAAAGGGCGGTTGTGGTTGAGTGATTTGGTCGAAAGCCTGATTGATCCGGGGTTAAGTAGTTCCAATATTGATAATAATCACGTAATTGTGTGTAGACACATTTTTCCAAGACTTTTGACATTACAGGGAGCAACGATATCGGACGGTAGTTGGATACCAAAGTACTGTCCCCACTTTTATGGATAGGTACCACTCTTGCAGTCTTCCAGAGCTTGGGTATGTAACCAGTTGCCAGTGACTCATTTATTAGGGTTGCGACTGGATTTGCAATTGCTGGCGCACTGATTTTCAGCAGCATTGCTGGTGTTTGATCAGGTCCAGACTGGTATTTCATTTTTTGCTTACGGAGAAGTTTAGTAACGACACTGACAGGCACTGGTCTAAAACTGAATTCCTGTGTGATACAGGGACTTTGCACAGTTGTTGGGGCCTGACCTGCATGAGGCCTCTCTGATTGCATGTCATTTCCTAGCTTGGCAATCAAAGTGGTGGCACATCCAACAAAATAATCATTAAAGGCATTTGCTACATCTAGCGGGTGTTGCAGGTTTTGGTTGTTTACTTTGACAGCAGCTGGCTGGGAGTGGACTGGGGGTGCTTGTATGTTACTTATGGTTCTCCAAAAGTTTCTAGGGTTTGAGATGTTATTGTTTAGATTTTCATTGAAGTAATGGGCTTTGGCCATTTTTGTTTGTTTTGTGCATTCATTCCGACATTTTCGGTATTCGTAGTGATCGTTCATGGAACCAGTACTCTTGAAATTTGACCACCGTGAATCTCTAAGCTGGTACATTAGTGTAAGATCAGCTGTAACCCAGGGGAGATGAGTCCCTTTTACTCGCACTTTACGCAGCGGGGCATGGGAATTCCAGACTTGCAGGAGCTCAGACTGAAAGTATTCAACTGCACAGTCTAGGTCTGGGATTAGGTTTAGCCTGTACCAGGGGAGCTGTTTGAGATCACTTAGGAAGGATTCAAGAATAAATTTCTTGAAAGACCTGGTGGTTATTACCTTTGGGGAAGATTTCAAGGCCTTAATTTTGCGCACGCAGTACACTAGACAGTGGTCACTAAAGCTATTAGCAAGCACGCCTGCCTCCTGTATTCTATCAGGAGATGAGGAGAGAATCCAGTCCAACAAGGTATGGTTGGGGCTTTTCATATTAATGCGAGTGGGGAGGAGATTAATTGAGTTAGCTGCAAAGTTTTAAACAGCGAGCAGTGTTTATTGTTTTTAGGATTTAGCCAATCTGTATTAAAATCGCCAAGGACCAGCAGTTCACTTTTTTGGTTTTGGGCAAGTAGGTTATTAAGGATTTGAGATATGTCAGAGAGGGAGTGCACTGGAGAGCTCGGTGGACGATAGAACCCAGCAACAATGATTGATTTAGTGAATGGGATCTCAATTATACCAGAGAAGAAATCAAAGGTGACAGGAGAGCTAGAAGTCTGTAAGGGGGTGAACTTTATGGACTCCTCAACATAAATAACAATTCCCCTCCTCTCTTTGCTCTGTCTTTTCTAAAACATGAATACCCCTGTATTGATATGGCAGAGTCTGGTACTTTTGGGGTTAACCATGACTCTGTGAGCACAATGATTTTGGGTTTGTAATAACAACACCAAGCCTGAAGCTCATCCAATTTAGGGAGTAAACTGCGGATGTTACAGTGCACAAATGAGAGGCCTTTTTTAGTGGGGAGACTAAAGGTTGTGTCACCTATAGGACCAGGGTTAGTTTCCACATCGTTTGCCAGGGAAAGTAGCAGAATAAATAGGAATTTGGACAGTGTTTTCTTTTGATAATGTGGTTGCAGAGTTTTAAATCTTTGTGTGGGGGTAGGAGGGCTGGATTTTAACACTCTCCACCAGCACTCAGCTGATAGGTTAAAAGAACTGAGCAGGCTGTGGTGTATTGGCACTGGTTTTCCATCCTGGGGCAATTGGAAAGGTGTAT
This sequence comes from Leptobrachium leishanense, assembly GCA_009667805.1. NCBI lineage: Eukaryota > Metazoa > Chordata > Amphibia > Anura > Megophryidae > Leptobrachium > Leptobrachium leishanense. The sequence goes on from CM019063.1 coordinate 475,620,372, forward strand.
AGAAGGAGAGAGTAGCTTTAGAGAGAAGGGATGATAAAGAAAAGAGAAGCAATAGTGGGATAAACATTATAGTGAAAGGTGTTGGAGGTGAGTAAACAGGAAATAGAGAGGTAAATGGTGTAGGTTGCTGCGATATCACATGATCAATTAGTTGGTATATATATCAAATGAAAACCTTGGGGTGGGTGGGTGAGGGGAGGGTGGGCGGGAGCAAAGTCCAGCTGGATGAGGGTACTGAGTTGTTCTGTGCAAGGGCTGGTGCAAGCAACTGACTGAGTGAGGTTGGGATGTGTGCTGAAAAAAAAAATCAAGATTGCAAATAGCATCACATTGGGTTGAAACTGTCGACGAACTTAGGGGGGAGTTTGTAGGGGGCAATAAAAGGTAAGGTTCGTTGAACAGGGCATTTGGCAGAATTGCAGATTTAGAACAAATGGGTAGAAAATGTAGAATTCAGATAGCATTGCAACAATTCAAATACATATAAAGATACACTTGTGTGCCATACATATATAATATATATATATATATATATACATACATACACACACACATAATATAATGTATCACACACATACAAACACATACAGTGATATTACAGAGTTAACATAATATACATCAAAAACAAAATGCATTAAGCTATGTGAGACGTAGAAATGTAAGATCACCTTCAGTGAATTAGATATTACCCTGCCTGAATACCACATATTGCATTGTTATTTTTGGATGATATTAAGTGCATTTATGGCTCTGTACAATATCGCTTGTTGCTTTTCATTAAGCACATGGCTGTCCGCCATTTTGGGCATAGCCACATGCTGATGACTTTGCTATAATTGTACAACCGTGGCGCAAATAATTCATCCATAGCAACGCAAAGTATTTTAAAAGGCATATCGAGCAGGATATCACCTAATATTAAAAAGCTCTAGCGAGTGATGTGCGTTTGATAATTAAGACGGTTTCACTAGTCTGCTTTAGAATTGCTGCTGTTTTAAGTTTGTTACGTTGCCTTTATTTGAGAAGAAAGTTGCAAATTGTATTGTAAAATATGGATCAATTCTTAGGAGCTATTTCAGATTTTGATCCAGATTTAGGTGAATCACAGCTTAAATCTCAGTACATACAGTAAAAGTGAACGTAAATGTGCTGCTAAGATTGGATGGATGATAATGAACCGTGTACAGATTGCAGTGAATGAAAGGAATAAATTAGAGACCTGCAATTAATAAAAAAAAAACTGGTTTTGACTGAGGAATGTTTGAAGTCCATTAAAACCAAGAGGTGATTTGATTGTCCTGATAAGTGATGAATTGCCCAGTTACTGTTAAATAAGCTGGTTAAACCAGCCGAGTGGATTTTAAGAATATTTGTGTGTGTTTCAATGCATCAGAAGTTGGGGATGTAAGGTTAGCTGTCCCATGTTCACAAGTTAGAAATGCCTTCAGGCGATCCAGATCTGTGAGAGTTAATGTCCCTTTTTAATGGATGTTATTAGACAGGCCCATGTGTTCCCTTTACAGGCAGATTAGAGCCCACATCCCCCTGTATTATAATGGAAGGTGTCATTCACAGGGTTCGCATGATGCGGGATGTGTGGTGGGATTGACTGCAAATAACTGAGGAACCTGATATGGAAGATTTCACTGCTTGTATGAGAACAAAATTGTTAAAATGGGTGTAAAATTGACTTGATGGAGAAGGTTAGGAGTGAACGTGAGAACTATCAGATGTAAATGTCTAGGCGGCAAGTTTGGCATAAATTGACAAGGTCGGGTGTGTCTAAGAATGAAATTGATAGAGCCCTGCCAGCCCTGGTCCCACTCAGATAAACGCCCCTATTCCAGGTATCTCCGAAATCCCATACCCCTTCATGAAAAGAGCAACTGGTGGAGAGCCCCACCCTCAGCCTCTGGGGGTCCTGATTCATATGAATGTAAGGGATGGGGAGTGACTGGAAACAAAGGAAATAGAAAAGAAAATAGAGCAGTTATGAGTGTGGATGTCGTGATGTTTTTGGGGAAACCCTATCAAGCACATTGTCAAAGATGGACCGGGTGTAGAGTGCAGACACAGTTACAGCAAAAATGACCCCAGACACCATTGTACCCCCAAAAAGTGAAACGCGTTACTTTGCCTCCAAAAACTGCTTTTGGAAAGAGACAGTGCAAATAGTGTTATTTCTTCTTCCACCATGAAAGAGACTGGAAGAGAAACGAACGCGACCCGCTGAAAGCCTAATGAAAACTGAATTCTGTTCTGTAAAAGAGCCAGGTGACTAATGAGGTGGTGATTGATGGCACCCTGCAGTGCCTTCTCAAATATGGGGTTCTGAAGTTCTGTGTCTCATCATGGAATACGCCCCAGTTGGCCGTCCAGAAAGAAGAGGTCTGCCGTATACCCACCCCCCAAGAGTAGACATCAGGTTCTACGCAGTAACAGCAAAACCTCTGTATGAATCCACAAAGGGGGGGGGGGACATGGAAAACAAGCCAAGTATGCCTCCGAGATCCTAGTCCTTTTGGAAGCCATCTGGATACCTAAAGCAATGAGTGTTATCCACTGCCAGGGACATCAGAAAGGAAAAGAAGTTGTTCCCCGAGAAAACCGTAAAGCTGACTAAGCCGCCAAGGAAGCTGCCAGTTGTAGTCGCCCTGATTCCTGCACCACTGATGGAATGAGTTTCTGTATACTCTGAAATGGACCATGAATGGTTAATTCCTGAGCCTGGTGCCTACGACTCCAGTGGATGGTATATTCTGAAAGACAACCGTATTGTGGTACCCTCTACCATATCCCCAGAGTTTGCATAATAGTACGCACAGAGGAAAGACTGCTATGGAGAAACAGTTAGAGCTCGTGTTCTATGTGCCACACCTGCCATCCCTCTGTAAGACTGTGACTCAGAAATGCCCCACTTGTGCCAAAAACAACCCCAGACAGAGACCTATCTTGCCTCCGGGTAGAGTCTCTGTAGGACTGATGCAATGTTATTTCTACTGGTGGACTTCACAGTTATGCCTCTCTGTAAAGGCTACAAATACCTCCTGGTGTTCATCTGTACCTTAACCGGCTGGGTAGAAGCGCACCACACTCGTACAGAAAAGACCACAGAAGTAGTCCGATGTCTCATGTATGAGATCATTCCACGATATGCGATATCTTCGGAGATCGGCTCTGATAATGGGCCCGCCTTTGTCCATCAAATACTACAGGCCTTGGCCAAACCCTACAAATCAGGTGGAAGTTGAGTACAGCCTACCGCCTCAAAGCTCTGAAGGAAAAACCGGCTTGCAAAAATTTGCCCAGTAACTTCTCTGAAGTGGCTGGAAGCCTTACCTATGGTCCTGTTCCACATCCGGTGAAGTCCAAGTGCTCCTCTGAACCTCAGTCTCTAAGTTGTTGTTTGGACGTCCTAATCCGCTGATAAAAACCATGACTAAAGGACTCTGGGTGAAAGCAACCTCTGTCACCAAGTGATCCAGTTAGTCCGCTCCTTGTCCGTCCTGCACAGATGGCCGTAAAAGTTCCAGAAGTGTTCCCTGGATACACCACTCTCGTCTGAAACCACCTGCACCTCCTCTGCTATCTGCGGATCCAAAGTGGAGAAGTCCTCCTGATCCAGACAATCCTCTGAGACTGCGTCTCACAGCTACCTTCTGATATCAGCAAGTAGGTGGTTTTGAGGGACATAAAGCCTGACCATCTGCCAGCGAGGGAAAGACGGGTTTGTTTAGCCAAAAGGTTACCCGTGAAAAATTGTGCCTCACACTCTCTTTTTACTGACCTTCCCATATCCGCTAGCGAGTGATTTCGAAGGACATAATAACGCCTGGTCACTTGCCAACGAGGGAAAGACGGGTTTTTAGCCCAAAGGGCTGCCCGCGAAACTGTTCTTCACAGATCGTCTACTCTGCAGCCCTCACTCCGGAAGCTGAGGTGCCTTCGCACAGTTGAAGAATGGAAGCAAAAGAGGAAAAGGAGTTCTGGAGAAACACAAGGGAGCAGTTGTAATTGGTTCCCTTGTAAATGTATCGATAACTGAGTTTTCTGTATATTGAGTTATGTATTCCCCCGATTGATCCGAGAATACCCCATGTATACCAGCCCGTAAATCCAACTGCTAGCCTTGTGCAGCACCGTGACAAATGAAGCCTGGTACCCCAGAATCTGTTAATATAAATATGTGGTTACTAACCACTTGGGCTGTAAGACTGCTGGGTCTGTAGTAAAACTGTACCCTGCAACCATGATAGTACTCCTGATCTCGTTTTGTGTTCTCTGCTTTAATCACATACAGTGTTTACTCAGCCGTTGGAAAAAAATAAAAAAAGAGTGATCCAAATCCCTAGACATTAAATATGCCACTCTAGTTATTTAATTATACACTAGTGGCCGCTGTGAGGGATTTCCACCCACTGTATATGTAGTTGTTTAATTGAAGATTCTTTGGTTCCATTTTGGGTCCCTACAACACTGTTTCTGTTATTCTCATGATTGGTATTGTTATCTTGGTCTGTTATTTAGGGTATAAAGTCATTTTATGTATCCTGGCCCACTGCACGGCCAACGAGAAAAATCAACCCCAACCTAATTATAGATCCCTCATGGTGTAGCACCCGAATACAGGGCACACAGACAAAGCATTGCTATTTTCCCTCTGGAACCTGGGTATTTTAGATTTGGCTAGGAGCCCATGAAAGCATGGACTCATGGCCAAAAGGGGGGAATGAAGGAGGAATGGGTTGGCGAAATATGCTTTGTATTAAAATGATTATGTAACCTTAAACTGATACAACTTAATACAGTATACAAAGGGTTAAACTGAACGTGTGCAAAGCAGTGAACCGTGTGCAAAGTCTTAAATCGTGTGCAAAAGAAGTTTGTCCAGGTGTCCAGCAGGCAAGACCCCTCAGGGCATGAGCCGAAACCAGGATTCCTGAATAGATTCGAGGGAACGGGCGTTAATGAGATTCTGGTCTTTTGTTATCTGTTATCTGTAAATCTATACTACCAACTGAAAGGTGTGTCATCGGGGGCTATAAAATGTATATGCAAAGGTGCATCTGGACTCAGTGCGGGTCGTCTTGCCATGATGCCACTGAGTCTTGGTGAATAAATCCTGCCTTCCTGAAGAATCTCTGTCTGGTTATTATTTCTCCGCCGCGACATGAAATCCCTAAATTCTGATTCCTATTTCAATAGATGAGGGGTGAGAAACAGGAGGGGGGAGGCTGCAGGGAGAGGTGAGGACTGTTTTTGGGGTCGGTCGGATGCCTTGTTACGGAGTCTGGTGGTAGGCTTCCCTAACAGAAGGGTCTTTAGGGAGCGTTTAACCCCTTAAGGACGGGAGTAATTTTATAAGTTCGGCGCTGTTTCGAAGTAGAAGTTTGCTGAGCTAATTTTGACGGTTTTAAACGCGGTTTTAAGTCACGTATTATTGTACCACCCAGACAAATTATATATCGTTCTTTCCAGCAGACTTGGCAGATTAATAATATATCACTATTATATGTATACGTCATGCCCTGCGAAAATGCTATAACAAAACTGTAAAGAAAAATTTGAATTTTCAATAAAATTTCTATCATCCACAGTGTGTAAAGTGTTTTTTTTTTTGCATTTTATTACCCGAGCCTTTGCGGATATATGGGGTAGACTTGTTAAAAAAATTTGAACAGGGAACCCATTATTTGGGAAAATGAAAAAAATCATTAGTGAAGCATCATTGTTCACATTATAATTGAAATGTGAACAATAGTGCTGCATTACAAAAAATATAATGCCCGATTTTTTATTATTTTTTAAAAAAATTTTTACACTTTAATTTTACTAGTTATATGGTCATGTTTGATATCATTCGAAAGGCCATGATCAGGCCTTTCAAACGATACCCGACATGAGATAGCTCACCCCTAGCTCTCACCGATCATGAGATAAAGGGGTTCAAAGAACCCCCCTATCTCCACCATGGGATTTCCTTAGGAAATCCCTTGGCAGCTAGGGGTTCCCTGGTTAACTGAAGTCATCGGGCCACGCCCGATGACATCAGTGGACGTGGGGAGTTCCGGAGGTGGGGCTGCCATCCAAGATGGCGGCCCCCACCGGAAAAAGGCTGTGACCTGCACCGATTGGTGCTGGGTCACAGCCTTGACACCAAGGGGTTAATGCCATACATCCCTGGAAAGGCCAGGCTGTGCCCTTTCCAGGGATGCCTGGCATTAGCTGCTAGCCCCCGGCGATGGGGAGATAGAGGGATCCAAAGGATCCCCCCTCCCCTCCAGGCGCTTCCCCAGCTCCGGCTGGGGGGGGGGACGCCTGAAACTGACGTCATCGCGTCCGGCGCAATGACATCCGTGCGCCGGGAGGCACCAAAAGTGCCGATCTGACTCCGTGGGAGTCAGAGCAGCGAGGGAGCCGCCGGAGGAGGTGAGTATCGGCTGCCGGGGGGGCTGCAGACGCCGGGGACGTACAGTTACGTCCTGCAGCGTTAAAGCCCGCCTAATGCAGGACGTAACTGTACGTCCTGCGGCGTTAAGGGGTTAAATGAAGCCAGATTTGGGGACAGTCTGATATTGTGAGGAGAGGAAGCGCATTCCATAGGGTAGGCGTCGCATGAGAAAAGTCCTGCAGTCTGGCATGTGAAGAGGTAACGAGGTAGGATGTCAGGTGGCACACAGGTCATTGTTGGATCTTAGGAGCCAGGCTGGGTAGGGTTGCGACCTTTTCATCAAGCCAAACCCGAACACTCTAGTGTTGGGCTCGGGCGGCCATTTTTTTTTGTAGAGTATAAATTATGGCACGTGGTATGCATGGCATGTCAAGCTGGTATTATGGCATACATAGAGCAGCAGGAAATGCTAGCAGAATGCTTGGTTGTGTAGGGAGAGGTATTAGCAGTAGGAAAAGGGAAGTGCTCATGCCACTGTACAGAGCACTGGTGAGACCTCACTTGGAGTACTGTGTGCAGTACTGGAGACCGTATCTCCAGAAGGATATAGACCTCTTAGAGAGAGTTCAGAGAAGGGCTACTAAAATGGTGTACGGCTTGAAGGAGAAAAGTTACCAGGAAAGGCTTAATGATCTTAACATGTACAGCTTGGAAAAAAGACGAGACAGAGGAGATATGATAGAAACATTTAAATACGTAAAGGGAATCCACAAGGTAGAGGAAGGGAGTATATTTAAAAGGAAACAAAATAGCAAAACAAGAGGACATAGTCTTAGATTAGAGGGGCAAAGGTTTAAAAGTAACATCAGGAAGCATTATTTTACTGAGAGGGTGGTGGATACATGGAACAGTCTTCCAGTTGAAGTGGTAGAGGCCAAAACAGTAATTGAATTTAAGCAAGCATGGGATAGGCATAAGGCTATCCTAAACAAAAGATAAATCCAGGTAAAGTATCCATGTAATTGGGCAGACTAGATGGGCCGAAAGGTTCTTATCTGCCGACATTTTTCTATGTTTCTATGTTTCTATGTTTCTATACTAGTATTATGGCTGACTGGTATTATGGCTGGCACACTGGTATTATGCATGGCACTGGTATGGCACACTGATATTATGGCTGGCACACTGGTATGACACACTGATATTATGGCTGGCACACTGGTATGGCAAACTGATATAACTGGCACACTGGTATGGCAAACTGATATAAATGGCACACTGGTATTATCATGGCAGACTGGTATTATGGCTGGCACACTTGTATTATGGCACACTGGTATTATGCATGGCACACTGGCATTATGGCTGGCACACTGGTATGGCACACTGATATTATGGTTGGCACACTGCTACTATGGCTGGCACACTGGTATGGCACACTGTTATTATGGCTGGCACACTGGTATGGCAAGCTGATATAGCTGGCACACTGGTATTATGGCTGGCACGTGGTATGCATGGCATGTCAAGCTGGTATTATGGCATGCTGGTATTATGCATGGCAGACTGGTATTATGGCTGGCAAACTGGTATGGCACACTGGTATTATGCATGGCAGACTGGTATTATGGCTGGCAAACTGGTATGGCACACTGGTATTATGGCAGACTGGTATTATGCAGGTCACACTGATATGGATGACACACTGGTATGGCACACTGATATTATGGCTGGCACACTGTAATGGCACACTAGTATTATGGCTGGCACACTGGTGTTATGTATGGCATATTATGGGCTTATGGCAAAATGGTTTTATGCATGGCAGAGGCAGACTGGTATTACGCATGGCAGGCTAGTATTTTTAATGGCACAAGCCAATGGTATTTATATAGGAGAGAGGGGGGATTTTACTATCAATTGGTCTTCACCTTTAATACTTGCTGATGACCGACGGCTGCGGAACGGAAGTATGATGCAGCTGGGCTGATGGGGTGGAGACCACAGCCACTTGATACATCGGGAGGACTCGGGACGGAGCCGGGAATGCCACACGCACAACACGCGTAAACACGTGAACTCCGTCACGTGAGTTGTTGCACCTGCGCCTTGTGATGACAGCGGCTTATGGGAGGAGGCGGGGAGGAAGAAACGTCACTTGCGGACCCACCACACCACTCCCACACTGCCAGTGATTGGCAGAGTGGCGGTGCAGACCTGTGTCTCCTGGAAAAGAAAAACTTGACGGATGAGAGGACCACGGCGCCGGGGGCACGCATGATATGTAAGTATGGGGCAGAGACTTTGTGCCGGTACCTTGGAGTCATGTGTCCGGGTGGCAGAGGGTGTGAAACCCGTACACATGACTCCAAAACCGGACAGTCCGGGTCAAAAACGGGCGGGTGAGAACCCTAGGGCTGGGGTGTATCTGGTGACTAGTGAGGACACGTAGTGAGGATCAGCGTTAGTGAGGGTTTTGCAGGTCAGGTTGAGTAGTTTGAATTTGATTCTGCAGTGGATGGGGAGCCAGTGTAGGGATTCATAGAAAGGAGCGGCAGAGACAGAGCAACGGGTGAGATGGACATCAAATATGGCTACTACAGTGAAAAATACATTGTGAATGACTTTTTATTATTAATGAAAAGTCATTTTCCAAACCAAAAACCAGTGGGTCCTTACAGGTGTTTTATGGAAAAATCACTTGTCAATGTAGGGGGGGGGGTTAAAGAATGTGCCTGGCTACTTAGAAGGCACAATATATGTGCCACATTAGCCATGTGCCGCGGCACTCCTGAGTGGCTTGGATATCAGTGGTTGTACAGGGAATTGTCACATATCAAGACTTGGTAAGTAGAACTAGCCATTGGATGTGGTCTGTTTTAAGTCATTCAGTCGGTGAAGAATAGCATATCCCATAAAACCAGGAGGGCAGTGGAATGAGAGGTTCCTGATTACTGGCAGAGCAATCCTGGATTTTTTTCTGTGTGAATTTAGTGCAAATGTATTGTGTTTTTTTGTGATACTATTAGACACTACTAGATACTACTAGATGTTATCATACTATTAGCCTATACTATTAACTATTATTAGTTGTAAGTCCTGTTCTACTAATAATAATACTGTTGTACAGTTATTTTACCTGTAATTTATATTGTGTTGAGAAGAGCTGCCTACAAGCCAAAACTCGCAAAATAGGAATTATTGGGGGAAAATATTCTTTACAAATAAATAAATATTCTTTCAGCAATTTTATATAACATGTAATATAAAAACAAATCACCAGGGGACAGTAGAACTCTAGAGCACTATAGAAAAACACTTGTATATTTTTGCAGGCAGCATGAAGGGCTCCCGTTTTGCTTATTGGCTTATAAGGTTAGAATAAAACTAAAAAGCAGAACTTAAAATAATTTACTTTTATTACCCCATACATTTTGACGAAAAGAAAATATGGTAGCATTTTTATAATTAAAAATAAAAATTAAATATATATATATATATATATATATATGCACATCATAGCAATTCAAAGAATTGCATCCCAGAGCTCCTGTGCCACATTCCCCATATGTAGCAAGGAATTCTGGGTAGGATATGCAAATGACCTCTGTCTCACTTTTATACATCCTGGATCTGTTATTACACAGAACCCTAAAATCAATGCTATGCCACACTGTGGCTTTGTAGCAAAGATAAGGTTATGCAACCTTATCTTTGCAACAAAGCCACAGTGTGGCATAGCATTGATTTTAGGGTTCTGTGTAATAACAGATCCAGGATGTATAAAAGTGAGACAGAGGTCATTTGCATATCCTACCCAGAATTCCTTGCTGCATATGGGGAATGTGGCACAGGAGCTCTGGGATACAATTCTTTGAATTGCTATGATGTGCAGGTGGCTTCTGCAATATTAAACACACTTATTATAGTGTGGAGGCTTTTTATCTCACTTTTAGTCCTTCACCACAACCCTTATAGACTACATATATATATATATATATATATAACAAATCGGTCAACTGGGCACTCGTTTCCCCGGGTGGCTAACTCCTAAGAGGCCCCCAATGGGTAATAGATGTTTTCTGGCCTCAGTGCTTAACTCCCATAGGCATAATATGTAGAAAAAAATATTGGTATAGGGAGGCACTTGAGGACTTAGTTCAATAAAAAATGAATTTTATTAAGTAATCATATAAAAAACCAACGTTTCGGGCCCCTAAAGGCCTTTTTCAAGTGATAAAGGTTTGTAGTGATACCTTTTTTTATTGGACTAACATTACATTTAAAGTACAAGCTTTTGAGAGTGATCCTCCCTTCGTCAGGTATAGAAGCTTACTGATCAGAATAGTAGAATTAAACATTGGGACATTCATAGGGCGCACACAGGGCCAGTGCTAGGCTATTTTGGGCCCTAGGCCAGACCAGCTACTTGCGCTCCCCCCAAAAAAACAACACGTGACATGTGTGAGTGTATCACAGAGCTCCACAGCAATAAAACTCACAATAATGTGCAGTGTGTATGAGCGTATCACAGAGCTCCACAGCAATAAAACTCACAGTAATGTGAAGTGAGTATGAGCGTATCACAGGGCTACAGCAATAAAACGCACAGTAATGTGTAGTGTGTATGAGCGTATCACAGAGCTCCACAGTAATAAAACTCACAATAATGTGCAGTGTGTGTGAGCGTATCACAGAGCTCCACAGCAATAAAACTCACAATAATGTGCAGTGTGTATGAGCGTATCACAGAGCTCCACAGCAATAAAACTCACAGTTATGTAATTTATTTATTCAACCCCCAGCATATCAATTCATCACCCCCAAAGGATATCAAATGTCATATTATTCATTAATCCCCCACTCACCAGATCAATTCATTACTCCCCCATTCACCAGATCAATTCATTACCCCCACTCACCAGATCAATTCATTACCCCCCATTCACCAGATCAATTCATTACCCCCACTCACCAGATCAATTCATTACCCCCCATTCACCAGATCAATTCATTACCCCCACTCACCAGATCAATTCACCCCCCCATTCACCAGATCAATTCATTACCCCCACTCACCAGATCAATTCATTACCCCATTCACCAGATCAATTCATTACCCCCACTCACCAGATCAATTCACCCCCGATTCACCAGATCAATTCATTAACCCCCATTCACCAGATCAATTCATTAACCCCCATTCACCAGATCAATTCATTACCCCCACTCACCAGATCAATTCACCCCCATTCACCAGATCAATTCATCACCCCCCACTCACCAGATCAATTCATTACCCCCACTCACCAGATCAATTCACCCCCCATTCACCAGATCAATTCATCACCCCCCACTCACCAGATCAATTCATCACCCCCCACTCACCAGATCAATTCATTACCCCCCACTCACCAGATCAATTCACCCCCCATTCACCGGATCAATTCATTACCTCCCACTCACCAGATCAATTCACCCCCTCTCACCATTGAAAGAACATCTGTGGGGACACACAGGACAAAACACATAGCATACTACATACACAACACCCTGCAAATACTGCCTACACACTGCACACCCTCCAAAGACTGCATATACACACTGCACACAGCACACACATTTAAGTACACACAGCACATAGATGACATCTACACAAATCCATACACCCACCACAGATTTACACTGACAGAGAGACACACACCCTAAGGTCCGGCCCTGGGCGCACAGTTGGGGGTGTTAGATGTTGTTCATCGCCAAATGGCATGGTCAAAAAAAATAAAAACAGCAAAAAGAGCATGTAATTGTCTCAGGCACATAAGACAACAGTGATGAAATCATGTCCACTTCAAAGGGAATGTGAAAGGACAAAACGAAAAAAAAACACAAAACAGTGAGTATGGGGAAGACACAGAAAAATAAGAAAAAATAAAAGGAGAGAGAAAACCAAGCCCCAACCAGAACTATGAATATTATGTGATGTTATTATAGTGGGTTAAAAAACCCGAATCTACATTAAGTCCTTGTTTTATACTGTTGAAATATGTGATCATTTTCATTTGTACAACATCTAAAACCCCCAACTGTGCGCCCTAAGAATGTCCCAATGTTTAATTCTACTATTCTGATCAGTAAGCTTCTATACCTGACGAAGGGAGGATCACTCTCGAAAACTTGTACTTTAAATGTAACGTTAGTCCAATAAAAAAGGTATCACTACAGACTGCTATACTCATGATTTTGGCATCTGGACTAACACGGCCTACCTAATCTATATATACAGTTGTGTTCAAAATTATTCAAGCCCCAATGCTGTAAAGGGTTTTAGGGAATTTAGTGTACATTTGTAATTGTATTCAGAATGAAATCCTACAAGGACTTTTTAAAGAACCATATGCAACTAAAATGACATCAATTGGTTTTGTAATACAGTAGTAAATGTTTCTTTTGTGAATTCTTCATTGACACAATTATTCAACCCCTTAAAGACTACCACTCTGAAGAACAGAGGTTCATTCAAGTGTTTTCAATCAGGTATTGAAAACACCTGTGGATGTCACGGAGCAGCAATAAAGCATAATAAGCACCAATTAGGCAGCTTTCAAATGACTGTGATACTCAGCTCCTTCTAGACATTTACTGGTGTGGTTACAAACATGGTGAAGTCAAGAGAATGGTCCAGGAAGACAAGAGAAGAGGTGATTACTCTTCACAGGAAGGGCAATGGCTATAAGAAGATTGCAAAGATGTTAAACATACCAAGAGAGACCATAGGAAGCATCATTCGCAAATTCAAGGCAAAGGGCACTGTTGAAACGCTACCTGGTCGTGGCAGAAAGAAGATGCTGACTTCGACTGCTGTGCGCTACCTGAAGCGTAGAGTGGAGAAAAGTCCCCCTGTGACTGCTGAGGAACTGAGAAAAGATTTGTCAGATGTGGGTACTGAAGTTTCAGCTCAGACAATACGGCGCACACTGCGTAATGAAGGCCTCCATGCCAGAACTCCCAGGCGCACCCCCTTGCTGTCTCCAAAGAATAAGAAGAGTCGACTGCAGTATGCCAAAAGTCATGTGGACAAACCACAGAAGTTTTGGGATAGTGTTCTGTGGACTGATGAAACAAAATTAGAACTGTTTGGGCCCATGGATCAACGCTATGTTTGGAGGAGGAAGAACAAGGCCTATGAAGAAAAGAACAGCTTGCCTACTGTGAAGCATGGCGGGGGGCAATCATGCTTTGGGGCTGTTTTGCTTCTGCAGGTACAGGGAAGCTTCAGCGTGTGCAAGGTACCATGAATTCTCTTCAGTACCAGGAGATATTGGATGACAATGTGATGCAGTCCGTCACAAACCTGAGGCTTGGGAGACGTTGGACCTTTCAACAGGACAATGATCCCAAGCATACCTCCAAGTCCACTAGAACATGGTTGCAGATTAAAGCTGGAACATTTTGGAGTGGCCATCGCAGTCACCTGACTTAAATCCAATTGAGAACCTCTGGTGGGACTTAAAAAAAGCAGTTGCAGTGCGCAAGCCTAAGAATGTGACTGAACTGGAGGCTTTTGCCCATGACGAATGGGCGAAGATACCCGTAGATCGCTGCAAGACACTTGTGTCAAGCTATGCTTCACGTTTAAAAGCTGTTATAACTGTAAAAGGATGTTGTACTAAGTACTAAGATTGAATGTCACTTGGGGGTTGAATAAAACTGATAATGATGTGAGCACAGAAAAGACATTTGTGGTTATTTCATTATAAATGTTATGTTATATTTGTCTGACCTACACGTGCCTCTTTGATTTAATTGTAAGCAAGATGACTGAATGATCAAAATCAATGTCAAACTGGCCAAAACACTCAATTTCAATGCGGGTTGAATAATTTTGAACACAACTGTATATATGTGCACAAAGTCAATAGAATACATCAGAACATTGGGAGGTGAGCTGGTCTAATGGAGATTGAGGACCTGCCACCAAAGCCCAAAATATTATATGATGTGTGGGGGGCCAACACATACCAGGATCAGCCAGCTCCAGATTGAGAATCCAAAAAAAACCATTCCAAAGGCACGCCAAAGTATCCGATTTAGGGCAATCAGGGCCAGATTAACATAGGGTCTATTGGCGCTGTAGCTCTAGGCCCACAGCCTGAAATAGACCCATGACATGTCGTGAGAGGCCCTGCAATCCCAACAAACCTTATAAAAAGGTTTCAAAACAGCTGACCTATTCAACTCTGGTATCAACAAGTTTGTTTTCATTGACCTATAGGTCTGTATAAAAACACTTACAGGGTTATCCAAAGAGATACGAATGGCTGGAGAAAGGTAACCGAACGCTGAAAATACGGTACCTGTTCGGTGCCTGTTCAAGGGCAGTGAATCCCCATAAAAAAGCAATGCTTCGTCTATTCAGAGAGCACAAACCAGCAGTGAAAGGTTCCCCTAATGCCCTGCCATTCGGTGGTTTAATTCGGCAGGTTTATTCAGGCGAATCCGATAGGCTTCATTGTTAAAAATATTCCCGTTTTAATTCAATATCTAATAAACCATTCATTATAAAATTCTGCAGTAAAGAGTCTCTTTATTTATAGATTTTTTTTAGGATATTTTAAAGCATTTTTCTGGATTTTTATTTTTTTTAAAAAAAGTCAGATTTTCTTTTTTTTTTAACTTTACTTATTTTTTCTGTAACAGCCCTCTTTATTATCATTCCCTGGATCTCATATGTAAATTTCAGACATTTTCGCTCAGTAGTTTCTTTGCAAACAGCATTTCACTTTTCCAACATTCACGCAAACTGTTTTGCTAATTTATTCACTGCCTTCGTCTGCGGTGTCGGCTTTTTCCAGCGACTGCGCTGCGTGTGATCGGCTCCTGCTCAGGTTTTTCCGTCGTTTTCGGCAGGTTAATCCAGATGTTTCTGCGGGTTTTCGGCGTGCATTCGCCGGGTTTTGCGGTTAGTTTTCGTTTGGTTTGCGGTGGCCTTTCCCTGCAATTCTGGGACCCTGTGGTGCTTGCTGAATACATCGCAGGGTCGCTAAAATGGGATCGGCAAAACGATCCGAATTGAAGAGAACGAAAAGTCACCAAACGTGCGGTGACTTTTCGATTCTCTTTGAATTACCCTGATAAATTCAGCCCAGCGCTCTACCCACATACTCCTGGGCAGCAGGGTGTTAGTATTCAACCCCTGTCATGTGATATTTTGGGCCATGGGCGGATCAAGAGGCTTAAATTATGATAATTTATTCACTGCAATGCTGCAGTTCCTGGGCTCTCCACTAAGCTGCAGGAGTGTCACATCCCCACTCCACTTCCAATCCACCACGTGCTCCCACTCACTTTGCAGGCTGGGAGAGGCAGGGCTGAAATGTAGGTGCAGCTGCTATGGGCCACTGGATGGAATGCTGGACACAGGAAAAAAGGTAATGATTGTCAAATAAATACATTTTTATTAAGCTTGATGCCAGTGTCTTTATTTATGAGGAGAGGCCCCTGATCTGAGATCTACTTTGTCTGGAGAGGAAGGACACAAAATGATTAATAGCAATCTGGTGGGGACCTGTGTTAAGCTCACAGAGCTTGCATGAGGTACAGATCAGGGCAATATTGGCAGTATACAGGCACTCTAGGCAGGGTCTTGCCTGGGCAGTGGGGATGAGGACCCTGCTCCAGATTTTACAATCTTAGGCTAGGGTCAGACTAACGCATTTTTCACGTTGTCCGTGAAAAAGTGCGTTCGAACGAATGGACGTATTTTTTCACGGAATACGCAATAGCGGTCATACGATGCGCAGTTTCATCCGTGATTTTGTACGGATCATCAATAAAACACTTTTTGGGTCTGGACGTTATGTTGGCCGGACATGAGCAGCGTCTGACGTCTCCTAATCACGCACACACGCCGCTAGCGGACGCAGCGCACTCTGTACGTCAGTACTAGTGGTTTCACGTTCTCGAAAAAATGCGTTTGTTTGCCGCTTGCGTTGCGCGGCCGCACTTTTGTGCGACCGTACTTCGTATATTGGCCGTCATTGCCCGGCATCTGCTGCTAGCACGGCCGTGATTATGTGCGGCTGCACGCGCGTTCGCACTGCCTCAGTCTGACCCTAGCCTAAGAGGAGAGGGGACCCTGCCCCAGAGTTTACAATCTAAGAGGAGAAAGGACCCTGCTCCAGAGTTTACAATCTAAGAGGAGAGCGGACCCTGCTCCAGAGCTTACAATCTAAGAGGAGAAAGATTGTAAGCCTTGGAGCAGGGTCCTTTCTCCTCTTAGATTGTAAACTCTGGAGAAGGGTCCTAAGAGGAGAGAGGACCCTGCTCCAGAACTTACAATCTAAAAGGAGAGGGTTGAGGAGAGGAGATATGTGTGTGTGTATGCAGGAAGGGGAGTGTGTACAAATATGTGTGTGTGTGTGTGTGTATGTTTATATACAGTGGCAAGAAAAGTATGTGAACCCTTTGGGATTACGTGGAGTTTTGCATGAATTGGTCATAAAATGTGCTCTGATCTTAATCTAAATCACAACAATTTGAAAAACACAGTCTGCTTAAAATATTATATGTTTTCATGTTTTTATTGAACAGAACATGTAAACATTCACAGTGCATGGTGGAAAAAGTATGTGAACCCCTAGCCTAATGACTTCTCCAAGAGCTAATTGGAGCCAGGAGTGAGCCAACCTTGAGTCCGATCAGTGTGATATTATTGGATGTGTTGCTGAAAGCTGTCCTGCCCTTTAAAAACACACACCAGTTTTGGGTTTACTGGTTTCAAGAAGCACTGCCTGATGTGAACCATGCCTCGCAGAAAAGAGCTCTCAGAAAACCTACGATCAAGAATTGTTGACTTGCATGAAGCTGGAAAGGGTTACAAAAGTATCTCCAAAAGCCTTGATGTTCATGTGTCCACGGTAAGACAGACTGTCTACAAATGGAGAAAGTTCAGCGCTGTTGCTACTCTCCCTAGGCGTGGTCGTCCTGTAAAGATGACTGCAAGAGCACAGCACAGAATGCATAATGAGGTAAAGAAGAATCCTAGAGTGTCAGCTAAAGACTTACAGAAATCTCTGGCACATGCTAACATTTTTGTTGACACATCTACAATAAGGAAAACATTAAACAAGAATGGAGTACATGGGAGGACACCACGGAGGAAGCCATTGCTGTCCAAAAAGAATATTGCAGCACATTTGAAGTTTGCAAAAGAGCACCTGGATGTTCCACAGCACCACTGCAAAATATTCTGTGGACAGATGAAACCAAAATTGAGTTGTTTGGAAAAAATACACAACACTATGTGTGGAGAAAAAAGGCAC
This sequence comes from Leptobrachium leishanense, assembly GCA_009667805.1. Classification (NCBI taxonomy): domain Eukaryota; kingdom Metazoa; phylum Chordata; class Amphibia; order Anura; family Megophryidae; genus Leptobrachium; species Leptobrachium leishanense. The sequence goes on from CM019063.1 coordinate 475,638,084, forward strand.
AACACACCAACATCAAAACCTCATCCCCACTGTAAAACATGGCGGAGGTAGCATCATGGTTTGGGGCTGCTTTGCTGCCTCAGGGCCTGGACGGATTGTTGTCATTGATGGAAAAATGAATTCCAGAGTTTATCAAGACATTTTGCAGGAAAACGTAAGACCATCTGTCCGCCAACTGAAGCTCCGCAGAGGATGGGTGATGCAACGGACAATGACCCAAAGCATACAAGTAATTCAACAAAAGAATGGCTTCAACAAAACAAAATACGCCTTCTGGAGTGGCCCAGTCAGAGTCCTGACCTCAGCCCGATTGAAATGCTGTGGCATGACCTTAAGAGAGCGATTCACACCAGACATCCCAAGAATATTGCTACACTGAAACAGTTTTGTGAAGAGGAGTGGTCCACAATTACTCCAGATCGTTGTGCAGGTCTGATCTGCAACTACAGGAACTGTTTGGTTGAGGTTATTGCTGCCAAAGGAGGGTCAACCAGTTATTAAGTCCAAAGGTTCACATACTTTTTCCACCCTGCACTGTGAATGTTTACATGTTATGTTCAATAAACACATGAAAACATATAATGTTTGTGTTGTATTATTTTAAGCAGACTGTGTTTTTCAAATTGTTGTGACTTAGATGAAGATCAGAGCACATTTTATCACCAATTCATGCAAAACTCCATGTAATCCCAAAGGGTTCACATACTTTTTCTTGCCACTGTATATAATATATATATAAATATATATATAAAATTTTGAAGTGGGGGCCTGGTGTGTTTGCCAGTATCTGTGGGGGGTCATGGTTTGTGTATACAGAGATGGCCTTAAAAATACACTTCCTTTAGTGCCTTGATCCTGGGTTTATGACTAGTGCGGTGCATTGAATAGCATTAACAGACTAGAAAATGCAACACTCAGATCAGACACTTACACCTTTCTTCTTCTTCTATCAGACTTGCATCATGTTTCGCAGCCTCTGTATTACTATGCTTTATTTTATGATTGTCCCCTTCATGACATTGTCAAAAGGACAGAATATGGATGCCATTAAAATTTTGCCCCCCTCTGGAAAAATTTCTGCGGACACCCATGTTATGGGCCCTATTACAATCTTCACGCAAACGTTTGCGCGTGCGCAAAAACGCATTAAAGCGAGCGGCAAAACTCTTTCCGCAGAACATCGTATTACAATGTCAGCGCAACAAACGCGAGCAGTCGTCTAACGCTGGTGATCCTGCGCGAACCCCTTGCGAGCGTACTGTACTGCGCGTGTCCTATACTTAACATTGTGAGCGCACATGCGTTTGTGCGCTGGTATGAGGATGGTATTACAATCTATGTGCAGTTTGTAACGCACAGCCTTTGCGCGCATAATTTAAGCAACTCCTGAAAGCTGGTGTTAAAGGCAAATCTGACGGACCTGGCCGAACCCAAATACACCAGCCCAAAAAAAATACGCAGCAAAGTATAGTTATACATTCTACACATACCAAACCAATAAATTTGAGAAGTGGTGCGTGTTTTTTTTATTGATGCAGCATATATGACAGGTACAAAAACTTAACGTGAGACAATTGTGGTTCTTAATTCTGATTGGCTGAATCGCGTGAAAAAACAGTCCACACACTGATTTCTGCGCGCAACGTTGCTGCGCGTGCGTTTTTGCGCGTCCGTTTTACGCTTGTTATTTTTTGACGGATGAAAAAAGTGCGAGGATTGTAATACCATCTGTGATTTATGCGCGCCAACGTTTAACGCTTCGTGTAAAAATTCACGCCTTCTGCGTGCGTTTTTGCGGGAAGAATGTAATAGAGCCCTATATGTTTATATGCACAAATGTATGTTTGTTGAAACAAGACTTCCTAGTGTATTCCTTTAATGGCGCAGCAACATGTTATACTTTTTAATCCAGTTGATCTATTTTATCACCGATCTCTTGCCAAATCATTTGGTTACATTCTGTTTTATTTGTATTTTTAGAGAACACTCTTACAGACCCCTGAAAGTTTGCAGTAATTATTTAAATTCTAATTTAGACCAACATATAAATCAAACAATTGTTGGACAGCCCATGAAAAGTGTTTCCCTGTCAGGTCCCATGGCGACGTCGCAGAAAAAGAACCAAATCCTGATTCCCACCCTGGTAGCCTGCTAATGTATTTGTTAATACATATTCCTTCAGACCTCCTGCAGCAGCATCATATGTGTCTCATTTGCATTGACTGGTGTCCTTTAAGAGAACCACACCCGCATCCAGCCAATGTTCTGACATTAACTTCTGAACCTGCCATTGAAAGGACATGCTATATGTGCTCCAGAGCCTGGTGGCTATCCTGTCTGATCTCCTGTGTACCGAACCCCGGCCTGTATTTGGGCCATCCACGTAAGCCGCCAGCCCATGACTCCCTTGCTTGTTTTCTGGACTATTCTTCTTGATATTTACTGAGACGCTCTTCACGGATCCACAATTCAACCAAGTCTCCAGCTTCCATTTGCACCAAAGACTGTGTTTCCAAATACTTTCTATTTGTTTCCTAAGGACTTATTATTTATACAGATACCTGCCTTTTGTTTGACATCCAGTCTATTCAATATATATATTTTCTGCACCAACCAGTTTTGTTGTCAAATATTTATTTGCTACATCACCGGATCCCTAACATTCCCTACAGTGTTATGAGTTCTGCATATGCCAAGGCAGCACTTTTCATGCAGGATTGCCTGCAGTTAATGAGTTCTTTGCCACAAAGCCATTTCAACTTTGTTGTCTCATGTTTAAAATACTTTTGATCCTCTGATCTATTGTTTCAGTTGATGGCATTCTGTTTAGCACTGAAATATTTTCCTCTATTGGGAGCGTCATACTCCGTTTTGTGTGTGCAGCATCATCTTATACCCTGAGCTCCCTCTCCCACCACAGTTGAGAAAAATACATTGTACCAAAACCTTCTTCAATCCACTCATTTTCTGTTTTTTATTAAAAAAAAGCACAAGGAGGGGGCGTGGCTTGGCGCGATCCGGGATGGCTGTGTGATCGAGGAGCTCTTCACCCGGGCACCACAAGGACACAGAAAAGCAGTAGCTAGACCCATCAATGGGACCCAAAAAACGGCTCACAACGCAGATGAGCCGCCCGAGTACCCCAGCGCCGCCCACAGCTTCCCCAATGCGGCATTACCTGAGCGGTGCGGCGACATCAACACACCTAGGCCGCGATTCCAAGATGGCGGCGGCCATGGCGGACATGAGGGGCCCGGGAAGTCCCGCGCTGTCGGCGGGCAGCGTGGACGATACAGAGGTGAGGGAAGCCCTGAAATTGTTGCCCACTAGGACGGACCTGGAAGGTCTCTTTGCCAGATTGGAGGCCAAATTTGATGCGCGCTTCGAGGAACTGGGGGCAGATATCAAACACTTGGGAGGCAGAGTGCACGACTTGGAGGAGGACAGGGAAGCTGCACTGACTAAAACTCAGCATCTTGAGACACTTCTGAGCACGCAGGCTACACAGATTGCCTCCTTATTTCGCTGGGTGGATGACCTGGATAATAGAGGGAGACGCAATAATATACGCGTGAGAGGTCTTCCTGAGCCTCCTTTGGGTGAAACTGAAAACGTAACTCTGACTGTACAAACTTTATTTAATGAACTCCTCCAACGCTCCCCTGATACCCCTCTGCATCTAGATCGTGCTAACAGAGCCCTGCGAGCCAGAGGCGCTCCGAACTCAGCACCTAGAGACGTGATATGTCGAGTGCATCATTTTACTTTGAAAGAGGAGGTAATGAAAGCGGCGAGGAACATGCCTTCGATAGTTTTTGACGACCACACAGTGGAATTATTCCAGGACGTATCGAGATCTACCCTGACAGCCAGGAGGGAACTGAAGCCTATCACGGACCAGCTTCGGGCTCGCTCCAATACGATATAGATGGGGATATCCGTTTGCTCTACACGTTCGCGTGGATAATCGATCCCTGAGTATCTCAGTCCCTGAGGATGTGCCAGATTTCTTACAAGCGCTGGAACTTTCTCCAGTTAATATACAGGGCTGGTTCGGAGGAGACCCGAATATACCTCCCCCACTGCAACCACAGCGTCAGCCATGGCGCACTGCCCGACGAGATCGTCGACGCCCCCTGGATACCGCACGTGGAGCTGAACAAAGCTCAACGGACCCTCCATGAGGGGACTCTCAGGCCTTGCATGAAACTGACTGTTTTTCTGTTTTCAACTTCAAAGGCTTGCCCGGGTGTCCTGTTCTTTTGGTCTCCGACTGTTCTCGGAGTATTGGTTGTAGACCGTCTGGTCTGCAGATTTTTGGTCTGGTAACTATACCGTTTTTCTTTTTCTCCTTTCTTTTTTTTTTGCCGCTTCCCCGCGCGGTGCAAACTTTAACATTTGTTTCCATGTGGAGGATTTTTTCCACTACACTTTTATTCACAAGGTTTCCCATTAGGGATTTAGTCCATTTTGGGCTTCAGCACCAATGCATACTGTTTAATTGTTTGTTATGTTTAGTAAGTTTGTTTAGTTGTTGCAACGCTTTATACTGTTCTGAAACTGAGGGTGATATTATATACTCCTCTGGGAGAATGCTGCTCTCTCACTTGCTCGACTTCACCTCCACTCCGGCTACACCAGGTGAATTGAGCCGCCGCAGCCCATATCATGGCTGAGTTGCGAGTTATTACTCTCAATGTGAGAGGACTTAACCATCCGGCTAAACGCCGTTTGGCACTCCATGACCTGCAACGCATGAGAGGAGAGGTGGTGTTCTTACAAGAAACGCATATTCGCAGTGATACGTCTGTTCGTTTATATTCTCGTTACTATCCACACTGTTTTTATAGTAACTTCTCCGGTTCTAAGTCGAGAGGAGTGGCCATTTTGATAGCAGCGCACGTGCCTTTTACGTGCCAGGAACAATGTTCTGACCCGGGGGGTCGTTATCTGTTTATAAAAGGCCTCTTGGGGTCCTCGAAAGTTACCTTGGCTAATTGCTACCTCCCTAACATTAAGCAATGTACGTCCCTAAGCAAAATTTTGACGAAGTTGGAAAAGTTCGCAGAGGGCACGTTGATATGTGGGGGGGACTTTAATGTTTCGCCTGATGCTCCAGGAGAGGCGCCTCCTTCACCGGCTTTGGTTTCCTCGTCTAAAAGACGGAGATTCCACCAGATACTCCATGAGGCCCGATTGGTTGATTGTTGGAGGGCAATGCATCCGCTTGGTCGGGACTTTACTTATTATTCAGCTGCAGCCAGGGTGTATTCCCGCCTAGATTTATTCCTGCTACGTCATATCGACCTAGGGTATATCAAATCAGTTACTATTGGCAACATTTCATGGTCTGATCATGCCCCGGTGTTCCTGACCCTCTCCTTACCGTCGCTGCCCCGTAAATCCTATCAATGGCGTCTGAATGGCACGATATTAGCGGACGTTGTGGAGAGGGAACGCATTTCTGAGGCTATCAAACAATACTTTGTAGACAATGATACAGAAGATGTGACGGCCACGGTCTTGTGGGAGGCACACAAATGTGTTATGCGGGGAACCCTTATTCAAATAGGGGCCCGACGTAAACGGGAAAAGACGGCTAAAATACAAGCCTTACTTGCTGAAATCCAGGTAGCCGAGGAGCTACATAAGGCCACTGAGTCAGTTGAACACTACACGGCGCTCGTGGCGTTAAGAGCTGACTTAAGACAGCTCTTGCACCAACAGGCCAGCCGCTCACTCTTGCTTACAAAACACTCATTTTATGTACACGGAAATAGATGTGGTAAGATGTTAGCTAGGGCTTTGCGTCAGAAATACCAAGCCACCTATATCCCCAAACTCAGGTCTTCCACAGGCCGCCTTTTATCCTTGAACAAGGAGATTACTGACCAATTTGTAAAGTATTATCAGTCGCTATACTCCCAGCGCGCTGATGTGCCCTCCACCCCTCTCATAGCAGAGTATCTGGATAAGTCCTTGCAGGCGAAACTAACGGTGAAGGAGGCCAAAGCTCTAGACGCCCCCTTCAACCTGAGTGAGCTAGCGGCTGCCTTGAAGGCAACCCCCACTGGAAAGAGTCCGGGCCCGGACGGATTTTCTATAGTCTACTATAAAACATTTTTAACACTTTTAGGCCCCCACTTACTCCATTCTCTCAATGCCCTAGAAGACAACAAAGGCCTCCCTAAATCGGCACTCGAGGCGACGATAGCCCTTATCCCGAAGCCCGGGAAGGATCCTACGCTGTGTCAAAATTACCGCCCGATCTCGCTAATTAATAATGACATTAAATTGATGGCAAAGATGCTGGCTATGCGATTGAGCCCCTTGTTGCCCTCCTTGATTCACCCTGATCAGGTAGGATTTATTCACCAGAGGGGAGCACGAGATAATACCTATCAATTTGATTCATAGAGCACGCACGACACACACACCGATGGTCCTTCTCTCTGTCGACGCCGAAAAGGCGTTCGACAGAGTGGATTGGTCCTATCTGATGGCTGTCCTGGAGAGGTTCGGTCTAGGGCCGAGATGGTTGACCTGGATTTCAGCATTATATAATGATCCGACGGCGGTCCTCAGAATTAATGGTGCGCTTTCTACACCGATAAAGATCTCAAATGGTACACGCCAGGGTTGTCCCCTCTCCCCGCTTTTATTCGTCTTGGCTCTAGAACCGTTCCTACAACGGATTCGAGACAACGATAATATTCAGGGAGTAACATTACCTTTTCACCATTATAAAATTTCTGCATTTGCAGATGACATACTTCTTACCTTATTGAACCCAGTTAGCTCTACTGAGGCCTTCTTACAGGAGGTTGCGCATTATGCGGGAGTGTCGAACTTCAAAATTAATACTGATAAATGCGAAATGATGGGGGTGGGCATATCACCTCTTACTAAGGAGGCGCTGCAAAGTTTGGCTCCGTTTTCCTGGCCTACTGGGGCTATCCAATACCTAGGCATACAGCTCCCGTCGGATTTATCATCCTTGTTTGACCTTAATTATGTCCCCCTACTCAATCGGGTATCTCGAGACCTTAAAGACTGGAATAAACCCCAGTTCTCCTGGTTCGGACGTATTAATATTTTAAAAATGACAGTTCTGCCAAAATTCCTCTATCTCTTCCAGACTCTACCTATTGACATACCATTATCCTTTTTTAGAACACTGAAAACCATCTTTTTAAAATTTATATGGAGAGACAATAGACCACGGATCTCATACGATGTCCTTGTCCGACCTAAATCGGGAGGGGGCCTGGGTCTACCACATCTAGAACTTTATTACGACGCGGCTCTACTGACGAGACTTAGCGACTGGTCGATGTCACCTCCTCATAAACTATGGGTACATTTAGAACAGCTTTTTCTCGCGGTTCCTATAGTCTCGGCCCCGTGGCAAACGGTGACCATGGACGCGTTGGTCCCCACTCCACACCCAACTATAAGCCCGACATTAAAGAGATGGCGTAAACTCCGCACACTCTTAGGTTTATCACCCTTGCCTTCTTTGCTGACTCCGATTACACATAACCCAGACTTCCTCCCAGGTAACGCCCAGTCCTTTCTTGGATTGGATTATGACGGCCCCTATGTCCCTCTTCAGGCTTGTATTGGCCCGGAGGGTCTGATACCTCTCACTGATCTGCTGGGAGATCGCTTGAGCACCCCACTATGGAAATATAACTATATGCAATTGCAACACTTTATCACTACACGGGTACTTCGGGCCGACGTTACTATACCTACAGCACTGACTACTTTCGAGACGATATGTATCTCAGACCCGCCACCTCCACATTTACTATCTTACATATATTCCCTTCTATCTTCAGCTAGGTTTCAAACCCTACCCTTGTACACAACAAAATGGTCGGCCGAACTCTCACAGCCATTGACTCCTGAGGAGTGGTCGACGGCGTTCCAGGTGACGTTCCGCTCCTCTAGAGCTCTCACGGTGCAGGAAACTAATTACAAGCTGATTTCTAGATGGTACTTAACCCCTGCACGCTATATACCCAGCGGTCTCACCTGATTGTTGGCGATGTCAAAGACATAGGGGTACGTTTTTACATATTTGGTGGGAATGTCCTATCATACAATCGTTTTGGGAGGTGGTGTGGACATATATTAAAGAGATAACGTCTTTAGACTTGCCATTTCATCCTAAAGTGGCACTACTACATGTTATCCCCTTGTCTATAAATAACTATGTGAAATCTGTGACGGTACACTTATTGAATGCAGCGAGAGCATTAATCCCAAAATTTTGGAAGCAACAGTCGCCCCCCGCGATCTTTGACTGGATTGATAGAGTAGAATATGTCAGAGAATTGGAAGAGCTACATTACACTCTTGAACAAGACTTTGACACGTATTTTAGGACATGGTACTGGTGGACGGAATTCAGATCCAACCATAGGCGAATGGCTCAGAGCTCGTCGGCACTGGCTCAGATTTAGGCACTTCCCTTATCGGTCGCAGTGATATCAGTGAAACGCGGCATCCAGAGGTGATATTTTAACGCTTATAATAGGATTGAACAGTGAAAATGATGATATAAGCCTAGTATTAGGGATAGACTTTTCTTATAATAGTCTATCGTCTTTCTTTTTGTTTCTCTTTTTATTTTTATTTTCATATTCTGTTTGGTATATATATATGTGTTTTTGATTGATTATTCAGCCTCAAATATTTGCATTTGTTATAATATATCTTGAGCACTTGTATGGCATTTGTGATGTTGCTTATCACAATATTTTGCAAAGTATACCACCATTACCTGTTGTATTTTGTTATGATACAAACTTAATAAAAACTATATTACGAAAAAAAAAAGCACAAGGAGACATATATTTAAATTAGTGCTACATTTATTAAGTAAATTTAGGACAATGAAAGTCACCTTGTAGCATATATCAGATTGATAGGGGAATTAATTGCTATAACAAAGCATAAATATATTATTATAGATTTGGCTTTAAAATAGCCATAATGTGGGCAACCTCTGGACTCACGGAGAGTCGTCCTTCCACTCGCAGGAGAGAAAAAACCCTGTGAGGGAAATCTCTGGGGAACCATGGAATGAAGGACTGCCCTTCCCTCTGGGCATTAAGAGGTTAAGGTAACATATTCATGAAATAAGGGCTTGTTTAGAAAGACACAAGTATAAACAGACGGATATGTATAGACATAGGGAAGGACAGATGTACACAGAGGGATGGAAGGACAGATGTACACAGACAGAAGGACAGACAAGCATACAAAGACATGTATAGCCAGAGACACATGTAAAGAGGCATGTATAGAGAGACATGTAGAGAGGCATGTATAGAGAGACATATCTCTGTATGTCTGTCTATACATGCCTCTCTACATGTCTGTCTATACATGCCTCTCTACATGTTTGACAGGCATGTAGAGAGACTTGTATATAGAAACATGTATAGACAGACATGTATAGACATATATGTAGAGAGACATGTATAAACAGACAAACATAAAACAATCATTATAAACAGATTAATATGGACATAACCTGCTGAGAATTACGCAAATATCTCCTACATCCTCCCTCCTTCGCGCAAGCCCATCTAACGCAGCGCATGTAAATTTATGGGGATATCAACACAGACTAATCTGTGTTAACGGGTATACGAGTAGCAATGCAAACTATATCGCTCGCAGCTAGAACCTCCAAAGCACCAAGGTCTTATGTAAAGTAGTCAAGCTCCAAGTCTTCAGACACATCCAAGTGAGGCGAGATCTCTACACCATGCACAGGGATACAGGTGGAGCTCTAACAGAGCCTCAGATGTGTCTGAGAGACAATGGAATGTTCAGGTAGTTACAGCAGCAGCAACCTTTATGACAGAACAGGAGCTGCCTGTATGATGTCACAGAATGTTGTGTCTTTGTATCCACAACAAAGGACAGTTGTTTGAGCAGAGGATTGGAGAAAAACTATTTTAACAATGTAAAAGAGGACGGATGTACAAGTGGCATTTGCACCATCACTAAACATTTTCTACCAGTACAAAATAAAACATCACTTTGTTAAATTCTTTGCCTTCTTTTTCCCTGAGATGGCATGTGGAGCATTATGCTACATTATTTCTAGACCAGTGTTATCTCTATCCATCCTCAATCTCTGTTAATCTATCTCTGCCTCTTAAATTAAATATTCCTTATCCTCCATGCTTTATTTTCTATACAGTAATTCTCACTGTACGCCCATTATATTTCTCCTGATGTTATTTCTATAGCCGAAGGAGTCTATAAAAATAAAATGTTGTGAACTGACAGTTAAATATCATTCTTTGGTAAACATTATGGAGATGTGGAAGTCTTGAAGCCAACTAACCATGAAGGGCTCTATCACCTCCTTCAAGCTAACACTAGCGTCAGCATTTGTGCTAGCTTAAAGGAGGTCATAGCGCTGCAGCCAGATCGCCTTAGAATCGTTAATGGGTTAAAAAAAAACATTAGCGCTCCTTAATTTGCGATTTACAGCACAAATTTACTGTACTTTGTGCTCCCTATACCTAACATGGGGAGCACAAAATTGAAAACACAGATGAACTAGTGTTAGCATCACTTGGTCCTGACAATAGTTAATAAGAGCTGGTGCTAACGACAAAGTTACCACCAGCTCAGAGGTGTAGGTAACCATAGCATCCAATAAACCACAGAATGCATCTGATGATCCGCTGAACAGATGCCTCCGAAAAAAGCTGACCAGCCCTCGAACAGGGGTAAAAAACCCCCAAAAAACGTAACCTTTGAAAGGCTTTTTAAAAAAACAAATGCATGAAAATACATGGAAATAATATATATGGTCCTATGAATAACAATAAAAAGGTCTGTTACAGAATAAGAAAAAACGCCATTTAAAAATAATTGGAATCAAAAGTTTTGTTTAAAAAAAATCCAGAACAATTCTAAAAAATAAAATAATGAAGAGACATTTTGTTGCAAATAAAAAGAAAAAACAGTTGAATAAAGATTATTATTATTATAAGAAAAATTATATTATTATTATCATTAATAAGAAAAACAGGGATTTTTTTTTTTTACATTGACACCTATGAGATTCGCCTGATTAAACCTGCCAAATGAAAACATCGAAAATCAGGGCATTTCACTGACATTTTGGTGCTGTTCAGTCTTCTCTGAATAGAATTAACATTGCTTCTCTATGGGGATTTCACTGCTGTCGAACAGGCACCGCATTTTGCTGGCAATACGCCAATATTTGGTGAATTGCCAGCTTTTTGAATAGCCGAATGGCCGCGAAATTACACCGTACGGGGAAATTCACGTTTCAGTGCAATTCTGTGGCCAATTTGGTGTTCTTTGAATAACCCCTTTAGTGTAGGTGGTGGGAGAGGATAAATATCACATTGTGTGTGTTTTCAGTCATCGACTCTGCATGAATAGCAATAGAAAAAATGTGATCACTGGGTAATCCACACAAATATGCTACGTTTATAAAAGGTCAACGCATTCACTATACAGGGATTTGATAGGGAATTAGAATAGAAAAGGGGAGTCTGATATTTTGGGCCAAATAAATCTTAGAGCAAAAAAGCAAAAATGTATGTGAAATCCTGCACTGATCACTTACATTACAATTTTATAAAGTATGTTTTATGGTCTATTTAAATTTAAAAAAAAAACGTTCTGGAGTTTTATTGCTCAATGCAATGATATCAACACTGTGCGACGTTATAATAAATTGAAAGCATTTATTGTATTTTTTTTTTTCCAAGGGCTCAGCCACTGAAATGCTAATACAAGACTCCGAGGGGAAATATAACTCTCCTGCATATTTGAGAAAAATGTGAAGCCCATTCACTGAAATTTAATCAAGGCAATAATCACGGCACGCTGACACAAAAGAAAGAGGACCTCATTGGCTTTTTCTTTTATGCAGTGATTTACCGGTCCCCATAGATTCTGAAATTTGATCACCGGAGTAAATTATCCGTACCGCAACCGAGGAAAATAAAAGTACGATCCATATTTGTTCAGCGCGGTGCTTAAATCAGCAGAAATGATACATTCCATGATGCACAATTGGAAATATCAAGGGCTTTTTTGTGAGCTTGAGCAAAACAGCAGCTTTACTTGTAATTTGGCATTACCCTTTCACTGTGCTCCGCTTTTTACAACACATAATATTTCAACAGAAATTAAGTTGACATATTTTGTGCTGTTTTTTTTTTTTTTTTTTTTTTACTTTTTGGTTGTTGCAAATAAGCTTTAGTGACTTTGGGAATATTAAACTGGTTGTTTTTTGGCAATTAATTTCATTTATATTGTTAACATTAAGGCCCGTGTCAGACGAACGCAGTGATCACGTCCGTGTTGTCGCACAGTTTAACGTCCGTCGTAGCATAGAGTCATGTTCAACAGAGACCCACACACGAACTGCGTCCGCACCGAACAGCGCACAACGTACGTGGCAAACGGACGCAAGTTAGGCTAAGGTCAGACGAAAGCATTTTTAACGTGCGTTTAGCAGCACTAAATCACGGCCGTGCTAGCAGCAAATGACGTCCAATGCCGGGCAGCATATGAAGAACGGCCGCACAAAAGTGCGGCCGCGCAACGCAAGTGGCAAACGAACGCATTTTTTCGAGAACGTGATACCGCTAGTACTGACGTACAGAGTGCGCTGCGTCCGCTAGTGGCGTGTGTGCGTGATTAGGAGACGTCAGACGCTGCTAATGTCCGGCCAACATAACGTCCAGAAGCAAAAAGTGTTTTATTGATGATCCGTACAAAATCACCGACGAAAATGCGCATCGTATGACCGCTATCGCGTATTCCGTGAAAAAATGCGTCCATTCATTCGAACGCACTTTTTCACGGACAACGCGAAAAATGCGTTAGTCTGACCCTAGCCTTAGGCCAGAATGTAAAACCGCTAGAATGGACACGCAGAGTGCGCCACGTCCTCGTAGCGTTGTGTGTGTGTGTGTGATGGAACAAAGTTAGACGGACCACATTTGCGACGTCCAGCACCTTGACGCGCACAATGGCTTTTCATATCATGTATCAATTTTTATAATTTTTCATATTAATTTTATTTCCCAAAGTTCCCTTTTTTTTCCTACGTCCGTCAAGAAAAACGGACCGTGTGGTGTCTACTGTATCTTCCGTCAGTACGTCTGTCCGTTCTGCACGCACGCAGAGTACGCTCAGAATGCGCTCGTCTGACATTATTTATTTTATTTATTTATTCATAAAGGACTTTATAAATTAGCCTAAGGCCCGTGTCAGACGAACGCACTTTTTGCGTTCGTCTGACCGCACTGTTTGCGGTCCGTTGTAGCTTTTCAAAGGAGTCAATAGAGAACAACACACAAAGCACGTGCACACTTTTTCACGCGCGCGCAATGCATGTTGCAATGGACGCCAAAATGGCATCAACGTGAAAAAGCTAGACCGACGTAGAGAAACAACTGCATACAGTTTTTTTTATTTTTCTCAACATCTGTCAAAATTAACTGATACAATGTTACCACAATCTCATCAGTAAAAAAGTACGTCCGTTACTGTGCGCAGTCAGTGCGCTCGTCTGACCCCAGCCTAAGGCGGTCATAAAGTAAGTGCCGGTTTTGCAACGCCAGAATTCTCAAAAGTACCAGAGATTTTCGATAGTATTTGCAATGACGGAATACACACTTAATAATTGACCCCTGAAAGGTGGAAAAGTCGTAAAAAATGTGTGGGAACTCACAAACATTTCCCCCCAATTAATATTTGTAAGCTCAAATTTAGCATACCACACACACTCAAATTTGATATATATATGTAAATATATATATACCTGTATATATATGCTTTTTCACTCTCACTATTTACGACATCTATTCCAACCCCCCACCTGTGTGCCCCTTAATGTTCAATCCTATGATTTTGCTCAGCATAGCTCCAGACCTGAAGAAGAGAGGAATACTTTCGAACGCTTGCCTTTTAAATGTATTGTTAGTCCAATAAAAAAGGTATCTCCACGTACTGCTATACTCGTGATTTTTTTATATATACACTACAATATATATAAACACACATGAAATTATATTCACCCAGGTCTGGGTTTTAGAAAAATATTTTTTAAATTATATATTTCTTGTGGTTTAACGGAGGGAGCTAACGCTGGCCGATGCAACAGGCCCCTCCTCCAGCCCGCCTAGCAGCTGACGCGCAATGCTTTTATTGTTCACGGGGGACGGCCTGAGTACAGGCCGCTCCGCAGCAGCAAACAGTGTATGGCACGCACCCACTGCTGGATGGGGCCGAGGAGGCCTATTGAAGTCAACAGGGCATACTAGTATGCCCCGCGGTTTCAAGGCCCACCCTCTACACGGACGGCATAGAATGCCGCGCGGCAGGAAAGGGTTAACAATGAATCATCTGATTGAACACATGAATAAAAGATTTATAGTGTAGGACCAGTGGGAACTTAATTCTCCTGTAAAAATAGTGGAGGAACAGCGTTCCCACACGGTCATGCTCCTTAGTCTAGTGCCTAATTATTCTGTATTAAAGAGATACTCTACTAACAAAATAAAGATAATTTTTGTGCCCTTAAATAGTTGGGCAGAGGCTGCTAACAACATCGCCCAATTATTTTATTTATTTATATTTTTATTTTGGGGTTAATTTACTATTGTTTGTCCCTCCTCACCTGCTCATGGACTCCCGAACCCGGAATTCCCTGATGCTATCTAATGCAATTTGCGCTTTTATACAACTTACGTAGCATAGGAACCCAGCAAATTTATCACCCCTTCGAAAGTGCACACAGCGATCGGTCTCAGATATGATGATATCGGCATGCTGACGGATAGTGACTGATCTGGTGACTGGCAGACAAGAAATTCAGAAATCTTGGCTGCTGGTGACACTGGGTGAAGTGGAGAAAATTCCTCCACCTCACCTAGCAATTCTGCCAGATTGGGGTAATTGGGATGCAAGGAGAAGGGGCAGTCCACACATCCTGACCTCTTTAAAACTATAAAGTTGTCAGGAAACATAGAAACATAGAAAAATGTCGGCAGATAAGAACCTTTCGGCCCATCTAGTCTGCCCAATTACATGGATACTTAACCTGGATTTATCTTTTGTTTAGGATAGCCTTATGCCTATCCCATGCTTGCTTAAATTCAATTACTGTTTTGGCCTGTACCACTTCTACAGGAAGAGTGGAATGTCTATTTAAATTAAGTGAGCATGGTGGAAATCTCCTTCTCTGGCTGCTGTAGCAGACCTTAAAGGCAAAGGTCTTACACCTGACTCAGCTCATGCTTAGAGTCCAAGAAGAAGGTACAGGCAGTCCAATGCATTCAATTCAGGGCAACTTTTATTGAAGTTACATCTTGCCTTGCAATGAGACTTTGACTCGAGTCTTAGCGAGTCTTTTTCAAGTCTAATACATCGTTCATAATGTAAGATATTTAAACAAACATCCACCAATCACAAGTGCAAACCAATAATTAATTTCATATGTTTAATAATAGCTGAGTTACCTGGTGGATGTTTGTTTCAATAAATCGCATTATGAACGATATATATTAGACAAGACCAGGGGTCAGCAACCTTGGCTCCCTGATGTTTTGGGAACTACATCTCCCATGATGCTCAGTAAATCATTAGGCTGACTGAACCACATGGGAAATGTAGTTCCCAAAACATCAAGGAGCCAAGGTTGCTGACCCCTGGTCTAGACAAAGACCCATTAAGAGGATTATTCAGAAAGCACTGAAATTTCAGTGGATTTTCGGTGCTTTCTCGTTTGGCGCATTTTTGGCGATTCAAGTTTGCCGACCCTGCGATGAATTCACTATTCACCATGGTCCCCAAAGTGTGCCGAACATGGAGCTGCCGAAGACTGCTGCCGACCAATGACCAGACAGCCGAACGCCGCCGAAGACCACAGATCAGCCCACCAAATGCTGCCAAAAGCCGCTGAAGAGCACCGAACAAACCAAAGGGAAATAAAACGGAACTCAGCTATTCTTTAAAAGATGTTTAAAACAATAAAAATACATGAAAATGTTTGTAAATAATTAAAAAGGGCCTATAAAAAAATAATAAAAAGGTCTGTTACGGACTTCCGGGAGGCGGGCCTAGAACATGGCCAGGTTTTAATTGACCTCCGTCGACAGGGACCAGCGAGGACAGATTTTCCAGTCCCCACGCTTCCTTAGTGTCGGCACCCAGGAGGATCCAGGTCCCCGTTCCATCAGAGACCACACTGATCCTCCATCCTTTGCTCCCGGAGGTACCCAGGCCGAGTACCGGCCTTCGCCATACCCGCGCCGAGCGGGTGTGCAACCTTTCACGGGCTCCGCCCGGCCACTGTCACATTGCCAGAAACCTGGTTGCTGCCGACGCGGGGAGGGGATAATCAGCGGCCTACAGCTCTGCCTCCGTTTGCCCGAAATCCCGAACGGTAGCCACACCGTCGGGACAACGAGGACGCTGCCACGTGTTAAGGCCTACTCGTGAGGCTTCCTGCTCTCCTCCATGCGGACGATCAGCGCCTCTTCCTTCTCTGTAAACTTGAAGGCAGCTCGACCCCCCCAGTTCGGACCACCGTTTCGTCCTGTCAGTGGAGGCAGCGTCGGAGGCCCCATATCGCCTTCGGCACGTGCCCGACAAAGGGGACACCCGGGCCTGTTCTGCCCATCCCCCTTGAATACCTCCGCCCTACCCAATGTGCCAGATCAGAGCCCTCCACTAGCTACTTGCCTCGTCCTCATATCAAGAACTGAACAGACGTTCTTTGCAGATTTCTGCTGTCTTAACTTTTTTGGTGGACCAGGGGGGCCCACTACACATAATTGTATAATTATATTACATAAAATTTTCAGTGGCAATTAAATATTTTTGGTGGACTTGTGCCCACTACACGCACGCATAATTTTATTTTTTTTTGGTGGACCCACAGAGGCCCACTATCCTCGACCATCACAAACCAATTTTTCATATTATAATTTTTCTGGACACTCTGCACTGTCTGCATATTATAATTTTTCTGGACACTCCGCACTGTCTGCATATTATAGTTTACCTTCCTCTGTTTCACCATGGATAAATTCATTGCATCATCTACAAAAACTTCAAAACACCTCACAACCAAATCTCAGGGCAAAGGTGCATCGGCACCGACGCAGTCCCCGACCCGCTCCACATCTGACCCGGGAAGCTCGCCCTCCAGCCCCCATATTGCTACCTCTCCTCCGCCCACTACTGTCATGCAGGTGTCAGAATTCACAGCAATGCTCTCGCCGTTGTTAGACAAAAAATTGGGCCGTCTGTCGACCGCCATTGACCTGGCGCTCTCTCAGCTCACCTCGCAAGCACAAACATTGACTGAGGTTCAGGAGAGGGTGTCTACTCTGGAGGATGGACTGGCCCCCCTCCGGACTTCCGTGGAATCTCACGACTCAGTCCTTTCATCCCTGATAGACAAAGTCACGACCTAGAGAACAGGAGCCGCAGAAACAACTTGCGTATAGAGGGACTCCCTGAAACCGTAAAAGGCCCTCAACTTCACCACTTCGTCTCCTCTAAGCTCCCCACGGCCCTAGGTCTAGCGGATGATTCAACGCTGACTGTGGAACGGGTACATCGTCTGGGACCGAACCTTTCTCCATCCTTAGGTCGCCCTCGCACAGTCATATTTAAACTACTGAATTTCTCTGACAAAATCCGCATCATGCAGGCGTATAGGAAAGCCAATACCCTTGAATACCACGGAACTACTTTGCGCCTTTTCCAGGACTTCTCGGCGTCCCTGGCGGCCCATCGCAGGGCCTTCGCCCCCATCTGCTCTAAGTTGGCGGCGGCCAATGTGCGGTTCACGCTGCAATACCCTGCTCGCCTACGAGTTCACCTTCAGGGCCAAGTCACCTGCTACGATTCACCGACTGACGCCTCAACCATATTGGAAGATGACGCTGCACGCTTCCCCTCATCATCACCATCCGCAAGACGACGCTCATCGATGCCACCAACCTGATTGTAGCTCTGACTCTGCGACGGGATTCACGCAATCCTGGAGGTGCAATGGATCCCTACGACTTTTCCCTTTTTTGTTCGATTTTATTGGTTCTCCGGTGTTGGACGTCACGGGCAGGACCGGATCCAACCACGGTTCGAACTGTATGTTTTACACTCGCCGCCCGGAACCTTTGGGTTCTCTTCTGTTATATTGTTTATGTCTCTTCTGTTCGATTTCTGGTTAATTTTGTTTCTTTCAGGTGCAGGCACCCCTATGTTCCTGTTGGGTGCTTAGTGTTAAAAATGTTTTGGATCAGTCTTTTGAATCACAAGCATGAGGTAACAATGCTCTCTGATGTATATGGGGCTGTGGAGCAGCTGCTGGGACAGTTCCTGGCCCCACTTAACATTCTGTTCTCAATGGTAAATTTTAGAACCCGATTTTGGTATCCTCCATGACCCAAGCTAATATGTCCGAGGTCCCCCCTCCTATAGAACCCCAGGTTCTCACCCGAAACTCGTTGAAATTGGTATCTTGGAATGTGGAAGGCCTTAATTCTCTTATCAAGAGGAAAAAGGTATTACAATATTTGAAAAAGTTAGATCCCGACATAATTTTCCTTCAGGAAACACACTGGACTTCCCCGGACCAGGCGTTGCGCGCCCCCTGGATAGGCTACCAGAAATCATCCGTTCATACGCAGAAATCACAGGGTACCACGATTCTTCTCCACAAACGTCTCCCATACTCAGACTTGACTGAGGTTAATGACCCAGAAGGCAGATACACCTTTCTAACCCTGACAGTTGGACAGGAACCCCTGCAATTACTTAACATTTACGCTCCAAATAGCCCTAATTTCACTTTTTTTAAATCATTGTTGCCATTACTCCATTTACACGACTCTTCCCGTAGGATTGTGGGGGCGATTTTAATGAGGTCCCAGATCCTATACTAGACCGAGCACCCAGTCGTATGGTGACTGGAGGACGTTCTCAACCTACAGGCCCAACCTTTCTCACGTCCCATTTTGACCTGGATGACGTATGGCGCTCACACCACCCTGCGTGCATGGACTTCACATTTTATTCCGACCCACATAAATCCTTTTCTCATCTAGACTTTTTTCTGGTATCGAGCTTACTTTCCAACCGTGCCCTACGGACGGACATAGGCCCAATAACTCTCACAGATCACGCACCTATCACACTGGAATTGGCGGTGGAAACCCCAGTGCCCTATTCTAGGAACTGGCGCTTTCCCTCGCACTTCACAACCTCCGGTCTCTTCACCTCTCACGTTGAACTGGCATGGAATAATTACACAGACGATAACATTGAACATGTCGACGACGTTAACCTCTTTTGGTCTGCATCGAAGGCAGTGCTTCGCGGTCAAATAATAGAATATGTTGCCCGCACAAAAAAGGAGACTTCTAGGCACCTCTTCGATGCCCACTCTGATCTCCTTTGCAGCTACAGAGCTTATCTCTTAAACCCAACCTCCACAACTCTTCACAAATACAAAAATTACAAGACGAGATACGACTCCTTAACCACGGAACATGCACACAATTCATGCCAACGACGAAAACATGCTTTGTTTCGCTTTGGTAACAAACAGGGTCGACTTCTTGCTAATTTGGTACGCTCCCAGACCCTGACCAGACCATTCATTTCTGCACTCAAGACCTCGGACGGAATCGTACTTACCAAACCCGATGACATAGTGGATCACTTCCGCACCTACTTTGCGGATTTCTATAAAGCAGGCCCTGACGACTGTGCCGCCCAACTGAATCTTTTTCATAAAGCTCAAATACCTAAACTCTCCCCAGGAGAACGTGACGCACTCTCAGCACCCATCACACACGCCGAAGTCAGAACAACAATAACCTCACTTAAAAATGGAAAGACTCCGGGCCCGGATGGCTTTGGGGCGGAATATTACAAACTCCTTTCTGGCTTGGTGATTCCCCAATTGGTAACGCTCTATAACAATATTCTGTAGGGTGAGGCCCTGCCCCGACCTTTAATGAGGCACAGATGGTGGTTCTCCCCAATTGGTTACCTCTTATCGCCCCATTGCATTACTAAATACTGACCTCAAAATCCTGTCCTTCATCATGGGCCGCCGTCTTCAAAGCCCTCTTGCACGCCTCATAGGTCCTCAACAAACAGGATTCCTTAACGGCCGCCACTCCTCCATTAATATCCGCAAAGCCATAGCGGCAATATGGTCATCTTCTCTCACGCCACAATCCTCTAACCTTTTACTGAGCTGTGACACGGATAAGGCATTTGATAAGATCTCATGGGATTATTTAGTCAGATTTATTAAATTCCATCATTTTGGTAAAACATTCTTAACATTTTTCCGTGCACTCTATTTTACACTGTCCACTGTGATTACGGTGAATGGGCTTAACTCCACCCCCTTTAATCTAGAACGAGGAACTAGACAAGGATGTCCACTGTCCCCATTATTATTTAACCTAGCCCTAGAACTCCTAATACGTATTATAGAGATGTCCCGGACAATATCTGGAATTCATTTGTCCTCCACTGTAATATTAAAAGTAGTAGCCTTTGCAGACAACCTGTTGATATTCCTTTCAGATCCCGCCTCAGCAACCCCTCCACTATTGACGTTATTTGACTCCTTCCATGTAGCCTCTGGCTTCCAAATCAACTACACCAAGACGGTAGTGTTGCCTCTGGGCCCCAAACCACAGGGTTCTTGGCTCCATGGTTTTCCCTTCTCCTGGGCACCCTCTACGTATATTAAATATCTGGGCACTATTTTACCGGTTGACCTTTCCTGCTTATACAAACTCAACATAGGCTCCCACTTAGCCCAAACGAAATCGCTTCTGGAGGCCTGGAGCTCTCTTCCACTTTCTTATTTGGGGCGGGTGTCTCTTATTAAAATGACCTTATTCCCCAAATTACTTTACTCTATACAAGTATTACCTCTCCTACTGAAACCTAATGATCTTCGTTTATTCAACAGGCTGTATGCGTCCTTTATTTGGCAAGACAAGCGGGCACGTATATCACTCCTTAGTCTTCAGCAACCGATAGCGACAGGAGGTATCAATTTCCCCAATTTACTGGATTATAACCTAGCAGCACTATATCATTACGTCTCGGACTGGCTGAATGATACTTCACGTTTCACAGCCTTGCATGTGAAACAGGCGCTGCTCCCTGCCTCCTCTTTACTAGCATTTCTTCACCAACACTCTCCCACCATCCCTCCTCCCCTACGCGATAACCGTTTGCTATCCACGACAAAATTAGCTTGGGTTAGAATCCGTAAACGCCTCCAATTGTCCTGGCATACATCCCTTTGGTCCCCTATCTTACACAACCCTCATTTTCAAAATGCCTCCCCAGCTCCTATTTTTCGAACCCTGGCCCAGCGAGGTTTTAGTCATCTACACCATTACCTAGACGGAATATCAAGTTTGCCTTACTCTTACACAGCTTTGACAGACCGCATTGCTCCGTTAACTATACACCCTGTTTACTACTTGCAACTCAGACAGTTTCTTCTCACACAATTACACACCTTATCCCCCACTGACTTAACTAATTGGTTAGACACACAATTACTTATACATAGGTCGTCTCCCCCCTTGACTTCAACTATTTACACACTTGTACAACATTCGCTCCCTACCTCGAAACCCTGGACGGCCATCTCCCGATGGGCTGCTACTTTTCCAGACCTTACCCCCCACGACCTGTTGTCGGCTACTTTGGCATCTAGACGCACTCTTCCATTCGCCAACTATTGGGACATGTTCTATAGGATACTCCACCGAGCCTACATGGTGCCGGACAGAATGGCCCGTTCGGGACTTTTACCTAATGCCGACTGTTTAAAATGCAATTTTTCCCCAGCTGACCTTCATCATTGTCTATGGTCGTGTCCCTTTATTCAATTGTTTTGGGACACCGTACATTGATTTAGTTCTCTAGTTCTCCGAATCAAGATTCCTTTCACTTCGAACTGGGCTATTTTTAACTTGTCAACTCCCCTGACTCCTCAATCCCTCTCTAAGTGCCACCGGTTTTGGTTAGGTCTCCTAGCAGCGACGGGCAAAAAGGCCATATTATCTCAATGGATATCTAGTACCCCTCCCTCATTCCGTATGATGTACGACAGAATTTATTCCATATTCTTAGCTGACTGGTCTGATGCCTCACTACACCAGACTGAGAAAACTCAAAAGTTCTTTACTCACCGGTCCCCTCTTATTCGCACCTTACCACCTGAGGTTAAAACTTCCTTGCGGAACACATTCTGCGATGCTCCGTGGTATTCCCTACAAATGTTGCCGGACTCTCCGCCAATTCCCCCAGACCACTTGTTAGTTAATTTTCTTGCCTCCACTTCCCGAGATACCCTATCCCAGTCGTCCACCTCTGCGCCTTGAATGCTGTGGGATCGCCACTTCGTGACTGATTTACTTACCTTCATGTCTCGATCCCATACAGCATTCAATTTTTTTGCTTTTTCACTGAATTGTTGGGTCTCATATTTTTGTTTCTTTACACCGTGGTATCCTATACTTGACATTGCGCCAACCCTCTACTTTTCTATGTAAATGATATATCGCCATGATCCGTCAGTTCCAGTTTGGGATGCAATACTTTCGTTAGAGTTCGAATGCTGTGATTTTGCATTGTTGCTGATTGTAAATGACATAAAAAACGTTATTCTTTTTCCTGTATTTTTATACTGATCTGAGACGAATAAAAATATGTTTTAAAAAAAAAAAGGTCTGTTACAGAATAAAAAAAAACCTTTACAAAAAATGGGAATCAAAAATGTCGCCTAACAATCCCCAAAAATGTACAAATAAAATGACGGTTTGCTGAAAATAGGAATAAACAGTTGAATTAAAAAAAATATATATTTTTACATTAAATTCTATGAGATTCACCTGTTTAAACCTGGCAAACTGAATTACTGAAAATATGGGTATTTCGTTGATACTTTGGTGCAGTTCGTTGTTCTCTGAATAGATTAACCATTATTTCTCTATGGGACAATTTCGCTGCTGCCGAAGATCGCCGAATTGCGGCGATCAGTAGCAAACTGCACAGTATATCGCTGTTAATTCGCCAGTATTTGGAGAATTGACAACTTAGTGAACAACTGCCATGAAATTGCACCATACGGTGAAATTCACCATTTGATGCCCCTAGGTGGCAAGTTCAGCGCTCTATGAATAACCCTTCAAGAGTCTAAACATTGTTTCATTGCAAGATGTAACTTCAATAAAGGTTGCCCCCACTGCTGGATTAAGATCTTTATGGGCCTGGAGCTGAAGATTTTGGTGGGCAAATTTTTGGAATTGTGTGAAATTAAAACATATTTTATATAACTGAGCAGATACATATATACAGCTGGGAAGATAGTGTGTATATAAACTGGCAGAGAAATAGCTGTGTAGATATATAGGTGGGCAGATACATGGCTGTATAGCGATATAGTTGGATAGATACATGGCTGTATAGATATCTACATGGACAGATACATGACTGTATAGATATATAGGTGGACAGATACATGGCTGTATAGAGATATAGTTGGATAGATACATAGCTGTATAGATATCTACATGGACAGATACAGGACTGTATAGATATATAGGTGGACAGATACATGGCTGTATAGAGATATAGTTGGATAGATACATAGCTGTATAGATATCTACATGGACAGATACAGGACTGTATAGATATATAGGTGGACAGATACATGGCTGTATAGAGATATAGTTGGATAGATACATAGCTGTATAGATATCTACATGGACAGATACAGGACTGTATAGATATATAGGTGGACAGATACATGGCTGTATAGAGATATAGTTGGATAGATACATAGCTGTATAGATATCTACATGGACAGATACAGGACTGTATAGATATATAGGTGGACAGATACATGGCTGTATAGAGATATAGTTGGATAGATACATAGCTGTATAGTGCATCCAAGTCGCACGTTGATACGGGATCTGTTCCAAACCCCAGCTACTCAGAGAACACATGAGAAACTGTTGATGGGAGAGGGCAGTTTGATGGGTACGTTACTTCTATTGTTATTTAAACAATGTTTGTTTATACATTTGTAACCTTGAAAATGGCTCCAGGGAGAGCCGAAACGTTGGTTCTATTTTAAAGATATCAATAAACTTTTTTTGATTTATTTTTCTTGAGTGCAACCATCATTTTTTTTTCTATGTGACATTTTTGTCGCTGCACCAGATATACTTCCAATTGGTTTTGATTTGTAAGGCTGTGCTGGAATATACTTTGGCTATATAATAGATATCAGGGTGCTGACCTGAGGCTTTTCCCACAGACCCACAGCAAGCTGACGTCTTATTTTATTGGGAGACAACTAGGACCAAAAGAAGAATTGCTACGCAAGGAGAAGTCCCAGATTCCCACTGTAAGGTTAACACTGACTTTTTCCTGAGCACTTTTTATGTGCACAATTTGTCTATATAGGAGCCCTGGAAGTGGGCAACCGGACACTAGACTTTAGTGCACA
Organism: Leptobrachium leishanense; assembly: GCA_009667805.1. Lineage (NCBI taxonomy): Eukaryota > Metazoa > Chordata > Amphibia > Anura > Megophryidae > Leptobrachium > Leptobrachium leishanense. The sequence goes on from CM019063.1 coordinate 475,662,688, forward strand.
TTGGACATTGCCTGGACGCCATTGTTTGAACCTACTTTATGGACCTAATATATCACTATTTGTGACGTTGACGCATTTGCACTTTTGCACTGTATGCACTTTTTACTGCATCTGCACTGTGCAATATTGCATGTTTGTTATTGCATTTGCACTTTTTACTGTATTTCGCATTCAGTGCACCTACCAGAGTTTGCAGTTGCACTATTCTAAGTTGCACTTTATTAGGAGCTATCATATAATGTGTAGCCACTTTAAGTAATAACGCACATTTATCTGTCCCCAAGTGGTATAACAACTGTATTTACAATATCTCATTGCACCACTAGGAACCTCTTTACTTGGCACCTGTAACATAATGACTTTATTTCCTATATAGTTATTTTTCTGTTAATCTGTATATATTTTTTTTTTGTTAATATCTTGCATTTTTAAACTATTTTGTATTTCTGTAACCACTCAATGTTCTTGAACCCAGGACATACTTGAAAATGAGAGAAATCTCAATGTATCCTTCCTGGTAAAATCCTTTAATAAATAAATAAATAAAATAAAAATTTCCCATAGAATATAATGTATAACCATAAGGTTTTGGATGATAAAACATGGGGTTGTGGACTTATCCCACATTAGAATGCAAGCTTTTGGGATAGTTATTTTATCTCGCCTCTTGCGAGAACCTGCTGGTCGTGCATTCAATATGCAAGAATGGTAGAAAACATATGTCTTTGCAACAGGAGAGTAGTGTATAAATGGGACAATTGTCCTTGCTTAGAAATGGGTGAAGGATCGATGGATCTCGATCCGTCTTAAACATCCTTGATGTATCTATACAGTTGATAGAAGTGGTCCACATCGATCCATCACCCATATCTAAGCAAGGACAATTGTCCCTCCCATTTATACACTGCTCTCCTGTTGCAAAGACATACGTTTTCTACCATTCTTGCATATTGTATGCATAAGAATCATGCTCGTTTGCTTAGTTATGTGTGTGTGAATGTGGTAGGTTAGGTATATATTTTTCTATAGTTATGAATGTTCTGTGATATTATTTGTGTTGATAAATTCTGCTTTGATTGGACATATGTAATAAATACATACTGATGAGCTGTATCTATATCTATACAAAGCAGGTAGGAAATACATTATTTAATCAGAATGGAATCCCAAATGAACCGCCTTGCTTATTCAATTTATTCCCATGCTGGAAGTAACCCATTCCTATGCGTCCCACTCACTCTTTCTATAAAAAGGATTAATATCTGTGTGTGTACATGTGATTTGTGTCAGGATATGTTTCTTGTTGGGAATTATACAATTAGGAATGCTGCCAGATATTACAGTGATGAATCAGTTTGTTGTATTCAGTAAAATAAACGTTGGTTTAACCCCTCCTTTATCAAGCAATTTTTTTCTCGAATTTTTGTTAATTCATAACATTTGAAACATGGGACACGTAGTTAATAATCAAATGTAGGGTAAAGTGGCAGTTTTGTATTAACCTCTTCACTACCAAGTGATTTTCCAAAAAACATTGTCAGAAACCAGTGTTTTTTTGTAAAATCATTTTTAATTAATTTTAAAGTAAGAAATATTTGAGCTTATACTTATTGTATGTCTTACTGTAAATAAACTATTTTTGGCCAGTAGATGGCGCCATATACTGCCAAATTGAGTTACAGGTTTGAGCAGCTGGTCTATTTTCTTCTATTTCTCCCTGCATCGGCTGCTGAAAGCCTGATATTTCAGAGCTTCCAGCAGCTGATTTTACAGTTTTAGCTCTTTGGGCATTATGCCAACAGGGCTGAAACTATGGGGGCACCTTCTGCAGCCCCAAAAAAAAGGAAATTCGTTTGCAGCAAATTAATTTCATTTGCTTTTGGGCTGCAGATCAGCATACCGAGAAATCTCGATATCGGGGCACCAGATGGTGCCTTTGACACCTGCGATATCTTGATATTGGTAGTGAAGGGGTTAAGGTAGTGACAGTGTGATTAGGGGCAGGGTGGTGGACCACAGGTTTATTAGCAGGCAAATGGAGAATGCCCTCTTCCTCCTATAGGGTTAACTCACAACTAATGCCTGATTAAGTCTGCCCTGCCTTTATAGGAGGGTGGCCCCTCAGAGAGAGCAGTCTTGGTGCTGGATGCAGCAAGGAAGGAAGCTAAATACTAAGCCCAGAAGTAAGGCACATTATATTTTATTTTCACAGATTGGCAAGCGGTTTAGCCACCCAATATGTCATAGAGGAATTCTGAAATGTTTATTTAGCCTCTGCATAAAAGGAGTAGGCGTTTGCTTTGTGTTTGTTTATTTTTCTGTTCATCCTGTACCCTGCAATGGCTGAACAATAAAGTGGAGCAGAAGCACTGATCTGTGTCCAGTGGCTACATCTCAGTGGTTATTCTGAGAAAGTTAAAAGATTAAAACAATGTAAATTTTCTCATTTTATTCATGTATGCATTTATCCTTTACAGAATTATTGCGAAGTTAAACAGTTCTTAACTATAGATGGCGTCCCTTATTTTAAAAAAAAAATGGTTTCAAAAATTTCACCGAAAAAAAATGAAAACTGCCTAAAATATAAATATTTTTTGCTTCAAATGAAAAGAATAAGGCTGGGGTCAGACGAGCGCAGTAATCACGTCCGTGGTAGCAGATAATCATGACCAATGAAGGCCCACACACGAATAACGGACGCGGCAAACGGACCCAAGTTAGCAAGAACGTAAAACCGCTAGAACGGACGTGTGGAGTGTGCTGCCTCCGCAACGTCCACTTAGGCTAGGGTCAGACGAAAGCATTTTTCCCCGCGAACGTGAAAAAGTGCGTCCGAACGCATTGACGTATTTTTTCACGGAATGCGCAAAAACAGTCAGACGACACGCATTTTCGGACGTGATTTTGTACGGATCGTCAATAAAACTCTTTTTGCGTCTGGACGTTATGTAGGCTGGACATTAACAGTGTCTGACATCTCCTAATCACGCAAACACGCCGCTATGCCGCAGCTGCGCACTCAGTACGTCAGTACTAGCGGTTCAGCGTTCTCTAAAAAAATGCGTTCAAATTCCACTTGCGTTGCACGGCTGGACTTTTGTGCGGCCGTACAACGTATATTGGCCGTCATTGCCCGTTATCTGCTGCTAGTGCGGCCGTAATTATGTGCGCCAGAACGCACGTTAAAAGTGCGCTGGTCTGACCCCAGCCATAGCTTTGTGTGAGTGATGGAACGTGGTCAGACGGACTGCATTTATACATCCAGCATTTTTGACGGACAAAATGTTTTTTCATTTTAATTTATTTTCCCTCCTACATCCGTCAAAAATATTGGCAGTCACAAAAACGGACTGTGTGGGCACTACTGTGTTTTCCGTCAAAAAGTGCATCCGTACTGCACGGGCGCACAGTCCGTAGAAAACGCGCTCGTCTGACCCTAGCTTAAACGGTTGAAATAAATATTTAAGAAAAATAAGATTTTTTTTAACATTGAAACCTATGGGATTCGCCTGTTAAAACCTATCGAATGAAAGCACCGAAAATCTGGGCATTTCACTGACATTTCTCTGCTGTTCGATGTTCTTTGAATAATTAACCATTACTTCTCTATGGGGAGTTCACTACCGCCAAATACGTATGTATTTCGCTGGCAATTCGCCACTATTGGCAAATCGCCAGCTTTTTTGAATAGCCGAATGGACACGAAATTGAACCGTATGGGGAAATTTGCCGTTCAGTGCAATTCCGTGGCCAATTCTGTGTTCTTTGAATAACCTCTAAACGAAAAATGTTAAGGAAGATGCTGAAATTTGTACTGAATGCAGGAATACCTCAGAATTATTTTTTGCTTTGCCCCCTTTTATCAGTGTCATAGGATACAACATTGTATAAAACCACATTTATATATCTTATTATAGTGGAGATATATCTAGTTCCATTCGCAGAGCTGTACTCACGCAAGAAATGAAGAACAAAGGGATCTCCATATTGGGACATTCTCCATCCTGAGCATTTTTTTTTAAAAATATTAAAATAAACCCAAAAAGGGGTTATTCATTAAGCCCCTAACTTGCCACCGAAGTGCATCAAATGGTGAATTTCACTGTTCGGTGCAATTTTGGGGGCAGTTAGACAAAGCCAGGACATACTTGAAAACGAGAGAAATCTCAATGTATCTTTCCTGGTAAAATACTATATAAATAAATAAAAGCTGTCAATTCTCCAAATACTGGCGAATTGACAAATACGGTGCAGTTCACCGCAATTCGGTGATCTTCGGCAGTTATATTGTCCCATAGAGAATAGTTAAATCTTTTCACAGAATGCCCAACTGCACCAAAGTGTAGGCGAAATGACCGGATTTTCAGTGGTTCAGTTAGGTTTAATCAAAGCCCATAGGATTTAATGCATAAAATATAATTTTTTTCTTGTTTTCATTTTCAGCACAAAGCCTCAAGTTTTAGAACACCTTATGGGGGGGGGGGGAATTGACAACATTTTTGTTTCCTTTTTTTTTTAATACTGTAACAGACCTTTTTAGTCTTACTGCTGGGACATTTTTCATTATTTTAGACCTGTTTTAATGCACTTTTATTGGTTTAAACCCCTATTAGAGTTCCATTTTTCTTTTCCAGTTCGGTGGATTTCACCGGACTTCGGCAACATTCGTCAACTTTTTCATAAGGCTTCAGCGACTCCATCTTCGACGCACCACAGTCAAATTGGCTGCTAGCGCATTTAACCCCTTATGGACAACATGATGATCTATGCCTGCAGAGCTGCGCACTAACAATTGTTGCTAGTATCAGAAAGCCACGTTGTCAAATTGCAACAATGAGCTTCAGAAAGATGGGAATTTGCAGTTTTCGGCATTTGCACATATACTTTGCAACCTGGTCATGGCAAACTTTTTTTTTTACCTTCCCTGATTGTGTTTCTGGCACTGGGAGCTGTAATTTCACTTTCCCAGTGAGGATCAAAGTGGACAATAAGAAACAGATTACAATATGGTCAGCAACCTTTGCCTTCCAGAGGTTTTGGAACTACATTGCCCATGAAGCTTAACCAAACTAAAAAGGGACTGAGTGAGCATCATGGGAGATGTGGTTCCAAAACATCTGAAGGGCTATGTTTGCTGATGCCTGGATAGACCGTCATTCGATTCTGTACATTTTATCTTATTTTGGTGCAAAGGTGGGGCAAAGGTTTAAAAGTAACATCAGGAAGCATTATTTTACTGAGAGGGTGGTGGATACATGGAACAGTCTTCCAGTTGAAGTGGTAGAGGCCAAAACAGTAATTGAATTTAAGCAAGCATGGGATAGGCATAAGGCTATCCTAAACAAAAGATAAATCCAGGTAAAGTATCCATGTAATTGGGCAGACTAGATGGGCCGAAAGGTTCTTATCTGCCGCCATTTTTCTAGGTTTCTATGCAATGTCTAGATTTACTGTATTGTAGCTGTACAGTTTTAACACTGTGCCTGAATCATGCAATTAACTTCACAAACCTCAGTTTTTGTTTAGTTTGTGCCACAATCTTTAAAACCAGTAGCCTAACACGGTGATTGCGCACAGGTCACTGATACATTTACAGGTCCAAAATAAGGGTGAAGGCATGTTTACATTTGGAGAAAAATGTCATTTTATTGCATTTATTTTTGGGAACTGAACACTTTGAGAAGACAAATAAAAACACGATAAATTGCACGTTTCTGAAAAAGCAAAACTCTTTGAAAAATGTCCTACAATGATACTGTAAATTGGTCTATTCTATGTACATGTGAATAGTATATTTTCAATACAGAGAGTTCCATAATTAGCCCTCGAGTGTTTATACACTAAACCTCGGATTTGAATGTCCCAGCCATTGAAGGAGAAAATCTCACATTTAGCCAATTTTTGGTAACCCATGACAACTCCGTTTAGTCAACAAACCTCCCAGAGTTTTCATACAAACAGAACATAAAAATATCCCTTCTATATATTTTTTTCTAAACAAGTGTCCTATTGAATGTATTCCTGCAATGGTATATGAAGTGAAACAGTATCAATGCACTTGTGTTTTTTTTTTTCTGGTTCTCAATGTAAACATCTTTAAAGCTGTCAATATGTTCTACTTGAGATCAATATAAAAGAAAAAGGATAAGCTAGACGCCATGAAAGGTAATAAAAAGGTGTAGTTGTAGAATTTTCAGGAACGATAGGGGACATTAAAAGTAAGCAGTTGGACAGTAATTTAGATGCAACAGTGCGCAGGCACAGAAAGGACCTGCAATCCAGCAGTTTCAAGAGTGTCATCACAGGAGTTGGATATTTAAAGCCAATGGATGGCCAGATGACACACATCCTAGAATGCTTTTTTTTATTATAGTTCTGGGAAATTGTACCCGTTTAACAAAAACACAAGCCTTGGCAGGTCTTAATTTCCCAAATAAAATACATCAAGTGAGTTACAAGCTGCCTGTATTGGCTCAGGAAGTGGCTTATAATAGTAAAAAGAATAGAGAGTTCAGCTTTATTCACATGGAATCATTCAGGTGACACCTTGTTGGGAGAGTTAAAAAAAATTGCTGATCTTGTGCAGAAATACCAGCTGCTAATGCTCATTCACCTACATAATTTAATTAGGAATAAGTTACGCGACAGTTGGAGCTAGCCTGCTTACAAAAGCAATGCTGCTCATACACAATCTCCTCACAAATTCTGGACATGCAGGTTTCATGACAATGTGCTCCAGGATGATCCTCAGCTCAGTGAATAATGTCCTGCAACAAGATACACAAATATTTAATAAGGCAATCAACACATAAGTACTGCTCCTCTTCTTTGCATTTGCTCATGACATCTCAATCCATCAGCTCTAACATTTCTTCCTATATGCTCGTAGACTGTAAGCTCCTATGAGCAGGGCCCTCTACACCTTGTATGTCCATTTATCTGTATCTTGTTCCCTTTTGGTTATTGTAAAGCGCTACGGAAACTGTTGGCACTATATAAATGACAATAATAATCTCCACTCATTGTGCACTTAGTGTTCATCCTAAGAACCCATCACATGTGTAAGAGCTGCTGTGATGCGTTTGGTTTAATAGTGATCATAGTGCATCCCCACTTTCACTTTAGGTCAGTGGTTCTCAGAGGCCAGATTAAGGAGCACTTGGGAAAATGCAGACTGAATCCTGCAATCAACGAGCAGCAAATCATATCATCTGTGCTGTGCTTCAGATATCTGGCAAAACTGGCCTGTTAGGGGGCCCTGACGACCAGGAATGGGAACAATTACTGTTTAAAAAAATAATAATAATAATTTGGAACAAAAGAAAAAACTCCAGGCAGCCCCAAGTAATTTTTGGTGGCATTTAATAAAGGACTCGCAACCATTCAGTAACGTGGACCTAAGTATCTCTGACGATCACAAATACATATTAATCAGTCAAATAAACCATGTAGCCTGACCACAAACCAGTTAACGTCTCAAGCTTTTCTGTGCAATTTTTGTACCTACGTAACTTGCGTAGCGCTAAAAGAATTTGCAAACTTTACATACGTACGCACTTTCTGTGGTGCCTGCACAGAATGTTGCATCAGAGCTGCACGCATGCACAGATCTGATCCATTAGCTGCCTGAAACCAATTGCTACAGCGATTGGTCTCAGAAAAGGTGACGTCAACATGCTGTGGAAGCTGGTTTTCCAAGCTCCTGTCCTATGCAGCAGAATTTTATGGATTGAAATTTGTTGGGTGTCCTTTTCAAACAATCTGGCTGTGAAGAGGTGAATACTTTAGATCACGGTTTATTAGATTGCTGCAGAGCTGGTCGTTTCTGTTGTAGAGACAGTTACCTGCAATATGGGTTCCTCCTAGAAGAATAGCGCAGGGTTAGGAATCTGTAGTAGATGAAGGGCTGTAGTAAGCTCCCCTGGCCGCTGCGAAGAGAAAACAAATTACAGAGCCTACAATTACCAAAAAGGTAAAACATGGCTATAAAACAAACAAGGCAACTACGCATTTTAACACATGCCATAGAAATGTAAACTGACAATAACATAGAAACATAGAAAAATGTCGGCAGATAAGAACCTTTCAGCCCATCTAGTCTGCCCAATTACATGGATACTTTACCTGGATTTATCTTTTGTTTAGGATAGCCTTATGCCTATCCCATGCTTGCTTAAATTCAATTACTGTTTTGGCCTCTACCACTTCTACTGGATGGCTGTTCCATGTATCCACCACCCTCTCAGTAAAATAATGCTTCCTGATGTTACTTTTAAACCTTTGCCCCTCTAATCTAAGACTATGTCCTCTTGTTTTGCTATTTTGTTTCCTTTTAAATATACCCCCTTCCTCTACCTTGTGGATTCCCTTTACGTATTTAAATGTTTCTATCATATCTCCTCTGTCTCGTCTTTTTTCCAAGCTGTACATGTTAAGATCATTAAGCCTTTCCTGGTAACTTTTCTCCTTCAAGCCGTACACCATTTTAGTAGCCCTTCTCTGAACTCTCTCTGAGAGGTCTATATCCTTCTGGAGATACGGTCTCCAGTACTGCACACAGTACTCCAAGTGAGGTCTCACCAGTGCTCTGTACAGTGGCATGAGCACTTCCCTTTTCCTACTGCTAATACCTCTCCCTACACAACCAAGCATTCTGCTAGCATTTCCTGCTGCTCTATTACATTGACTACTTACCCTTAGATCCTCTGAAATAATGACCCCTAAATCCCTTTCCTCAGATGTTGAGGTTAGGACTGTATCAAATATTCTATATTCAGCCCTTGGGTTTTTACGTCCCAGGTGCATTATCTTGCACTTATCCACATTAAAACTCAATTGCCACAACTCCGACCATTTTTTTAGTTTACCTAAATCATTTGTCATTTGGCTGATCCCTCCAGGAACGTCAACCCTGTTGCAAATCTTTGTGTCATCATCAAAAAGACATACTTTACCATTAATACCTTCTGCAATATCACTAATAAAAATATTAAAGAGAATGGGTCCAAGTACTGACCCCTGAGGTACCCCACTGGTAACAAGACCTTGTGCCGAATAAACTCCATTTACCACAACCCTCTGTTGTCTGTCACTCAGCCACTGCCTAATCCAGTCAACAATATTGGAATCTAAACTCAAAGATTGCAATTTATTGATAAGCCTTCTATGCGGAACAGTATCAAAAGCCTTACTGAAATCTAAATAAGCAATGTCTACTGCACCACCTGTGTCTATTATTTTTGTTACCCAATCAAAAAAATCAATAAGATTAGTTTGGCATGATCTCCGAGGTAAACCCATGTTGTTTCTGATCCTGTAATCTATGTGTTTTTAGATGTTCAACAATCCTTTCCTTTAACATGGTTTCCATTAATTTCCCCACTACTGACGTAAAACTAACTGGCCTATAGTTCCCCGATTCCTCCCTACTACCCTTCTTGTAAATGGGCACAACATTTGCTAATTTCCAGTCTTCTGGGACGACTCCCGTTAACAAGGATTGGTTAAATAAATCTGTTAACGGTTTTGCTATGGAACATGGAATTCTTTTTTTAAATAACAGATATCAAAGTAGACTCATGGAACTTTCAGAACATCCATAAAAAAAAAACTATTCACACAATGCTTACTATATCAAAATGTTCTGTCTCTACGTTCTACACATATATTGAGCACTTAAACATATTTTCTAAGTAAAATAGCTCCACCTGTCAATCAAATCATTGGTATGCTGATTTCAGAACATCTGTCCTAAACAACAAATGATCAGTAATTGGAAATTAAATGCATGTGGATGTGCTGGCAATGAATCTAGCAAGTCAGTAATTTTCCTGCATGGGGATATGGAAAAAGGATTGGGAATGTTTACTGGAGAACAGGAATGTGCCAGCATCCAGGGCAGGATTTGCTGATTATCAAACACACTAAAGTGTTACCCTTAGGGATCCCTATTTGCACCACTGATCAGAGCCATGCGGTTTCAGGATAGGCCAACATCACAGAACCGTGGCCAGATCTGCAGCTCCTTCCTCTAAGGGAGCTCCGGAACCTTTGCAATGACGTGCAGCATCTCCCCTGCCTACGCTGTGGGTAATAAAGCAGGCAGGAAAGACGTTTGAGTGAACGCGGAGGCACCCAGTGACTTGCAGCATGTTCCCTACCGAATCCATGATTAGCGAACATGTAGGGAAGACACCACGAGTCACTGCCGTGGCTGCAGGACTCCAGCTGGGTGGATGGGGTGTCGCAGCAGGGAATGTGGTTGGAAATTATTGGGAGTCAAAAATCGACTGTGTAAGAAGAGGAGAGGACTGACTTTAGAACCTGAGTAAGTCCTTTTGTTATTTTGGATAAACAGCTGATTTGGACTACAATAATATTTTTATTTTATTAGTAAATAGGCTTACTACGTTCATTCTTTTCACCACCATCACCATTAACCCTTTCGCTGCTGAGGCTTTTCCCGCCCCTGTGCTGAGGTCATTTTTACCTGTTTTGCGCATCATGTTTAAACGTGTTTTGAAGGCTTATTTTAGTATATGACCCAGACATATTATATATCGTTCTTTCCGTCAGACTCGGTAGATTCATAATATGTCATTATTATATGTATACGTTATGACCTGTCTGTATATTATAACAAAAAATGCAATAAAATATGTATTTTCAATAATTTACAATGTGTAAAGTGTTTTTTTTCACATTTTAACATGCGAGCAATTGCGGTTATATTTTGTATGGGGTGCGCTTGTTAAAAAAATTAGAGATGGGGTCTCGTTACATTTTTTTTTGGGGAAAATTACACTATTTTTAACAAACGCACCGCATACAAAAATCGTTAGTGCAGCATCATTGTTCACATTATAATTGAAATGGGAACAATATTGCTACACTAACAAACCAAAAAAAATAAAAAAAAAGTGTTTATTAATTTTTTTTATTTTTATTTTTCATTTTGTTTGTTTTTTTTACAACTTTTTTCACTTTCATGTTTGGTATCGTTGGAACGGCCATGCTCTGGCCGATCCAACCATACCAAAATTTAACCCCTAACTGCCACGGATCGGGAGATAGGGAGTTCATTGGAACTCTTTATCTCCACCGTTGGTGGCAGTAAAGGGTTAACTCTAGGACTGGCGTCATCGTGCTACGCACGATGACGCCAGTCCTCAGGGGGAGTTCCCGGAGGCTTGGCCGACATCCAAGATGTCGGCCAGCTCCGGGAAAGGATCGCGAACCGGCGCTTTTCAGCGCCGATTCGCGATCCAGCTCCCCAGGGGTTAATGCCAGGCATCATTTGGAAGGGCAGGCTGTGCCCTTCCAAATGATGCCTGGGTTAACCCCCGCAGAGCTGCCGATCGGGAGGGAGAGAGGTCCGAAGGACCTCCCCCCCTCCCTTTCAGGCGCCTCCTCCGCACATGCGGGGGGGGGGGGCGCCTGAATCTGGTGTCATCGCGCTGCCGCGATGACACCAAATTCCGGCGGCTGCTGTTCCGGATGCCGTGCTGACATCCAGGATGTCAGCCCGCACCGGAGGGGCCAGCGATCGGCCGGAACCCGGCCGAACGCTGACCCCAATGGGAGGACGCGCTCAGCGCGTCCTCCGCATACCAGCGGGAATGCTGAGGACGCGCTGAGCGCGTCCTCAGCATCGAAGTGGTTAATCAAATGTGTTCATTGTTGTTGTTTTATGAAGTTACAGTAGTGTGGTGAGGTGACCGCTGATCCTCAGATGTCACGTTTTCTGAATATCTGTCTTCCTACCACGGGAGGCGATTTTGAGTGGAGAACAAGATTTTCTTTTCCCTTTTGTCTCTCTGCTTTATATTGTAATTTCTTCACAAACCGCGCAATCAGCAAACATTGATCCTGAATGTCCATATGTTGTCGGGCATATAAACCTCGTGGCAGGACAAGAAAAGGTTGCTAAAGCGCTTTCGAACAATACTTATTACATTTCTGTATTACAAATAAACCGGCAGTATATACAAACACATTTTCCAGGTTGCTTAGCATTCAGGAGACCAAGGATTTAAATAAAATGCATTTTGGTTTAGAGAAGAGTCACCTGTATAAATAAGAAAAAAAAAGGGGGGGGGTGGGTAGGATGAAGGAAATAGTGCATCAGAGCTTGAAAAATCTGGTATGGATCACAAAGTTTCTTACCTGAGCAGCATAAAAACAGTGGCAGGCATTAAAAAGATTTCATTGCAGGCAATAAACTTCAGGATGTTCTGCTGATTTTCATTCAGTCGGTTCAGGAGACCCCTGACAAATGGCATGCTGTTTGCCCCTTTAGCCTGGTATGAGAAGAAAATGATATACGAAGAATGGAATTACACCTGCTGTAGCAGAGAATACTGTACATGTGAATACAAGACCTTCTATAATGATATAAAGAATGTTGTAGATTTTCTAAGCAGGCAAGATGAGATTATAAAATAACTTTTTAACCCCACCCCCTCCCCCTTTCGGCCCATATTACATACTTGGTGCTAACTTAACCAGAGCTGTTGTAAACTTAAAACCTCCATAGGCTATAATGGCTCTGGGAAGTTTACAACAGCTCTGGTTAAGTTAGCACCAACTATGTAATATGGCCCTTCCTATTTTGCAGGAAGAGTCATATTCCTCCTTGGATCGCGTTCCATTCTCAGCAGTTGGAGATCCCAAAAAAACAGTTCTAGGACATTTGATCATTTTAGCAGCGGGGTCTGCCACAGGCTTGAGAAAGACTGCATTGGCAGCAGACAGGTCGTACTGCTCTCGCCGAATAAAAGTGCCTTATATGATGCTGATCAGTATTGAGCATTATCCAAAAAGTAATTGCACTGGGAAGCTGTAAATTGCAGGGTGTACAGGCCTATTTGTCTATATCCAATGAAGCAAAAAGCAACTACCAATGATTTTAACCTTTTTTTTTTCCCGATCCAAAGTTGATATGGCAGCATCTCCAGAAAAGTTCAATGTGGAAGAGCATAGGACCATAATCAACTTCTTGTTTCTCCAAGGGAAAGGTGTCCCTTTAGGTGTTTGAGACTGGGGAACAGATGATAGTCAGAACGAGCCAGGTCAGAAGAATAGGGGGCATGGAGCATCATTTGAAAGCTCCAAGGTCATTTTTGCCATAGTTTCTTCACCTGTTACAAAACAGCCACCGATGTCTCCACACGTCTCCTTGTTCGGTTGTCTTAAGTTTTGGGATCCACTTTGCTGCAAGAAATGCTTCTCATTTCTAAGTCGTTGTGGATAATGGCACCAACTGTCTCACGTGATATTCCCAGATATATCAGCCAAAAGTATTGCTACATTTCGGCGGTCCTCCATGATCATGCCATGGATGGCTTTCACATTTACAGGCACAGAGACAGAAACAGGCCTTCCACTGGGTTTCTCACTTTCAACACCAAAATGACCAGGTTTAAAATTGACAACCCAACGTTTAACTGTTGCATGTGACGGGCCGCTGTCACCCAAAGGTTCTAATCTTTCATCATGGATCTGCTTTGCACCTTTCCCTTGGAGAAACAGGAAGCGGATTATGGTCCTATGCTCGTCCACATTAAATTTTTCTGGAGATGCTGCCATGTTCGCTTCGGACCGAAAAAAAAAGGTTAAAAAAATCATAGGTAGTGGCTTTTTGCACCATTGAATATAGACAAGCAGGCCAGTACACTCTGCAATTTACAGCTTCCTAGCGCAATGTTTTCTGGGTAAGGCTCAATACTTAGGAGTGCCTGGCCCCCCTTTTCATGTTCTTTATGTAGTTTTGGCATGCATCCCAGCGGTGGCCATATTTAGCCCTCTATGGACACTTGACAGAGTGAAAGGCAGCGCACAAATATTAGAAGGAAAAAAAAAAAAAAAAGGTCTCCATATCGCATATTTCAATACACAATAAGTTTGGTTTTAGAAAACACGCAGATACTTACATCTAATATTTTCTTTGTGTACGTTGATGCATGGAGCAAGGAAAAGAGTAAAACTGGGAATATACTCACTGCAATACTGTGTTAAGGAAGATATTTGATACAAGGTCTTCATTTACACATCTAAATTTGGACTACAGCAGATACAACTTCAAAATTAGTAACGGTAAGACCTTACCAAAAGAAATTAAATGTGTAAGTAAAAGATTACCATTACCAACATGACCAGATATAGCAACATTCTGAATTATTTGGGGTGAAATGGGGGACCCTGAAGCTACTACAGTATAAGATACAGTTTTCTGTATCTTATGTAAGGGGTTATTCAAAGAGCATAAAAATGTCAGTATTCACTGCAGGGTCCCCGAAGTGCACTGATCAGGATCCACCGTACAGCCTACCAAAGACAGCAGACGAACAGACTGCCGAACGCCACCAAAAATAGCCTCCGAACTGGAATAAAACTTAAAGAAAATGAACGGGTAAAACACACCCAGTGCATGTGTTTTACCCGTTCATTTTCTTTAATAAAATTTTATTTGCCTTTCAAAGGACCTTGTTGGAAGTTCAGGGGATCCGGTGCGCCTTAGAAAATCACCGGCTGTTGATTATATCAAGTGTCTGATTTAGACACCCGAAAAATGTGAGTTTACTCCACAAAAAAAAAAAAAAAATTACAATTATTAGACAGTCTCGTCGAAAGAATTGCGAAAGATCTCCGCCTCACCACTTACAATGCTGCAGATGACATTTTCCGCGTTTTAGAGAACCATTATGGAAACGTGAGATCGATAGCGATTGAAATAGTGGAAGATTTGCAAGCAATCCCTGCTATCCGGAATCACCAGCCAAGGAGAATAGTTGATTTGATTCATGCTGTGGAGGAGGCACTTGGAGATTTGAGTGACCTTGGAAATATTGACGCTATTAAGAATCCTTTAGTAACGAAGTACATAGAAGAAAAACTTCCCGAGTCACTCAAGAAAGAATGACTTGTCCTCGTCTCTGACAAACAGAATGCCGTCAAACCGGACAACCAGTTTGACAAACTTCTGGTATTCCTCAAAAAGCTAATTTTTACGAAGTATTTATGAGTATTTACAAACAGCTCGAGCAACCAAGAGATGAAGAACCAATCCGAAGAGAATCAAAATCTGAACAAAGGTGGGCAAGAACAAAGTCCACAAGGTCAAACAATTAACCAGAATGGGTGTGTAATCTGTGGTGATGTTAAGCACAAGAGAAAGCTCTACTTCTGCAAACAGTTACGGTCACAGAAAGTAACTGAATTGGCTGCAGTGAAGAAACTGGGAGCTTGTAAAAGGTGCCTCGAAGTCCACAATGACAGCGAGGTCTGTAAAGCCAAAAACAAAGACAGTGGAAAGGGAAGTGTTCCTGAACATCACTTCATGCTGAGAGAAGGGAAAGCAACACTGTTCAGAAAGAGAACAAGTTTCATTCTGAAGGAGACAGTGGCAAGAAAGATTACACGAAAGTTTAAGAAGATTTCCTTAGTAAACTCTCACCAGATCTAGCACAGCAATGCCGAAGTGTGTTTTCGATCACTACAGCAAGAGTGTTCAATGCAACAAAAGAACAGTCCCGTTTACCAGCAGAATGTGGGTTACTAGAACTGCCTGTAATAATGATGCTCCTCAACGTAACTGCCAATGCTGGACAGACAAATCAGGACATTAATAGATTTAGCATCTGACACAAATTACCTAACCCACAGTGCTGTACATCGCCTGAACTTAAGAGGTGAGAAAATCACTCTAGTCATCCATGGAGATGGAGGAATGAATGTCCGCGTGAAGACAATGCGATAATAAAAATTAAAGACCGATCAGGGCGCTCTCAGGCCACACAAATTGGCCTGCTATGGACTTGAAAGTATCGCCGGAAATCACAAAGCAGTGCCACCTAAGCGACTGAAAAAATTCTTTCCAGAGGTTACTCTCAAACTCACAAGGCCTAAAGTAGTTGAACTGCTTATCCAGCGAGAGGGTCAATTGGTGCCAGAAAGAGTCCAATTAGTCGACGACCTTCTGCTGTGGGACAGACCACTAGGAAAGATGGTCGGCGGAGCTCACCCAGAGCTGTTCGAAGAAGCAGAGATGTCAATCCACAAGTCAAACGCACTTTGCAAGGTAAAGGAGAATGGCGGCTGTAAAATATGAGAAAGTGAAAGAGCACCTTCCAATAGAAGAGCCTTTAGCCAAATTTTACGAAGCGAGTACCTCTACTAGCAGCCAAGACTTTCTGGAATGGTGTAGGTGGGATTCCATCGGTGCTGTGTGTGAACCCAAGTGTGGTGGTTGCCGCTGCAGGAATTGCCAAACGGTTGGAAAAAAAAATGACCCTGGGTGAAGAGAGAGAACTTGAACTAGTAAGAGAGGGCCTCACTTATGTCAAAGAATACAACCACAGTAAAGAACCGCATCGGCACGATAAATATCCCCGGTTAGGAGACCCAGCATCCTTACTGAACAAGAGTGCAGTTAAAGCTACGTTCCTGAGGATGGAAAAGCAGCTAGCCAGAGAGCCCGAAAGGAAAACTGCCTACAGAGCTAAAGATCTGCCCATCAGAGGAGCTGCAGTTAAGTTATCAGAAAGAACGATCGCCGAATGGAGTGAAGCTCATTCATCTTATTGCTCCAAACCCGCACTCTGTCACGACCCCAGTGAGACTCGTTTGGAAGAGCAGCCAAAGATTTAGAGGCGTTAGCATGAACGACTTGCTAGTTAAAGGCCCAGACTTCCTAAAGGAGATACGTGCTAAGATTCAGAAGCGGGGAGCACGTTGCAATAGAAGACATTAGGAAAATGTACAATTCGGTCTGGCTAGAGGACAAAGAAAGTCACCTGCACAGATTCCTTTGGAGAAACTCAGAAAATGAAGAACTGAGAGAATATGCAATCACAAGAGTAAACATTGGAGATAAAACAGAAGGCTGCATTGCACAGTTGGCAATGCGCGAAACTGCAAACTTGCCATACTTTGCTCATTTTGGAGGACGAACGGAGAGTGCTTCACCAAGACCGTTATGTTGATTACATTCTCACTTCTCACAACGACTTTCACCAGCTAAGATCTATTGTGGCGAATGTAATCTTAAAAGCAGGAGGATTTCTTCTTAAACCTTAGGTCTTCTCAGGTCAAAGTGGGAGGAGAGAGTCTGAAGAAAAGCCTTCCGAAACCAAAGTAGAAAAAATTATTTTATCAAACCAAATGTGTGACGATGAAAACAAAGCACTGGGTCTGGGCTATATCGTGGAAGAAGATATGCTTCATGTGATGACTTCAATTAATTTCTCAAAAAGAGAAAGGAAAATGAGACTTGGTCAGAATCTCTAATAAGAGCAAGTTAGAGCTCAAACACCAAATCCGCTGACAAGAAGGGAACTGTTAAGCCAGGTGTCCCAGTAGGCCTAGTGACTTCAGCTAAGCAGAAGGGAGCAATCTTAGTCCGCAGAGCCTTTCAAGAGGCAAGAGATGAAAGAGTTCCAGTCAGTGGAACCTGGGATGTGGCACCTTTCGGATAGTCTGAGAGAAGACGCCATAAAGCTCTTTGAAGAATATGTCCAACTTGGCCAGATCAAATTCACCCCTCCAATCTCGAACCCTGTGGGATAACCTTTTCAGATGGGAGTGAAGATGCTTATGGGGCAGTAATGGAACTCCAACCAGGGCCCCATCACTAAACTAGGACTCTAAAGCCAAACGAACTCACTTAGACCACAAAGGCAACGCTGTAAAAGCTGAAATGTGGGTTGCTGTGTTTGCCTCACGACTGCGAAGATATTTTGAACAGCAAGGTCGAATTCGAGTTGGTAGAAGGTACCACTTAGTTGATAGCCAAACAGTCCTTGGTGCTATACAACAAGAAAGCTACGGTTATAAAACATTTTTCGCTAACAGAATTGGAGAAATTCAAGGAATTACCATGGTGCAAGAATGGTGGTGGGTACCAGGATCGCAGAACATTGCCGATGTAATCACCAGAGGAGCTAGCCCTCAAGATCTTGATGAACATTCAGATTGGCAAAGTGGACCAAAGTTCCTGATTCTGCCTGAATGGCCAAGTCGGCTAAGGATGTTGCAGCTAATACCAGAGAAAGCATCAGTAAACTTCAAAAGGCAGGCATTTGCAGCTCTGCTCACGAGATCCAAAGCGAGGCAGCAGAATCCATCTGAGGAATTGGAGGGAAAAAGAGAATCCCCGTCAAGCCAAAGTAGGAGGCAGGAGACCTCCTGCAGGGTCAGCTGTTCGAAGCTTGCGTGACTCGAAGCGATCTCACTCGACTAAATCAAAACAATAGCCTGGGTATGGAGAGCAGCAAAAAGGTTCCTCAGCCACAACCGGACCCTAAACAACCCAAAGTGGGAGGCAGTATCTTCGACAGGAACCATATCAGTTAAAGAGAAGATGCTCTGCGAGACATTTTTCTTGCAACACAAGAAGATATCACTTTATAAAGATCCGGACTCTGGGTTATTACTTTGCGGCGGAAGAGCACAAGCCTTTTTAGGAAGACCAGGTAGGTTAGTGTCCCAGTTCTTCCATCCAATGCCTGGGATTCTACTCTGCTAGCCCGAGAATCTCAAAAGAAAGTCACGGAGGATTGGCCAAAACTCTGCTTAGGATGCAGAGGAATGCTTGGGTCATCAGGGGCAAAATAGTCCGAAAGGTCGTTGACAACTGTGTTCAATGCAGAAAGACTAAAGCAAAGAAATGTCAGCAAGTAATCCGTGTTTAGCCAGACAGCAAGGGTGTTGAGAGATGTCAACATCCAAACTTCTCCAAGCTATCCAGTTCCCATCACAAAACCACTAAATGAAAAAAAAAATCAAAACATCCAAGGTCTAAAGGGCGCAAAGAGAAAATTCTTAGTACTGTTCTTCAGAGATGTCAGGCGTCTGGTGGTCCTTCTTCCAATTGAGGAGCAAACAAGTGGGCTTCACTGAAGCATCTTAGTTCGTCTACAACCAGAAATTGAAACGTTTGCCTTCTAAGCATTGCAATTTCCTTTGTATCCAAGAAAATTGAGTGGGAGGTGTCAAGTCAAACTGCAGAGGTACAAAATGGTCAGCTAAGGTACAAGCAAGTAGAATAATAAAAGGACTAATTCAGTTTAGTGAATTGAAACCTGCAAAAGTCTGAAAACTACTAGTCCTGCATGCAATTCAGCTCCATTTAGGGTCCGCCAATCAGAGCAGAGGCCAGGCTTCCCAGCAGCATCAAGGAGATCTGTGGTGAAGAGAGGGGCCATCTTAAAGTTCCACGCCATGCAGCAGGCAACCTGGACATAAAGTGCACAGACATTTACAAACATCTTCAGATCCTGGAGTGGTAGCCGGTGAGCAATAGGACTTTCACATTCATGTGCAGGAAAAAATTGAGCCAGTTTAGTGATCAATGCAGTCCGTTAGCTTGTAGTTCTATTTCATTCTCAATGTGAGGAGATTCCACACGCCATCTCTTTGTTAGTCAATTTCATGCCGGTTTAAAGTTGAAAAATATTTTGGCAGTAATGATATTCTAGAAGTGTGTGTTAGTGAAAATTTGAAGCTGACGCAGAAGTTAATGTTTAACAAACTTTATGTGCAATGCATTTATACAATTTCTGTATTTCTGTTCTGTTAAAGGTTTTTCACCTTAAATCATCCTATTCAGTTTACTACTCAATCTACAGCTACTTAATTTACTACCAAACTTACTGAAATTAAACTTAAATGCAAGTAAATGAAGAGTGGAATCCAGTTATTTCCCGCGATGATGTTTGAAGTTAAGTTCCCTGTCAAGCGGGGAAATTGTGCACAAAATCAGAAAGCTTGACAACATAAAAAAAAAGTCTAAAAAAATAAGGCTTTTTGCTGCAAATGAAAATAAAAAACAATTTTTTTTTATATTGTATCCTGTAGGATTTGTCAGTTTAAACCTGTCAAACTGAGTAACTGAAAATCTGGGCATTTCAGCGTTCTCTGAATAGCTTAACCTTTTCTATGGGACAATTTCACTGCTGCCGAAGGGCACAGAATTGCAGTGATCTGCACAGTATTTTGCTGTCAATTTGTCTATATTTGAAGAATTAACAGCTTTGTGAATAGTCGAACTGCCACAAAATTGCACCATAGTGAAATTTCCCGTTCGATTGAATTCGGTGGCTAGTTCGGGTGTTAAATAACTTAGTTACACAGGATGAAAAAAGACGTGTGTCCATCGAGTTCAGCCTTTAAAACAGCTCCTGCTGTTGATCCAAAAGAAAGCAAACGGCCGCAGTAGCAGCAAATGACGGGCAATATAGGAAGTACGGCCGCACGAATGTCCAGCCACAGAACGCAAGTGGAAAACTAACGCGTTTTTTTCGAGAACGCAGAACCGCTAGTACTGAAGTGCAGAGTGCACTGCGGCGTGTGCGTGATTAGGAGATGTCAGACGCTGCTAATGTCCAGCCTACAAAACGTCCAGACGCAAAAAGAGTTTTATTGACGATCCGTAAAAAATCACGCACGAAAATGCGCATCGTATGACCGTTTTCACGCATTCCGTGACAAAAAATACGTCAATGCATTCGGACGCACTTTTTGACCGTCGCTGCGAACAATGCGTTCGTTTGACCCTAGCCTTAGAGGAGCCTGACTGTTCCCAGCCATGGCCAAGGTTATTGCTAAAATATGGGATGCACAATTGAAGGATGAATTCACAGCTGTGGTGAAACATACATTACCAGCCTTCCACAAAGTGTGCATTCCCTGGGCTGAGGCGGGACTCTAGGTGTACCATGTTTTAAGGTTATCTACTGCTGTTGATGGTCCTTGTGCATGGTCGGGGGGTATGCTAATCCGTCGTTGAAGACCACCAGCCCTACCTCTCTTTTTTTTTTCCTTCTTTCCCCAGATGTGAAATTTAACCACAACGTAAATTTTCCACCATGCCTGAGAATATTTTAACTTTAGTACATGATCCCTGCCTATTTCAGACATGCAGAAAGGATACTTGTAACAGGATAGGAGTTGACAAAGATGAGTGAATACAGGAGATAATGGCAGCTGTCCTCCAGCAGGGCCTGTGCGAGGAAAGCCCGACTGAGCTGGAAGTGCGGCAACCGCTGATGGAGTCGAAGAGCACTGGTGAGGGCGTTTGCCAACAAGGCACGTTGATAGAAGCTGGCAGCTTCATGTAAGCTGCAAATTAAAAAAGAAAGTGAGAAAAAGAAAGCTTAGCAACCAAAAAATAAAGTGATACACTCAAACCATGCCTCAGGAAAGAACACGATCGAGTCATCATTGCACAATTCATATAATCTAGACAGGAGGAGATTGCAACAGCAAATAGGTCATTCCTGAAATTGCTACCGGGGAGGGGGGGGGGGGATGAAATGACTAATTTCCTGTAAATTACTGGTATTTTTAATCCATTAGACTGTCATCTGATAACTTCTTGTACACATCTAAACCAGCAGTGACGTGGTTAAATCCTCCCACCACGGTGTAGATATTTGATTCCTGACTGGATTCCACATGAGATTAATGCCACATTCCAGCTCTCTGGGCATAAAGAGTCAGGAAATATATAAATAAAAATTAAAAAGAAAACAAAAAAAAAAAATCAATGCAACGGAAAATGTATGGTGAAAATGGCTAAACAAACACTTGCTTCTCTATAATGGGGGACATGTATATCACTCATGAACCCACACGGAGGGTAGACGCTTTCAGGAGCTAAAGACTTAAAGAAAGAAAACACTCACAGATCTAAAGAGCCCAAAAGGGCTGGGCGATATCTTTGATTTAATTGAGGTCAACCACAATTTTGGTCTTCGGAAGAAAAACTAGAAACTCGAGGACTCTGGATTTGTTAACTGACAGGTGCTCCCTCTGAGCATTGGCCGAGCAGAGTGGACAGGCTAAGGCTGGCGGCACACTAGCAAACATTTTGTGTCCGTCTGACCGTACTGTTTGCCGTCCGTCATAGCTTTATAAAGGAGTCAATTAAACACACCACATGAAGCACCTGCGCACTTGTTCCCGGACGCGCAAAGCATAAAGCCACGGACACAAAAATAACATCGACGTGAAAAAGCTAAACGGACGCAGAAACGACGCCGCCACCTATTTTACTAGGGTGTGGAGACAGACATTATGGACGCACTTTACGCAGTACTCACAATATCTCCCGTGAAAAAGTGCGTCTGTAACGGACGCAGTACAGTATGCTCGTGTGCCGCCTCCCTTAGCAGGTGCCTGTGGAGCCAGTCGGCTCTGAAAAGCTGATGCTCAGACAGAGCTTCAGTCAATGAACAAATCCAGAGTCCTCGATTTTTGCAACAGTAAAATAGCAGTCAACCTCAATTAAAATCAAGGATATTGCCCAGCCCTAGATCCCAATAAAAATACGTATATAGCATTATGCTAGAGAAAAAGGTCTGAAACGAAAACTAGAAGAAAAAAAATTAGCATTTCCAAAACAGTTTATCAGAAATGTGAAAACTTACCCTAAAATAGGAAGAATAAATAATGCTGAACAGTATACTGTGAACCACCTGGAGAGCCACATGGCGGTGTCAAGCTTATTAGTCATCATAAATTGCTAAAATACAAAAAAAAAGGCGAGTTGGACGCACACAGGTTAGAGGTTTACAGTAAAATCGCAAAGCACAATCACAATTCATTTTATTAAAGTAGCAAACCATTATCTTTTATTGATAAATGCCAGACCCCTTAGGGTAATGTTAGATGAACGCATTCTGAGCACACTGTGCGTTCGTGCACAACTGACATGCTTTCTGACTGATGATACTGTAGACACCACACGTGTAGGTTCTGTTACCAGCTCTACAACGAGCTATAAATTTGGCAAGCCCAGTTTATTTTTATCATTACCTTCCTCATTTTAAGCCAGGGATCGGCAACCTTGGAACCTCCAGATGTTTTCAAACTACATTTCCCATGATGCTCAGTCAACCTAATGAGTGGTCATGGTTGCTGACCCCTGTAGTAAGCTGTCCAGGTTTCTCATACATAAGCAATGGGCAACTAAAACATTCTAGAATACATTCATTTAAATGGGAATTTGACATAAAAAAAACAAACAAAACAAGTGTTAACCATGAAAGGGATGCTTAATTTTGGAAGAACCCCCCCCCCCCCCCACTGTTGTTTCTCCTGGCTTTCAACAATGATTGGCAAGTATGTATTACTAATCTTTATTTATAAAGCGCCAGCATATTCCACAGCACTGTACAATGGGCACAGTATAGAAAGGGTTACAATACATTGAACAACATTTGACAAACCAGTACAGGAGGAGACAAGGGCCCTATTCCCGCAGGAACTAGAAGGGCTGGGGTTGGAAACAGGAGAGGACCACTAGGTGAGAGCGATGGACCGCTAGGTGAGAGCGATGGACCGCTAGGTGAGAGTGATGGACCGCTAGGTGAGAGTGATGGACCGCTAGGTGAGAGTGATGGACCGCTAGGTGAGAGTGATGGACTGGTTGGATTAGTGAGTCGGGTGGTCGGCTTCCCTAAATAGGATTGTCTTAAGGGAGCGTTTGAAGGAAGGGAAACTAGTGAAAAGTCTGACAGTACGAGGGAGAGCGTTCCAGAGGATGGGGGCTGTGCGTGAGAAATCCTGCAGTCTATCATGGGAAGAGGTGATGAGGGGAGAAGCTAGGCGCAGGTCATTGTTTGACCTTAGGGAGCGGGCTGGGGTGTATTTGGTGATTAGTGAGGACAGGTAGTGGGGAGCTGAGTTAGTGAGGGTTTTGTAGGTCAGGGTGAGGATTTTGAATTTAATTCTGCAGTGGATGGGGAGCCAGTGAAGGGATTCGCAGAGAGGAGCAGCAGAGACCGAGCGGCGGGTGAGGTGGATGAGCCTGGAAGAGGCGTTCAGAATAGACTGTAGGAGGAGAGGCGAGAGAGAGGGAGGCCAACTAGAAGATTATTAAAATAGTCAAGTCGGGAGATTACAAGGGCGTGGAGGAGTTGCTTTGTGGTGTCAGCAGTAAGAAATGGACGAATTCTGGAAATATTACTCAACTGGTAGCGGCAGGAGGAGGAAAGAGACTGGATGTGGGAGATGAAGGAAAGAGCAAAGTCAAGTGTAACTCTGAGACAGCGAACCCGGTTTAGTGATACCATCAACCATGATAGAGAGGTGGGGAGGTATTAGGAGGAGGAATTAGTAGGAGCTCAGTCTTAGACATTTTAATCTTTACCGGTGGTGATGCCAGATAAGCAGTCGCTGACTTTGGAAAGGACAGGAGGAGAGAGATCAGGGGTAGAGGGGGTATGTATGGATCATGGTGAGCCCATCTCCTGTCCCCTCCTGCCAGCTTCCATGTGCAAAAGTGCATTTAGAAACTGGGCACTGTCAATACCAAGAGAGCAGCTGAGACCTCCACAAATGTCCAGGAGTCAGCAACCTAGGCCCGTCAGAGGTTTTGGAACTACATCTGCCATGATGCTCAGCCACTCATTAGGTTTGGCTGAGCATTAAGGGAGATGTATTTCCAAAACACCAGGAGAGCGGAAGTTGCTGGCTCCCTGCCTTAGCGCTTCAGCAATTACATTACATAGGATATGTCCGATGGACTGTAACTTTAGGGACATATCCTGGAGCCCCATTGTAAATTAAATTTCTTTGCAATAAATTAAATTTGGTTTTCAGGTTTCCAGACTATGCTCAGAAAGAGAAATAAATCTTGAGCACCTGACAGTACGGGGGAAAATCTTGTTCACGGTAATGAAGGGGTTAAGCATGAGTGCGGAGCAGTGCACAGCTAGTCAGGCAGCTGTATAGTGCAGACATGCGCGCTGCTTGGCCGTATGCCAACCCCAGCAAGAGTTCAATATCTTCGCGGGTCGCATGAAGCAAAATTAAGCAGGCCGCGTCATTATGGAAGTAGGAAGACTATTTAAGCAAAGACAGTATATAGTAGCATCATGAATTACAACATCTGTACCAGTACAATATTATATTTACAGTCTGCCCGGCACGGAGATACATCCTATGAAAATCAACTTACCACTGCACCACCCTGAGGAGGGCCGGTGGGCGCGGTGTCTGCCATGTCTGCAACAATGTGCTAGAAAGCAACAGGAAAAGTCAATTAAAAACAGACCATTGCATCTATATGTATCCTCTAATGGTAAAGATAATGCTCGCTCTGCTGCTTTATATACTGCATCTATTAACACAAACTGTAGCCGTTATTAGTACAGCTCTGGTAGAACACATTTCATTTTCAGTCACAAATGTCTATGATTTGTCAAGCCCTGAGGCGAGTCACGATTACATTTATAAAACACCAACATGTTCCGCAGCGCTGTGCATCGGGTGTGTCATAATAAACATAAAATTGACAAACACGTTTGGCACACTGAAAGCAATAGAAGAGGACTGTGATCCAGTGAGATTACAATCTAAGAGAAGCGAGCTGAGGGTAGAGTATGAGAAGTAATGGGATGCATGGGGGCTGTGTGAAAGATGGATCAGGAAAGGTGCAAGGGTGGGGGGGGGGGATTGTGAAGTGAGCCAGTAGGATTCTCTGCAGTAATGTGGCTTTAACCCTTTATCGCCAGGTTGGTTGTGTCCTGTGAGAGAGTGTTAACACCGGCAGGGTGTACTAGCACACCCCACTTGCCAGTTGTTGCGGTGGGCCTCTCCTCCGGCCAGTCTAGCAGCTGACGCGCGATATTGGCTGCAGGGGAATGGCCCGAGTTCAGGCCGTCCTGCAGCAGCCAATGGCGCGTGGCGACTGCTGGGCGAAGGAGCCCCTTTGAAGCCAGCGAGGCGTACTAGTACACCATGCGGCTTTGAGGCCCAGCCACCACAGGGACTGCATAGTACACTCTGCGGCGGGAAAGGGTTAAAGACATTTTGTAAGACTGGAGGAACAGTTATGGGAGTGGACGTTCCATAAACAGGAGGGAGCTCGGGATAAGCCCTGAAGGTGAGAGCGAGGGGTATGAGAAGTGGAGGACATCAGATCAGGTGTGGAGGACTGGGAGTAAAACAATATCAGATTGACAGAAAGCGGCTTCCCCAAAGCATCGTATACACCGTGGGCTCCATTCAAAATACAGCTGCAACTAACCTTTTCATAATAAATTAGTTGGTCTGACTAAGGCTAGGGTCAGACAAAAGCAGTTTTAACGTGCGTTTAGACGCACAAAATCACGGTCGTGCTAGCAGCAAATGACGTCCAATGCCGGGGAACACACGAAGTACGGCCGCACGAAAGTTCGTCCGCGCAACACAAGCGGCAAACGAACGCATTTTTTCTAGAACGTCAAACCTCTAGTACGGACGTACAGAGTGCGCTGCGTCCGCTAGCGGCGTGTGTGCGTGATTGGGAGACGTCAGACGCTGCTAATGTCCGGCCAACATAACGTCCAGACACAAAAAGTGTTTTATTGATGATCCGTACAAAATCACGGACGAAAAGGCGCATCGTATGACCGCTATCGCGTGTTCCGGGAAAAAATGCGTCCATTCGTTCGAACGCACTTTTTCACAGACAACGCGAAAATGCGTTCGTCTGACCCTAGCCTAAATCGGAATAAAAAAAAAGAATGAATTTTATTTAAAAAGGAGCACTAAGTAAAAATCAATCCCTACCTTCCCCCCTTTTTTCTTATGCAATTTGCGTATTGTACATCGCTTTCATACATACACAGGCAAATTGCGTAACTCACATAACTTGGGTTCTTTTCACAAGGTACGGGAGCGCCTGCGCAGACTGATGGATTGATGTGATTTGTGAAGCTCAGCCCTGTGTCTGCTTTCACGCTTTAGGCCCCGTTCACACTGTGCGATTTTCATATACGCGACATCACTGTTTTGTGCGATTTTTGCAAAGCACTACCAATACAGATAGCAAATCGCAAAAAAAGGGGGTCATGTACCTGCAACATCGCACGGCAAGATGTGAACAGCTCCATTGAAATGCATTGGAGAAGCTACACAGCGCGACGTCGCGGATAAATCGCACAGTGTGAACAGGGCCTAAAGCAATCAATGAGCACACTGATAGATATGATAAGGGCAGCACAAACACGGGGTGAGAATGAGCAGCCTGAACATTTCAATAAGCTAATCAAGGCGCATAGAGCCCCTTTAAAATTATTTCATGAAGGGGGGGGGGGGTGAAGGTGGGCAGACTGGGCAAGAGACCCAAAATGGGAGGAGTTTGGGAGACCTGAAAGTGGGAGGGAGTTTGGGGCTAAAACTTCCCCATGTTTATAGCCTACAATTCCCAGAATTCTTTGAATTTATTTATTTATAAAGTATTTTACCAGGAAGGATACATTGAGCTTTCTCTCGTTTTCAAAGATTCATGAGGGAGAGGGGGGGGGCACAGAGTTGACATCCCTGTGCCAATATTTCCCATCCTTCCCTCTTCGGTACATTAGAGATCTGCAAGCCCATTTCCCCTGCGACCTCTGACCCAGGGCAAAGACACCTGCCACCCGCTCAGAGGAGTGATATCGACTGCTCGCATACTGGAAGCAAGGGCCCGGACACCTGCTGGATCACAGTCAACCGGCTACTGTGTCTCACACATCACATGACGGCTGACTGAGCATCATGGGAGTTGTAGTCCACTGCAGCTGTGGAGCCAGAGAGCAGCCATGCCTGTGTTAGAGACACTATGCTCGCAGGCTCCCCGGGCTGGCTGCCATGACTACAGGTGCACAGCTAGTGGGGCCCCAATGGGCCAATTACTCTGGCTCGCCAGCTCCTGCAGGAGCAGCTGATGGCTGAGCCCAGGCCTCCTCTCTCTCTCCATTCATAGACTACAAGCAGCCACTGGACGGCTCCGACACGCCCCGATCCTGTGTCCCCCTTGCGGGCGACCTCCCAGTCCCCCGCCCGCCATGCTGTCCCCAAGGCACCCCGGCCTCACCTCACCCCGATGCCCCCCGTACACCGGGCTACCACTGCTTCCGGCGGCGACTACTGCGGAGACTGACGGCCGTGACGCTAAACTACCGCTCGCCCAATGGATGCGCCGAGTGAAAGTAAAGGGGCGGAGTCAGAGGTCGGCCCTGGAGGCTGACTCGGCACGGCGCAGATGCCCCGTTGACTGACAGCATGAGTGGCCAATCACAATACTTCCCGGGGTTGGGAGGCTGTTCTTCTGGAACCTTCTAGTGTCCCGGCCCGGTGTGTTAAGATGCGCGAGTGATGGTGGAGGCGCTGCGGTGTGTGATGCGCTGCGATCCGGTAACTGAATAAGAGCTCGGGACGGAACCTGGTTCATTGTAACCAGCGGCCCTGACAGCACTTGCGCAAGGGGCGGGGCCTGCTAGTCATACCACGTGATGCTCCGGCGCACTATATGAAGTGTTTTATGAAAGGCATGGCGCTCTGAGGCTGTAATACTGAGGGAAGTGTATTCTGTGTGTTCCAGTCACCGGGAGCAGACACAGCAATGCACAGCAATGAAGGGGTGCTTGAAGGCAGGGGTCAGCAACCTTGGCCCTCCAGATGTTTAGAACTACATTTCCCATGATGCTCAGTCAAACTGATGAGCTCTTTAAATATCTGCTTACTAATAAACCTAGGAAATAAGATATCAAAGCAATCACAATGTAACAAACTTTGGCACCTTTCAAGCAGCGAATTTCCGCTCATACCACAACCTGAACTAAAACAGACTCACAGAATCATGAGCACCTTTGCCAGACTCATTCACCTCACCTCCAGCACCTCTCACACCTCACCCCTTTGTCAAGCTCTACACTGGCTCCCTGTTTCCTTTAGAGTCCACTTAAATACATACAAAGCTCTCCATTACTGCACCCCTGCCTACATCTCCCTTATTAACCCTTTTGCTGCTGAGGCGTTTCACGCCTCTGTGCAGAGCTCATTTTTACCTGTTTCGCTTATCTTGTTTAAATGTGTTTTGAAGGCTTATTTTAGTATATGACCCAGACATATTATATATCGTTCTTTCCGGCAGATTGATAATAGATCATTATTTTATGTATACGTCATGTCCTGTCTGTATATTATAACAAAAAATGCAATAAAATATAAATTTTTAATAATTTACAACGTGTAAAGTGTTTTTTTTTTCACATTTTAACATGCGAGCAATTGCGGTTATATTTTGTATGGGGTGCGCTTGTTAAAAAAATTAGAAATGGGGTCTCGTTACATTTTTTTTTGGGGAAAATTACGCGATTTTTAACAAACGCACCGCATACAAAAATCGTTAAAGCAGCATCATTGTTCACATTATAATTGAAATGGGAACAATATTGCTGCATTAACAAACCAAAAAAAAGAAAAAATCGTGTTTAGTTTTTTTTAAAAAAATTTTTTTAAAATATATATTTTTTTTTAAAAAAAACTTTTTCCATGGTCATGTTTGGTATCGTTGGAACGGCCATGCTCTGGCCTATCAAATAGTACCAAACGTTAACCCCTAGCTGCCACGGATCGGGAGATAGGGGGTTCATTGGAACCCCCTATATCCACCATTGGTGGCAGTTAGGGGTTAACTCCAGGACTGGCGTCATCGTGCTATGCACGATGATGCCAGTCCTCAGGGGGAGTTCCCGGAGGCTTGGCCGACATCCAAGATGTCGTCCAGCTCCGGGAAAGGATCACGAACCGGCGCTTTTCGGCACCGATTTGTGATCCGGCCCCCATGGGGTTAATGCCAGGTACCGTTAGGAAGGGCAGGCTGTGCCCTTCCAAACGGTGCCTGGATTAACCCTCTGCACCCCGGCGATCGGGAGGGAGAGAGGTCCGAAGGACCTCCCCCCTCCCTTACAGGCACCTCCTCCGCACACGGATGACGCAATGACATCTAATTGTGCCGGCGGCGGTTCCGGGTGCTGGGCTGACATCGAGGATGTCAGCCCGCACCGGGGGGCACAGCGATCGGCCGGAATCCGGCCGATCGCTGGCCGCAAAGGGAGGATGCGCTCAGCGCGTCCTCCGCATGGAACCCTACCTGCGGGTGGACGCGCTGAGCGCGTCCTCCGCAGCGAAAGGGTTAACAGGTACCTCCCGTCCGACCACTTCACTCTGCCAATGATCTGATGCTATCAGTTCCATCCCCAACACACTCCTTCAGGACTTCTCCCGAGCTGCCCCCTTTCTATGAAACTCCCCCCCCCAACATCAGACTTTCCTCATCTCTCCAGTCCTTCAAGAGGTCTCTGAAAACATTTGGCTCACTCCATAATACCCCATTGTTTATTTCTCATTCCATCTTCCCACACAGTCCACGTGCACCCCGTTACTTCTTTTACTCTATTCACCCTCACTTAATGTGTCACCCGTCTTCCCTTAGATTGTAAGCTCTTGAGCAGGGTCCTCTCCTACTGTTCTGTGTGTGAAATGTGTATTTATATTTGTTATTCTGTCTCCTATTGTACAGCGCTACGGAAATTCTCGGTGCTTTAGAAATGCTTGTAACTGTACCAGTGAAGTAGAAAATACTATAATAATAATGGATTGAAATCATAGACAGCGCTGTCATTATCTTTGGATAATCTGGAAATACTCCGAAGAAGACCGGAAGACAGTGATTACATTGTTGGTGTCCTCATGCATACCACAGCAGTGCTCCGTGCCATAGGATAGTAGAATACATATTTGTTTCACAGCAGACTGTTCTAGACAGAGCAGCCGCTCTCAACAAAGACAAAAGGAAAAGTCACAGAAAAAACCCTGAAAATACACTGATCACAGGCCAGACAGAGCGTGTCATTCATGGTCCTGCTGGTGGTCCAGCAAACAGGTCATTCAGAGGATCAAACAATCCTGACAGTTATGATTATCTGGCTCCAAGATTATCAACCCAACATCTACATCTATCTGTGTTTGGACTAATTGTCACATTACCTTTGCCCTTTCCGCATGACCAGTGAATAGAAACAGGCTTTCCTTTACTCATTCCTAGGATGATGCAACGGTAAACTGTTTAGTGTAAAGCTTTTTAGTTCCTTGTCCCAGCTTCATGTACTGACTTTTCATTCTGAGCTTGCATGGTTAAAAATCAAAGCTTTCAGACAGGTGAAAGAAGGAGTTAAATTGTCTCTTGATGACAAGGGCCTTTTTGCAAGAATCAGAGCTGTGTTACTATTGCTGATTGAGTAAATGTATCTCTTTCAGGTACAAGTAGCGAATTGAGTCTTTTTTTTTTTGGAGAAAGGATTTTACCAGGAAGCATACATTGAGATTTTTCTTGTTTTCAAGTATGTCCTGGGTGGTGAGTATGTACTGTTGGGTGTCTTACCCAAGGACACTGGAGAGGGGCTCGTCAGGATTGAGCCCATGTCTCCACAGGCTCTCTCCACGCAGAGCAGTGATGTTACCTCTACTCCACCCAGGCGGTACACTTTAGCTACCAAAATGTTGAAGTATGATAATGAAAATGTCAAGGACGTTTATCCGTGAATACTTTGAATATTGTGTTGGGTAAAATATGCTCTGTAACTGTGGATGTGTCTTCAAGAAGATTCTAGGTGTGGAGGAGTGAGAAAAGTTTCGGTTCAGATTGACTTTTGAAATTTTGTAAATGTAAATCTTTAATATTCTGAAATATTTTGGATTTGGGAGTTTTCAATTTGAGCTGATCTGAAAATATCGAACTGATCCGATATTGGATCGATTTGGAAAATTCAGAGGCAATGGTATTTTTTTTTTCTTTCTATATTCCCCTCCCCTGCTGTATCTTCACAGAAACTATAATTATTATCACTCCTGAGGACGCCACTCTGTAGGCAAAACGCGTAGAGTGATGGGCAATTTTTAAATACCCCCTTTTTTGATTTGGTCTCCTATGGCAGTAGTGCTGCTTTCAGAGAGGACTGATCTGAAGCACTTCTAGTCACTCTCTGTTTCTTTGTGTATGTCCAGTCCAGTTGGACTAGTTAGTTTGTATGCAGGATATGCTCACTATGCTAACGCTCTGATTATACTAGTGCAATAACTTTTCCTCCTTTCCTATTTATCTTGAACCCACGAAGGTTCACATTCCTACTGTGTCAGGATATTTTTTGCGCTAGTTTCAGAATCTGGTTATTCAATAATATTTTGTCTCCTAGCCATAGGGGAACCTTTTGAGTTTTTTATCTTGTCACATGTCCTTTATCTGTTTGTCATCTTGTGTCTGCCTGATTTAAGGCAGCAGGTTCTCTTAGTTGCAATTTATTAAAAGTTAATTGTATCCACAATATCGTGCTTCTAAGCTGTTTCCTGGCTGTCGGCCCTGATTTGTCTTCCTGAACTCACTACTGTCATTAATGCCTTAAAGGCGCATAAGGCCCCGGGCCCTGATGGGTTCACTGCCCTGTACTATAAAGCTTTTTTGAAGCGGACCTGGATCCCAAATGGGAACAGCCATTTATATTGGAGGTTTTGTGCCTGGAGGGCTGAGGTGAGTGGCTTCAGGAGGCGTCGTGACTGTAACGTGGCCGGTGACAGGTCCTGGAACAGTGAGATGCTGGTATCTTCGAATACAATAGCGCGCAACTCGCGCGCGGCCGACATGATGTCTTCTTTAACCATGTGCCGGAGTAAGCAGCAGATTACATCTCTGGGTGGTGCGTCTGGCGGGCCACGGGGGCGCAGAGCACGGTGGCATCGTTCGAACTCTATGTCTGTAGAGGGATCTCTGTCCAGTAGTTCGTTAAACAGTCGAGTGAGTGTGCGGCGTAAATCTGTAGGCGAATTTTCGCTTTCAGGGAGGCCCCTTACTCTGATGTTGTTTCTTCGGCCCCTGTTCTCAAGGTCTTCCACGTGCCTGGCCAGGACCTGTACAGCGTCATGCTGGGTTGCCAGCGCCGAATCGTGGGTAGCGGAGATTTTCCGTTGGCGGGCCTGGGACACCTCCACCTGAGAGATCCTGTCCTGTAGGCCGTTAAGGTCATCGCGCAGGCCCCTGATTTCAGAGAGCAGCGAGCTCTGTAGGCCGGCTGTCGAGTTCGCCAGGTCTTCTCTGGTGGGGAGGGAGCGGAGGAGCATATGGAGGTCTGGCGGGGGGTCCCAGCGCTCACCTGCATGTCCTGCTTCAGAACGGTTTGGGGAGCTGGGGGTCGATGCGCCGCGTGTGGCCGCCATCTTGGATGCCGCTGGCGGGTCCGCGGCCTCCATGTTAAGGGCCAAAAACTGCCTGATGGAGCCCGGGCGAGCGTCAGTCACGGTCTCCGGTGGTCCAGGGGTGTGTGGAGGCTTGCGGGGCTTGACCATCGTGGGTTTGATGGTGTGCTGTAAGATCGGAGCCGACTCTGGCTGCGGAGCTCTCCGATCACGCGGCAATTTCGGTCGGTGGTCAGGACACGCCCCCAGATCTGTTGTATTCAGCACCACAGGCCAATAGGCAGCTCAATATTTAACCCTAGCTTACCTTATAACCCTCATGTATAACCCTAATGTAATAGTATTTGAGTAGGATTTGATTTATGTTTTTTTTCTTTTAATGATCCAAATCCATTTTGAATCAATTTCAAATCAAATTCAAATTGATACCAAATTACAAATGAAATTGTGAAAACGAATCAGTTTCCTTTTACTGTTTCACACTAGTTTGCCTTATAACCCTCATGTTTAACCCTAATGTAACAGTAATTGAGCAGGATTTGATTTATTGCTTTTTTTTAGTGATCCCAATCAATTTGAAATTGATTTCGAAGTGCTACCAAATTACAAAAGAAAATTATGAAACGGAATTAAGAAACTAAACGAATCAGTATTCAAACGAATTCTGTTACAGACGTAATTACTTTCAAATGAAACAAAACAAAACAAAATTTCCAGCCGTGCACATACTGCCTGCCTGATTGTTTTCTCGAGATGTTTCATTGCATGCTTCTTGTCCTATATATGCTCATGTATGATAACATACTTTTACCCTTGTCTCCCTTGTTTTTCTTTTGTATCCTTTTCCCACTTCCCTTCTTGTTTTACTTTTATTGCAAAATAAAAAACTTCTTATATTAAAAAAACAGATGGACATCCTATAGGTGGAACAACAGGAAAAGATCAACTGGAACCATGATTACATATGCATAGTAAATTTCACAACAAAATATGATGGTAGCGCTCAGGATTTAGCATTACCACTGTGGATATGAGCCTGTCTGCATTCTTTATGTGTTCATGGCATGCTACATGACATTGAGTTATATTAGTATTTTAGGGTTCCTATTTCTGCTTTTTTTTTTACAAATAGGGTTAGGGATTTTACATTCCAGTGGAATTTTTTTAAGTTATCAGAATGAAACCAGACTTATCTGATTATATCTGACTCCATTTGGAAATTTATTTTGGAAGCGACTCGGTTCAGTGGCTCAGCAATTCCGAATTTGGTTTCTTCTGAATTGCATATTCGGCCGATTATTTTGTTTGTGTATTTGTTTTTTGGTCCCAATCAAATCACACAACTAGTGAAGGCATTATTTGTGTGGGTTTTTCTTTTAATATTAAGAATACCACATATCCCTCCAGACAATCCAAAGGAATACCAATTGTCTACCTGAAAGATTAATAAAATGTAACTTTTAATAAACATCAAAAGATTAAAAGTCCAAAACAAACAATATGATCACAATATTGTGTCCTAAAAGAACATCTATCACATAAACATATTTAAAAACAGTGGTTTTTGTTTTTAATATCTAAGTGGCAATTATTTTCTTAGTGGAATGTGGTGCAGATTATTAATTAAATTACTCAAAAGGTCCCAGACTAGAATATTGGTCAATATATATTATGGACTCAATAGTTCGACCAGCATATTATCCCATATCAGAAACTAAACAACAAGGGTACCTACTATTGGAGAGAAATCACGGACAGATCCATGCATTATCTGGTTCTCAATATACAATATATTTCATTAGATAGGGCTTCAAATCGTATGCATTCAGATCAATCTTTTACAACGTTTTCCATTCAATCAATAAGATCTCCATCTGCATCTCGACTAACTAGCTCCTGTTTCTAAATGCACCCG
Source organism: Leptobrachium leishanense (assembly GCA_009667805.1). Classification (NCBI taxonomy): domain Eukaryota; kingdom Metazoa; phylum Chordata; class Amphibia; order Anura; family Megophryidae; genus Leptobrachium; species Leptobrachium leishanense. Next base: position 475,697,603 of record CM019063.1, read on the forward strand.
ACGCGCGTTTTCGCCACGACTGGCTTGTCAGGAGTGCTTATCTATATCTATTTGGGGGTATGTATGTGTGTATGTATGTCTTTGGGGGTATGTGCATATATACAGTGTATATACAGGTCTGTGGGGGTATGTATATGTATGTAGGTCTGTGGGGATATGTATATATAAACACACACACATGTCCCCACAGACATACATACACATACATATCCCCACAGACCTGTATATATACACATACCCCCAAAAACATACATACATACATATATACATACTGTATATACACACACACATACCCCCCCAAAAAAATATATATACATGTACAGTGTATGTACAGGTCTGTGGGGGTATGTATATGTATGTATGTCTGTGGGGATATGTTGTGTGTGTATATACATATCCCCACAGACATACAGTTGTGTTCAAAATTATTCAACCCCCAATGCTGTAAAGGGTTTTAGGGAATTTAGTGTACATTTGTAATTGTATTCAGAATGAAATCCTACAAGGACTTTTTAACCACTTCGCTGCTGAGGACGCGCTCAGCGCGTCCTCAGCAGTCCCGCTGGTGTGCTGAGGACGCGCTGAGCGCGTCCTCACATTGGGGTCAGCGTTCGGCCGGGTTCCGGCCGATCGCTGGCCCCTCCGGTGCGGGCTGACATCCTGGATGTCAGCCCGGCATCCGGACCAGCAGCCACCAGAATTAGGTGTCATCGCAGGGGCGCGATGACACCTAATTCAGGCGCCCCCCCCCCCGCATGTGCGGAGGAGGCGCCTGAAAGGGAGGGGGGGAGGTCCTTCGGACCTCTCTCCCTCCCGATTGGCGGCGCACAGGGGGTTAACCCAGGCATCATTTGGAAGGGCACAGCCTGCCCTTCCAAATGATGCCTGGCATTAACCCCTGGGGAGCTGGATCGCGAATCGGCGCTGAAAAGCGCCGGTTCGCGATCCTTTCCCGGAGCTGGCCGACATCTTGGATGTCGGCCAAGCCTCCGGGAACTCCCCCAGAGGACTGGCGTCATCGTGCGTAGCACGATGACGCCAGTCCTAGAGTTAACCCCTAACTGCCACCAACTGTGGAGATAGGGAGTTCCAATGAACTCCCTATCTCCCGATCTGTGGCAGCTAGGGGTTAAATTTTGGTATTGTTGGATCGGCCAGAGCATGGCCGTTCCAACGATACCAAACACTACAGTGAAAAATTTTGTAAAAAAAAAAAAAAAAATGAAAAATAAAAAAAAAAAAAATTAAAAAAAAAAATTTAAAAAAAAAATTAAACACTTTTTTTTTATTTTTTTGGGTTTGTTAATGCAGCAATATTGTTCCCATTTCAATTATAATGTGAACAATGATGCTGCACTAACAATTTTTGTATGCGGTGCGTTTGTTAAAAATAGTGTCATTTTCCCCAAAAAAAAATGTAACGAGACCCCATCTCTAATTTTTTTAACAAGCGCACCCCATACAAAATATAACCGCAATTGCTCGCATGTTAAAATGTGGAAAAAAACACTTTACACATTGTAAATTATTGAAAATACATATTTTATTGCATTTTTTGTTATAATATACAGACATGACATAACGTATACATATAATAATGACATATTATGAATCTACCGAGTCTGACGGAAAGAACGATATATAATATGTCTGGGTCATATACTAAAATAAGCCTTCAAAACACGTTTAAACATGATGCGCAAAACAGGTAAAAATTACCTCAGCATAGGGGCGGGAAAAGCCTCAGCAGCGAAAGGGTTAAAGAACCATATGCAACTAAAATGACATCAATTGGTTTTGTAATACAGTAGTAAATGTTTCTTTTGTGAATTCTTCATTGACACAATTATTCAACCCCTTAAAGACTACCACTCTGAAGAACAGAGGTTCATTCAAGTGTTTTCAATCAGGTATTGAAAACACCTGTGGATGTCACGAAGCAGCAATAAAACATAATAAGCATCAATTAGGCAGCTTTAAAATGACTGTGAAACTCAGCTCCTTCTAGACATTTACTGGTGTGGTTACAAACATGGTGAAGTCAAGAGAATGGTCCAGGAAGACAAGAGAAGAGGTGATTACTCTTCACAAGAAGGGCAATGGCTATAAGAAGATTGCAAAGATGTTAAACATACCAACAGAGACCATAGGAAGCATCATTCGCAAATTCAAGGCAAAGGGCACTGTTGAAACGCTACCTGGTCATGGCAGAAAGAAGATGCTGACTTTGACTGCTGTGCGCTACCTGAAGCGTAGAGTGGAGAAAAGTCCCCGTGTGACTGCTAAGGAACTGAGAAAAGATTTGTCAGATGTGGGTACTGAAGTTTCAGCTCAGACAATACGGCGCACACTGCGTAATGAAGGCCTCCATGCCAGAACTCCCAGGCGCACCCCCTTGCTGTCTCCAAAGAATAAGAAGAGTCGACTGCAGTATGCCAAAAGTCATGTGGACAAACCACAGAAGTTTTGGGATAGTGTTCTGTGGACTGATGAAACAAAATTAGAACTGTTTGGGCCCATGGATCAACGCTATGTTTGGAGGAGGAAGAACAAGGCCTATGAAGAAAAGAACACCTTGCCTACTGTGAAGCATAGCGGGGGGGTCAATCATGCTTTGGGGCTGTTTTGCTTCTGCAGGTACAGGGAAGCTTCAGCGTGTGCAAGGTACCATGAATTCTCTTCAGTACCAGGAGATATTGGATGAATGTGATGCAGTCCGTCACAAACCTGAGGCTTGGGAGACGTTGGACCTTTCAACAGGACAATGATCCCAAGCATACCTCCAAGTCCACTAGAGCATGGTTGCAGATTAAAGGCTGGAACATTTTGGAGTGGCCATCTCAGTCACCTGACTTAAATCCGATTGAGAACCTCTGGTGGGACTTAAAGAAAGCAGTTGCAGTGCGCAAGTCTAAGAATGTGACTGAACTGGAGGCTTTTGCCCATGACGAATGGGCGAAGATACCCGTAGATCGCTGCAAGACACTTGTGTCAAGCTATGCTTCACGTTTAAAAGCTGTTATAACTGTAAAAGGATGTTGTACTAAGTACTAAGATTGAATGTCACTTGGGGGTTGAATAAAACTGATAATGATGTGAGCACAGAAAAGACATTTGTGGTTATTTCATTATAAATGTTATGTTATATTTGTCTGACCTACACGTGCCTCTTTGATTTAATTGTAAGCAAGATGACTGAATGATCAAAATCAATGTCAAACTGGCCAAAACACTCAATTTCAGTGGGGGTTGAATAATTTTGAACACAACTGTACATACATGTACATATCCCCCACAGACCTGTGTATATACACAGAGATTATGTATATTTATTTATAAAGTATTTTACCAGGAAGGATACATTGAGATTTATCTCATCTCTCATTTTCAAGTATGTCCTGAGTATATATATATATCCCCCAAAGACATATATACTGTATACACACACATCCCCACAGATATATATATATATCTGCTCTTATTGGAAAGTGGTCACATGACATTAAATAAAAGTATCGGTACTCGGTATCAGTGAGTACTTGAAAAAAGTATCGGTACTTGTACCCGGTCCTAAAAAAAGTGCTATTGGTGCATCCCTAATATATATATATGAGGTCTGTGTGGTCAGGGTGTGTGCAGACCTGTGCAGTGGTTTAAATGTGGTGTCTGCCCATACATTTCAATATTAACAGAAATTGGACAGTTTTTCAGCAAAATACTAAATTATTTATTGGAAAACGGTCACGTGATATTTTATAAAAGTATCGGCATCGGTGAGAACCTGGAAAAAAGTATCAGTACTCTAATGCGTCGGAAGACATCTGGAATGGTGTCTGGGTTGACTCAGAAACTTTGGACTCGTCTCCTGTAGTTATTTGTGACTCTGGTTCGGAGGTTCCCCCTGACCCCTCTGTACCCTCCTTGAACCCACCAGTTGATCTTTCATCCAATCCTACCACCTCCAACACCCCGCCTGCTGGTGGCCGTCCCCAATGTCACCGATGCCCTCCTGACCACTTACATCTTCAAGAACAGATAAGAGACTTCCGTCGGTCCTCGCATAGTGCCCGGAAAGATCCGGATGATGATTTGGCCCCACAATTTTCTTCAGAAGGCCAGTCATCAGTTTTCAGTGACACGCTCCAAGTTCCTCAGATGAACTGTGTTTCGATTGTTATGGTTGTTGATTAGTTACTAGGTTTTCGTTTTGTTGTTCTGGGGGCAGGGCCGGCCCAAGCCACTGTGCTGCCTGGAGCGACAGGTGAAATGCTGCCCCCCCCCAAAAAAAGGAAAAAATCACGTGGCATGTAAAAGCATATCGCAGAGCTCCACAGCATTAAAACACAGTAATGTGCAGTGTGTATGAGCATATCATCGAGCTACATGTCCTGAACCCACTGTCAAACACATCCACATACAGTCACACACACAGTCACACACAGTCACACACAGTCACACACACACAGACACACACAGTCACACACATAGACACAGTCACACACACAGTCACACACAGACACACACACAGTCACACACACACACAGTCACACACACATAAGTCAAACACGCATACACTTACCCACCCTTGTCACCAGCCTGTTGGACGCCGCCGGGCCTGGTCGAGGTCAGGCTCCAGAGGCCTGGCTTCGGCCTAGTCAGAGGCCTGGCTTTGGGCCTAGTCAGAGGCCTGGCTGGCTTTGGGCCTAGTCGAGGCCTGGCTGGCTTCAGGTCTAGTCGAAGCCTGGCTGGCTTCAGGTCTAGTCGAGGCCTGGCTGGCTTCAGGTCTAGTTGAGGCCTGGCTGGCTTCGGGCCTAGTCGAGGCCTGGCTGGCTATGGGCCTAGTCAAGGCCTGGCTGGCTTTGGGTCTAGTCGAGGCCTCGCCAGCCCGCTGGATGGCTTGAAAGCCGCCAGGCACCGGCATGCTGAAAGGGGTGGACTTGCCTTCTGGTGTGGATGGGGCTTGGGTTCTGCGCTGGCCGGGTCCAGGCGTCTGGGCTGGTCGGGTCCAGATGGGCCGGGTCTGGGCTGGCCGGGTCCGGGTATCTGTGCTGGACGCAGTCTGGCTTCGGGCCTGGTCGGCCCGCTGTAGGGCTTGAACGCCGCCGGGCACCTGCACACTGGGAGAACGCTGGTGTGCTTCAAAGCCTCCAGGCACATGCACTCTGAGAGGGCGCAGTCGCGCTTGAAAGCCTCCAGGCACGTGGACTCCAGAGGCTTTCAAGCGCGCTGGCGCCCTCCCAGGAACCTACACGCTGGGTGGGCCGCAATGAAGGGGGCGGGCTTTGGCCCGTATTGAAGGGGCGGGCGCTGGCCCGCAGTGAATGGGGCGGGCGCAGCCTGGTTTCCCGACCAGCAGCAGGGCCGTGCCTTTCCACGGCGGGCGCTCTATGCCTGTGCCTTTGACAGGGCGGCAAAATGCCATCCTGGACAAAGGGCCGCCTGGAGCCCTTGCTCCACCCTGCTCCATGGATGGGCCGGCCCTGTCTGGGAGTTTTTTGGGTGAGGAGGAAGGTGTTATAGCTGACTGTACTATACATGTGCTATCACTTTAACTAGTGGCTCTGCCCCAGGATGACACAGGTCAGAGCCATCTGATGACACTACAGCCATCTTCAGAAGTCAGTTAGTGTGATGCAGTTATGAAGGAAGATGCATGATCCTGTGTTCCTGTAGTAATTTAAAGCCTGTATATAACAGTAAGTGTCCTGCAATAAAGTAATGGTGAACCTGACAGCCAGCCTCATATCTGAACATGCAGAGAGCATAACAACTCTGTCTTAAAAAAATGGTATTGGTGTATCCCTAGCTAAAAGCATTCATCTGACCAGGTGACATGAGGCCAAAGTAACATAAATTGACATTTACAGTTCACAAAATCATATTACGTACTTGGATGGTTTAATAAGTTACAAATATTTTAATTCGTAATTTTAAATATACATGTATATTTATATAACTTACTTTGCTTTCTTTACGTCCTTTAAATCAGGTAAGATCCCACACAGATTTTGAGTGCTTTGTGTAGCATGGAAGATTGGGTTGGACTAAACATGGGCTCATTGATAGTTATTTGGAATCCCAGGGTATTCATTTATTTTAATGTGTGTGATCCAGGTTCTTCAGAATCACTTTCCAGAACAGTGAACATTTGTCTGGCGTGGATTGACATGAAACAAATCTCTCAGGATTGATAAATCACAGAGTTGACAAGTCTCACATGGACATATCGCCAATGAACAAGTCAAGTGTCATAAACTGGTTTGCACATTGATGACTTGGGAATGAAGAACAATGCCAAATATACAGGATATATTGCAAGTGCAAGTTTAGTTAATGTACGTGTGTATCCTTTTTATTTGTACATAATATGCTTCTGCTGCTTCTTACTGGATCTGTAACACTGAGATACTGTAATCCTGATTTGCTTTTCCCGGTATTCTTACGTTCTTAGACACAGTCAATACAAAGGCGAATGCCCGCATACAGATTACATTTTGATTCACAATAATAATTTTCATTATTTTATTCCTTTCCTGGATATGACCTTTTTCAGCAGAAACATATCTAATGACCCTTAGTGCTCCAGGGATTTTTATAAATGTGAAAGGGATTGTAATGTCAGAATTAAAGAGACATATATACTTTGCTAGTGTGCCTTTAAAAATGTGCAATGCCTTTTGAGTGAGTCAGTAGTCTCATTCAGCAGGCATGAAAAGCAAGTAAATATGATATTTTTTCATATTTACCTGTTTCCTTTTATTGGCGTTTCCACTCCCACCTCAGGAGGCACACTGAGCTAACTAATCAGTGTGTATTCTGTGGAATGCATAAAAAAATGCACTGAGCATATGCGACTGAGTTGCTCCTCCTCCCTCCTGCATTGTGAGCTGAGGGGAGGGTGGGGCTGAGTGCCATTCCAAAATGTAACTCTTTCACCACAGCTACTGGAGAGACAGGGAAGGAAAGAAATACATACACACAGGGAGAAAGTGACAGCAGAGAGAGGTACAGAAAAAAAAGCACAGCGAGACATCGGAAGAAAAAGCAGAAAGCGTGCAAGAAATGGCACAGCAAGAGAGCGCACACCAAAGACAGCACAAGAAAGAGTATGAGAGTGAGTGACTGTGTGAGGGAGTTTGAATAATACGATAATATAAACCATGAAAGATCGCAAGTGAGAGTGTCAGTGAGTGAGAGAGTCTGTGTGTGAGCGAGGTTAACAGATTCCCTTGATCCTTACACGCAGACACAGTCCAATCTACACTGCTGGTCCTTAGACTAGGCGGAAAGGAAATATACAGGACAGACACACAGAATATACAAGGTCAAAAGCAAGCCAAAATTAGACACGCCAGGAGTCAGGACCAGAGAGGGAAGTCAGACAAGCCAGGATAAGGTACAGTATATTCTGGAACCCCAGGTTCATATGCAGGATATGATTGAAGTCAGATAGCTTTAACTCATCCCCTTTTGAAAGCACAAAGTCCTTCATATTTTCTTCAATTTATTGGGATAGTAACTGCAAATAAAAGGTGTGTTTATGAAGAGAGGGCTTCTCAGGTGTACTTTGTTAAGTTAGGATGGTAAAAACAAGATGCAATCACCCAGAACATATAGATGCTTGTTGACTGCCTCTGTGGTAGACTGACAGGAAAGCAGGCTTTGCTAAGGAGAAAGTAGGGCTGGGCCAAACTATGTGAGTTATACAGGGAGCGTGGAATAATCCATTTTAAGTAAAAGCATAGGGGGAAAACAAATAAAGAATCTGGTTTCATGAAAGAGTACACAGGTAATACAAGACAAAAAACAGTCAAAGGAATAGTCAGAAAACTGAGCCAAGGTCGGTACACTATAAATCAGGAAGAGCAAACAGTTAATACCAAAAGAGTAGTCAGAAACAAAGCCAGAGTCAATACACAGTAATAATATAACAAGGGTAACAAGAACGCACTGATCAGGAATACACCACGACAAGGCAATGAGAGTAACTCACCATTTGTTTTTTTCCAGCCAGCGTCGCGTCATCACGTCGTGCCCCACCCGCTACACTGATCTTCAGCCACAAGCGCCAGTAATATCAGTTGGCGGCCAGCTAGCGAGGACAACTCTCCCTGGGGCCACTCGTGACAATGAATGACAATGAGTGAGTTTTGCTTTCACAGTTGCAGAAATGGCTAATATTCGGTTACTCAGTTTCCCCAGCCTGAGGTCCTGAGCATGCACAGGGTTTCACGTGCACAGCTTGTGCTAGTTCATGTGAAGCTTTGATGGGTGGAGTAGTGGGTGGGAGGAGGCGGGCAATATACAGGAAGTGGGAGCTGAAGAAACACGCCTATCTGAGGGGCATGGCCAGAGAAGATGAAATGACAGGGTTCAAAGCAAGAAAATAAAAAAAATTTATACATTTTTAAAACTTTTATTGATTTCTTCTATTTTGTCTATAGGTATAAAAGTGTTTAACTGTCAATTTAAAAATAAATTTCTAGCTGTGCATATCCCTTTAAAGGTAACTTATCAGGTGAGCATATTTAAGTATTGTGATGGACCGCCTGGCACCCCGACTGTGTGCTTCCGTCAGACTCTCACTTTCTCCAAACTGGAACCTGAAATCCAGGAACCTCAGCCCAAACCACCCTACCTTACCACCTTTTCCTCTTAGAGCTCCGCCTTTTCCTCTCTTTATATTAAAAGTGGATACCAAGTACCTACTTGTATATTTTGTATACCATTTCAAATGTATCTATTGAGATAAATAAAATTATGAAATGTTTAAATTCAAGCATTTTTACAAAGAACAACCACGCATGTCAAGTATACTGGATCACAGCCGCTCTAATTGGTTGCAGCCGCTCTAATTGGTTGAACAATAAAATCCACAGAAACGTGCACTGCATATGAGCGTATCACAGAGCTGCACAGCAATAAAACCCACAGAAATGTGCACTGTGTATGAGCATATCACAGAGCTGCACAGCAATAAAACTCACAGTAATGTGCAGTGTGTATGAGCGTATCCCAGAGCTCCAGAGCAATAAAACTCACAGTAGGGATGTGCGTTTCGGGTTTCTGAATTTTCACGAAATTTCCCGATTCGTGCATTCGGATTCAGCCGATTTTCCGAAAATTTTCGGATCCGAAAACGGCAGATCCGAACAAATTTCCAAGCCGAAACGAAAACTTTTCGAATGGACTAGAAATGTGTAAAATCGAAATTCATTTTCGTTCCATTCGTGATTTCGGCTCCATTCCTGATTTTGGTTCCATTTCAGTAATTTCGGACATCATATTTTTCGGTTATATCGCTGATTCTGTAATTTTGTATTATTCCCATCTCAACGTATACTTCCTGGAAAACCAAAGAAATCTCAATGTATCCTTCCCGGGAAACCAGAGAAATCTCAATGTATCCTTCGTGTAAAACATGAGAAATCTCAATGTATCCTTCCTGTAAAACATGAGAAATCTCAATGTATCCTTCTTGTAAAACATGAGAAATCTCAATGTATCCTTCCCGGGAAAGGCTAGGGTCAGACTAACGCATTTTTCACGTTGTCCGTGAAAATGTGCGTTCGAAGAATGGACGTATTTTTTCACGGAATACGCAATAGCGGTCAAACGATGCGCAGTTTCATCCGTGATTTTGTACGGATCATCAATAAAACACTTCTTGCATCTGGACGTTATGTTGGCCGGACATTAGCAGCGTCTGATGTCTCCAATTCACGCACACACGCCGCTAGCGTACGCAGCGCACTCTGTACGTCAGTACTAGTGGTTTAACGTTCTCGAAAAAATGCGTTCATTTTCCACTTGCGTTGCGCAGCCGGACTTTTGTGCGACCGTACTTCGTATATTGGCCGTCATTGCCCGGCATCTGCTGCTAGCACGGCCGTGATTAAGTGCGCCAGAACGCGCGTTCGCACTGCCTCAGTCTGACCCTAGCCAAACCAGAGAAATCTCAATGTATCCTTCTTGTAAAACATGAGAAATCTCAATGTATCCTTCTTGTAAAACATGGGAAATCTGAATGTATCCTTCTTGTAAAACATAAGAAATCTCAATGGCAGAATTATCGTATCGGCAGAATTATCGTATCGACAGAAATATCGGATCCGAAAAAACATTAGTTTACGTCAAAACGAATAGACACTTTGAAACGAGGAGAACAGATATTCCGAAAAACACGAAAATTTCCGAAATAACGAAAAAAAGTCGATACGAAAAACGAACCGAAACGGAAATCGTCCGAAACGAGCCGAAACGAAAATTTTCAAAAAATGAACGAACCGAATCGAACCGAAAAAAATATCGGTGCACAAGTCTAACTCACAGTAATATGCAGTGTGTATCACAGAATCCACAGCAATAAAACTCCCAGCAATGCAAAGTTTGGTGTGTGTCAGCGAATCAGAATCCACAGCAATAAAACTCCCAACAATGCAATGTGCAGTATGTAATAGTGTATCAAAATCAACAGCAATAAAACTCCCAGCAATGCAATGTGCAGTGTGTATGAGTATCAGAATCCACAGCAATAAAACTCCCAGCAATGCAATGTGCGGTGTGTGTGTCAGCGTATCAGAATCCACAGCAATAAAACTCCAAGCAATGCAATGTGCGGTGTGTATGAGTGCATCAGAATCCACTGCAATAAAACTCCCAGCAATGCAATGTGGGGTGTGTGTCAGCGTATCAGAATCCACAGCAATAAAACTCCCAGCAATGCAATGTGCGGTGTGTATGAGTGCATCAGAATCCACTGCAATAAAATTCCCAACAGACCGAGTGTATATGAGCACACATCAATTATTTATTCTATATTTACTGGCCTCCGTCCGCAGTAGGGCTGTGTGCAGAGTCAGCAGGGACTGTGTACGGACTCAGCAGGAGGTCCCTCCAGGCCACGTTAGGATAGCGGCTGTGCCTCTGCATGGAGCCATCTTGTCAGCAGTGGGGTGCCACTGCCAGAGGGTGCACCGTGGCTGTGATTCCCTTCCCGATGGGTGTCAGTCCAGAATAGAGTGAAAGCCCATGTTAACGAAAGGGCGGGCAGCTGCGTGCGTGCGTGTCACATGGTTCAACAGTCAGGTGGTACTGAGACTCAGTACCACACGACTTGCTGGACCACGTGACCTGCACGCATGCAGCCTCCGGCCCTTTCTTTAACACTGAATCTCACTCTATTTCGAACTGGACACCCACTGCTGCCATGAACTGCTGGACCGCCTGCAATCTAGCATGGAATCCGGGCCCTCCCCCTCAAACCGGCTGGGTGAAGTTGAGGTAACATCACTGCCAGGGGCGTACCTAGAACATTTGGCACCCGGGGCAGATCCTATATTTGGCACCCCCCCCCCCACCCAAAAATGTAAAAAAAGAAATAAAAAAATCAAAAAAATCACACGCACTTTTTTAATCGTTTCAAAAATATTTAAAGTTATAGCATTCTGGCAGGACATGATGTATACATATATTAATGATATATTATGAATCTGCCGATGGTGGATCATGTGTCCTCTGTACTGTGCAATGAGGCGAGTGTAGATTTGTTTTTTGAAGAATTGTTATTTTTAAGTGATTTTGCAAACTCACAACATATCAATCCTCATTGTCACGGATCCCCCTGATTACCAAGATGGTGGTCCCTTTACGCAGACCGCTCACTACCCTTCCGATCCTTAGAGTGGTCGGCACGTCTAGACAGGCTACTAGGATGGTAGTACAGAGCACATACAACATACAAGGGGTGGTCTGGTGTGCTTGGGGTGCCACACGGACTGACCTCCGTACCAGAATAGAGGAGTGATACAAATGCCAGGGGTCGAGACACAGAATAATCGTTTTGCCAATGCCAGGGTTCGGTACACAGAGTAATCGTTTTGCCAATGCCAGGGTTCGGTACACAGAGTAATCGTTTTGCCAATGCCAGGGTTCGGTACACAGAATAATCGTTTTGCCAATGCCAGGGGTCGAGACACAGAATAATCGTTTTGCCAATGCCAGGGTCGAGACACAGAATAATCGTTTTGCCAATGCCAGGGGTCGAGACACAGAATAATCGTTTTGCCAATGCCAGGGGTCGAGACACAGAATAATCGTTTTGCCAATGCCAGGGGTCGAGACACAGAATAATCGTTTTGCCAATGCCAGGGGTCGAGACACAGAATAATCGTTTTGCCAATGCCAGGGTTCGGTACACAGAATAATCGTTTTGCCAATAACACACAAGAGCTCTGCGGGAAGTAACTACCACGTCAGGGCACCAGTGAGAATGTGAAGCCGGGCTTTAAACTCTGCGGGTCCGCGTCATGCGCCTGGCCCCGCCCCCCGGCGCCCCACGTGTGCGGAAGCGTTCCGCGATATCACTCGGCGCCTGGCCAGCGAGCAGCGAGGAAGCCGCTGCCAGGCGCCGGGGGTGTGCGGGGGCCACCGTCACAGAACCCCCCCTCTACGGGCGGCCACTGGACGACCCCCAGGGGCACAGGGATGAGCCAAATAGAAGGCCTTCACCAAGCGAGGGGCATGAACCTCAGTAGCCGGAAGCCAAGAGCGGTCCTCCGGACCGTAACCCACCCAGTCCACTAAGTACTGAAGAGCCCCCTAGAAACCCTGGCGTCCAGAATGGCCTTAACCTCAAACTCCTCCTCGCCCTCCACAGAGACCGGAGGAGGGGGACATGGGCCCTGGTGTATCGATTACACAAAAGCGGTTTTAAAAGGCTCACGTGGAACACGTTGTGTATCCTGATATGGGAGGGCAGTGCCAAGGCATAGGAGACCGGGCTGAGTCGCCGCAGTATCTTGTAAGGGCCTATGTATCTGGGGGCTAGTTTCATCGATGGCACTAAGAGCTTAATGTTCCGCGAAGAAAGCCAAACCCTGTCCCCGACTTGATACACAGGTGCTGGTCTCCTACGTCTATCGGCCTTCGTTTTCTGGACAATACTGCTCCTCTCTAGTGCCTGTTTAACCCTCCTCCAGGTCTCAGTCAATGACGCCAAGTGCTCATCCAGAGCAGGAATCGCGGTATCAGGAAATGCAGAGGGAAGCACGGGAGGATCAAATCCGTAAACTGTGAAGAAAGGGAATAACCACTGGCTTCACTCACGGCACTGTTTAGGGCGTACTCGGCCCAAGGTAGCAGGTCTGACCAATTATCCTGTCGTTCAGATATGAAACACCTGAGATATTTCTCAATATTTTGATTGGCCCTTTCTGCTGCCCCGTTCGTTTGGGGTGATAGGCCGAGGAGAAGGACAGGTCTATTCCCACGTTCTTGCAGAACCCCCTCCAGAATCTGGAGACAAACTGGGTCCCCCTATCAGAAACAATCCCAAGAGGGATACCGTGTATGCGGACCACGTTGGCGACGAAAATGGGCACCAGCTCGGCTGCTGACGGTAGCTTCCGAAGAGGAACATAGTGACCCATTTTGGAAAAGCGATCTATAATCGTGAGTATAACAGTATTCCCTCTGGACTCGGGTAACTCTACTATAAAATCCATGGCTATCTGCGACCATGGTCGTTCGGGAATAGGCAGGGGCTGGAGTAAACCAATGGGCGCTGTCTTAGGACTTTTATTTCTTGTGCACACCTCGCATACGGCTATGTAATCTTTAATATCCCGGCGCATCGTGGGCCACCATAGCAGTTTTTGGATGCTAGCCACCGTTTTGGTGATCCCCATGTGTCCAGAGGTTTTATTGTCATGGTAAATTTTAAGAACTTCTTTTCTCTCCTTCTCAGGTACAAAGAGCTTCGCGGGAGGCCTCCCCCCCGGAGCCTTATCTTGGATAGTCTGCAATCGAATCATCAGAGGGGATGAGACACTGATCGTGGTAGAGGCTATAATCCTTTCCTGAGGTACAATGGGATGTTGATCCTGAACGTTATGTTCATAGGATTCGTACTGTCTAGATAACGCATCTGCTTTAATGTTTCTTGACCCAGGTCTATATGTGAGGACAAAATTAAAGCTTGAAAGAAATAATGACCATCTCGCTTGTCTGGCATTCAACCGTTTAGCGTCACCAATGTACGTGAGATTCTTATGATCGGTAATGATGACAATGGGGTCCCTAGACCCCTCCAATAAGTATCTCCACTCCGTCAAGGCTGCGATAACTGCTAACAACTCTCTGTTTCCGATATCATAGTTCCTCTCTGCCGGGGACAACTTTCGGGAATAGAAGCCGCATGGATGCAAGGGTTTGTCGGGTGCCTCCCTTTGGGACAAGACTGCGCCAAGACCTAGCTCGGAGGCGTCAACTTCAACTTGAAAAGGCAGAGCCGGATCAGGATGTCGGAGAACAGGGGCAGTCGTGAATGCCTGTTTGAGGACCTCGAAGGCTTGCCTGGCCTGGGGTGTCCATTTCTGATTCCCCACCCCTTTCTTAGTCATGGCCGTGAGAGGAGCTACCAAGGCCGAAAAGTCTTTGATGAACCTTCGATAATAGTTGGTAAAACCTAGAAACCTCTGGATGGCTTTAAGACCTTGGGGTAGGGGCCAGTCGAGGATTGCCGACAATTTACCAGGATCCATCTGAAACCCCTCAGGGGTTATGATATACCCAAGGAAGTGCACCATCTCTATATCAAATAGGCACTTTTCTAATTTGCAGTATAAGCCGGCCTTCAATAGTCTCCTTAACACTTGTTGCACATGGGCGTGATGGGTCTCCTTATCTGGAGAGTATATCAGGATGTCATCGAGATACACTATGACGAATGTTTGCAGAAAATCCCTTAGGGTGTCATTTATGAGATCCTGAAACACAGCTGGCGCATTACATAACCCAAAGGGCATCACCAGGTATTCGTAATGCCCGCTACGCGTATTAAAAGCCGTCTTCCACTCGTGCCCCTTTTTCACCCTTATCAGATTGTAGGCCCCGCGTAAATCGAGCTTCGTGTATATACGGGCCCCTTTCAGTCGGTCGAACAACTCTGTTATAAGGGGGATAGGATATGCATTTCTTATGGTTATTCTGTTTAAACCTCTATAATCTATGCATGGTCGCAAGTCTCCCTCTTTTTTGGAGACGAAAAAGAAACCAGCTCCTGCTGGGGAGGAGGACCGTCTAATGAATCCACGCTCAAGATTCTCTTTTATATATTCCTCCATAATATCGTTCTCCTTTTGCGACAAGGGGTATACATGTCCTCTGGGAGGCATAGTACCGGGGAGTAACTCTATGGCACAGTCATACGGGCGATGTGGTGGTAAAACCTCAGTCCTGGCCTTCGAAAAAACCTCCTTTAATGCCTGATAACAGTCAGGGACTACTGTGGATAAAGGAGGTGCTGTGGCGATATTAAGGCTACCAATAACGGTGACTCTGCCCATGCATTTCAACTGGCAACTGGGACCCCAACATTTTATGTCTCTCTGGACCCAATCAATCACCGGGTTATGCTTAGTCAACCATGGAAACCCTAGGACGACGGGGCATGAGGGAGAGTCAATAATCTGGAACCGTATGGTTTCCTGGTGCAAAACCCCTGTTTTCATGCATACCTCTATGGTGTCGTGGGTGATATGGGGACATGACAAGGGTTTCCCGTCTATGGCCTCCACCAGTAGAGGTCTTTCTTTGAGAACTAGAGGCATGAGGTTCTTGGAGGCAAACACCCTATCCATAAAGTTGCCTGAGGCTCCAGAGTCTAGGAACGCCTCAGTCTCGAGGTGTACCCCCTCCCAGGTTAAGGAGATGGGCACCAGAATCCGGGTTTTTTTTTTTTCGTTATCGACAAAGGAGGCATAGAGCGAACCGATTACCTGGCTAGTAGGTGTTCTCTGGCCCGGCTTGCCAGTGTCACCCCTGCCACCCTTGGGTCTTTGAGGACATTGAAGACGAAAATGCCCTGCCCCGGCACAGTAGAAACAGAGCCCCTTTCCCTTCTGTAAGTTCTCTCAGCCTCTGAAATACCTGTTCTACCTATCTGCATAGGTTCCACGACCGGTAGATCGGTTCTTACTGGCTCTGGAGTACCTGACGTATTGGTGTGTCTGGGTACCAAGGGTAAAGGAGGCAAAACCCTTCTGGGTCTGTCTCTAGAATGCCTCCTGTCCCTAATTTGGTCGTCCATGGCAATACAGAAATCAACCAAATGGTCCAGATGTTCTGGCAACTTCAAGGGAGCCAGCTCAAACATCAAGGCCTCGTTCAGGCCTTCGGTAAATGCCAAGGTTAGAAACGTCGTTAGGCCAGTGTACCTCAGAAGTCAAGGTCTTAAATTCTATAGCATAGTCGGAGACTCTCCTATTACCTTGCTTAATGTGGAATAAGGACCTGCCTGCATTGGTGGCCCTTCTAGAGGGATCAAACGTACGTTTTAGTTCAGAGGTAAAGCCCTCATAGTCATATATGACGGGCTTTTTGTTTTCCCACAATGGCGTGGCCCACAGTAACGCTTTATCAGTTAAATGGTTAATTAGGTAGCCTACTTTGGCCTTATCGGATACACAGGACCCTGGATTGTTCTCGAATAGAATCTCTAGTTGGGTCAAAAAACCCCGACACAGGTTAGGCGTACCATCATAGCGTACGGGCGCCTTCATACTGAGCCTACACCCCTCGGGTGAGGCCGAACTGGCCCTAGGTACTACTGGTTCTGGAGGACTTGCAGCACCAGTAGTGGATCGATTCAACAGGGTTTGCAGAGCAAGAGCAATTTGGTCCATCCTGTGGTCCTGCTCTTCTTGTCGGGCTGCAATTCTTGTCAACTGAGATGAGAGGTCTGCGGGATCCATTGGCCCTGACGTAATGTCACGGATCCCCCTGATTACCAAGATGGTGGTCCCTTTACGCAGACCGCTCACTACCCTTCCGATCCTTAGAGTGGTCGGCACGTCTAGACAGGCTACTAGGATGGTAGTACAGAGCACATACAACATACAAGGGGTGGTCTGGTGTGCTTGGGGTGCCACACGGACTGACCTCCGTACCAGAATAGAGGAGTGATACAAATGCCAGGGGTCGAGACACAGAATAATCGTTTTGCCAATGCCAGGGTTCGGTACACAGAGTAATCGTTTTGCCAATGCCAGGGTTCGGTACACAGAGTAATCGTTTTGCCAATGCCAGGGTTCGGTACACAGAATAATCGTTTTGCCAATGCCAGGGGTCGAGACACAGAATAATCGTTTTGCCAATGCCAGGGGTCGAGACACAGAATAATCGTTTTGCCAATGCCAGGGGTCGAGACACAGAATAATCGTTTTGCCAATGCCAGGGGTCGAGACACAGAATAATCGTTTTGCCAATGCCAGGGGTCGAGACACAGAATAATCGTTTTGCCAATGCCAGGGGTCGAGACACAGAATAATCGTTTTGCCAATGCCAGGGTTCGGTACACAGAATAATCGTTTTGCCAATAACACACAAGAGCTCTGCGGGAAGTAACTACCACGTCAGGGCACCAGTGAGAATGTGAAGCCGGGCTTTAAACTCTGCGGGTCCGCGTCATGCGCCTGGCCCCGCCCCCCGGCGCCCCACGTGTGCGGAAGCGTTCCGCGATATCACTCGGCGCCTGGCCAGCGAGCAGCGAGGAAGCCGCTGCCAGGCGCCGGGGGTGTGCGGGGGCCACCGTCACACTCATGCTATGAACAAAAGTGCACATGTGGCTTGTTTTGTTGATGGGAGTTATGTGTGTGTTGGGGTGGCTTGTTTTGTGTGATAGGAGTTGTGTGTTGGTGGCTGGGTTGTGGGATGGGGGTTGTGGGTTGGTTGATTTTGTTTGATGGAGTTGTATGGGTTGTTTGGTTTTGTGTGATGGGAGTTGTGTGTGGGTGGCTGGTTTTGTGTGATGGTAGTTGTGTGTGTGGGTGGCTGGTTTTGTGTGGTGGGAGTTGTTTGTGGTTGGTTTTGTGTGATGGGAGTTGTGTGTATGTGCTGGGTGGCTGGTTTTGTGGCTTGGAGTTGTGTGTGTGTGGTGCTGGGTGGCTGGTTTTGTGGATTGGAGTTGCTGAGCAGAGAATGGGGGTGTGTTTTGCAGGTATAAAATGCTGCTATGGTATTTCTTTACTTTTCCAGTTTTTTAAGACTCCCTCTTCCCTGTCTACCATGGGCTGCCTATTCACTGGTGATGCAGTGAATGCAGCCTGGCCCCCTCTATGCAGGACCTCACCAAGAGCCAGGCAGCTCAATGACAAATTTCTGATCACTGCAGTGCTGGTTAAGGAAAGGTCCACTTTAAACAGCAGTAAGCAGACAGGGATTCATATTCTGCTGATACCCCCCCTTTGCCTGCCGTTTACTGTCATCTTCTCTCTCTGCACACAAATCACATCCCCCTCCCCTCTCCTAGAGCTGCTGCGGGCAGGGGAGGAGCTATGGAGGGAGGAGAGGGGTATTTTTATTCTATTCGATTTTATTCCTCCGCTGCTCGTTGTTTGAGAACACAGCTCAAAGCTGACACACAGTGACAGTGGCACCTCCTAGTACCCCCTAATGACACCCCAATAATCACTGGTACCTGGGGTGGCCCGCCCCCCACCACTCCCCTAAGTACACCACTGCTCTGTGATATACTCACACACAAGTTTGGCGAACTGCCAGCAAGTACGGTACTGTTTGAAGGCAGTGCAAATCCCCATAGAGAAGTAATGGTTAATCTATTCAGAGAACACCAAACAGCAGAGAAATGGCAGTGAAATGCCCTTAGTGATGTTTGGTGGTTTCAATCAGCAGGTTTATTCAGGCGAACCCCATAGGTTTCAATGTTAAAAATATTCCCATTTTTATGCAATATCTAATAAACCATTTATTATTTTAATCTGCAGTAAAGAGTCTTTATTGATTTTTTTTTAGTACCCTTTAGCCATTTTTCAGATATTTTTTAGGCAAAATTCCCCCCCCCCTTTTTTTAATAGCGGTTTTTCTTTTTTCTGTAACAGAACTTTTTATTATCAATCAAAGGATCTTATATGTAAATTCCAGACATTTTCGTTCAGTAGTTTTTTTGAAAACAGCAGGCCACGGGTTTGCGGTGGCGGCATTCAGCGGCCGACTCCCTGCACTTTGGGGAACCTGCAGTGAATGGTGAATTCACTGCAGGGTGGGGAAATTTTATTTCCCGAAGTGCAGGGAACTACAGAACACCAAAATGTTGGCGTCATTTTGGTGCTCTGTGAGTAACTCATTTAGTGGTGAGGTTTTTTGCTGCCCCCTGGAAGATGAAAGCCTAGGCCTTGCCTACTCAGGACATACTTCAAAATTAGTGAAATCTCAATGTATCCTTCCTGGTAAAATACTTTGCAAAAGTTAAAAAAAAAAAAAAAATCGGGGGGTGGTGCCACCCGGGCCGCCACCCTAGGCCTAGGCCTTGTCGGCCTAGGCCAAAATACACCACTGGGGCAATCCATTTGGAAAACCCCAGATAACACCTTGGTGACCCAGTGACAGCTGAGTGTGTCACAAGTATAATTTAATGCAAAACCAAATATGTGTCACACATGACTTAAAAGATATTGAAGACTGAACGTGGTAATAAAGAAACAATCAGGCATGGCTATCTATTGTATGCATTTTTTACCCTTTCATATTGAATAGTATTCGTACCTGGTTAATGAAAACACCCTTCCTGTCACAATGCCATGTGGTCGATATTATAGCCAATCATATCAACTACTGTACATAGTGACGTCGATCTGTTGCACACACTCATAATTGAGGCCAGGGTGAGTAGAGGCAGCATTGGCATTTCAACTCTGGCCACCCTTTTTGGGTGATAGCAGATTGATTTGCTTTTTTTACAGCCTCCTCTGTAATGGCACCATCGAGCTAAAACTGTATGAGACCTGCTGGGAGATCCCACCAAAGGGCAGGACACTAGTGCTGTTGCCCATTTTCAGCAATCTCACACACCTTTTGTTTTGCTCACTAGAGGTGGCTATGACCCTCGACAACCTATGACGTGATATGAGGTTTATGTTGACAGTCTATACTATGGGCTCTATTCTGTGCCCTGAGCTAAAACGGCATGCTAACGACCCTTAGCATTCCCGTTTTTGCACCATATTCCAGGGCAGGCACTGACTCCGCAGCATGCCCCACAATGCAGTGCTACCCTCCTGGATACTTGCGGCAACGCTAACGCACCGCTGCGAGTATCACCTCCTGGAGACCATAGGACTCCATGGAGGGTTGTGCTGCCGGACCGCGTGCCCTGTACGAACTAGCTCTTTAGAGATCTTGCAGGGGCACAGAGTGATTAGCGGAGGCATACTGGAGACTATTTGACCCAGTTTCACTCTGCTCCAGGCAGCCAAAAGCAGTGGATCGGGCCACAGTTCTGGTACTGGTGCTGAATGATTCAGCAGAAGCTGGCCCCTGCTGATTATGTCACAGGGCACCCCGCGTGACGTCTGCCGCCCTATGCCATGGCCTCCCAGCTGGTTCCTAGTAGCCAGTGCGGTGCAAATAGGACGCGCTCTGAGGGAGAAGATGGAACTGACCAGAGATCCACCTGGCAGGTAAGATGACTTCTGGTTCAGCTGCCCATGCAACTCTTCCCCCAGAATAAAGATGCTTTGTTTGCTTTACCCCATCTTATGTTATTTGCTTCCCCCCCAGAAATAATAATAAAAAAAATATTTAATTTGCTTTGCCAAAAAAACAGATTTACATTATATAGACCTTGGGAGAAAAAAACATAATTAGTGTTAGGAGTTGTAATACCTTACTTATTTACCACTAATTACTGCACCGATGTAACCAAACAGTTAGTGACAACTAGAAACTGGTGCTAAATGATTGTGCTTTTGCAGAATAATTTAGCACCAACTAAAACCCCCAATAAATTAGATAGTCATCTCTCTTCCCACGACGAGAATGGTGTGCCCGAAACACTGCCTTTTGCCACCAGGAGCAGAGTGGGACTTGGGACAAATAGCAAGCTGTCAGCACACAGACACTGTGTCCGTGAGCGGCTCTTGCATGGTCGGCCGCCGAAGCTGTGATTTGATCCGGAAAGGAGGAGCGTCCCTGCACATTGCCGATCTGGCTCTTAGCAGGAACTTCAGTGATACGGAAAAGAAGGCAACCTTACGTAGGTTCACGAGTATTGAACCCACTATAAGTGCTGGATGACCACAACATACAACATAGAAAATTATAACATTCTTTATTGAAAAGTGATTAAAATGTTTTTAAAAACACAGTTGGCAGCACCCCGTCATATGTTAAATTCACTCTCCTTCGTTGCCCTAATTGGGTATACTAACAATAGCTGAGGTATTGGCTTTCAGGATATTCTCCCAAAGAATATGTATAGAGTCCCAATTAGGGTAGTTATTTTACAAAGACCTCTTGAGTATGAAGTCAGAAGTAGCTACAGGTTCCTTTGGACCCTGTATCTCTGGATCTCTAAGGCCTACGAGGTCAGTTAAGGTATCGTCGGAAAGGCCAGACCATTCCAATGATACTTGGCATGACCCCATATCCATGTATCCTTCCTGGTAAAATACTTTGCAAATAAATAAATAGTCTTTAAAAGTAAAAAAATAATAAAAATTAAATTCTTTTACTTTGTTCCAAAATTTACCATTGTGTACTTTTTAATTATAAAGTATACAATGGTGCTTCAGTTACTCACCTTCTCATTTCCCACGCTGAGGTATAGAGGCAATGGCGCAGTGCTGGTCCATGCTGTTCACCCCACAAGGTCTAATCAGGTGTCATTGGACAGGCCAGGGTCTGGGCTTTCCAATAATACCAAACATGACTATCAGGGTTATTCAAAGAGAATCAAAAAGCCACCGCACGTTTGGTGACATTTCGTTTTCTTCAATTCGGTTCGATTTGGCAATCCGATTTCAGCCACAGGACTGCCGAAATGCAGGGAAAAAGTCACCGCAAACCCGCCAAAACTCACCGCAAAACGAGGGCGAACGCACACCGAAACCCGCAAAAACATCTGGATTAACCTGCCGAAAACGCCGGAAAAACCTGAGCAGGAGCCGATCACACGCAGTACAGCTGCTGGAAAAAGCCGACACCGCAGAAGAATGCAGTGAATAAATTAGAAAAACAGTTTGCTTGAATGTTTGAAAAGTGAAACACTGTTTGCAAAGAAACTACTGAGTGAAAATGTCTGAAATTTACATATGAGGTCCAAAGAATGATAATAAAAAGGACTGTTACAGAAAAAATAAGTAAAGTTTAAAAAGAATTTGATTTAAAAAAAAAAACAATCCCGAAAAATGCTTAAAATATCCTAAAAAAATCTATAAATAAAGAGACTCTTTACTGCAGAATATTATAATGAACGGTTTATTAGATATGGGATTCGCCTGAATAAACCTGCCAAATTAAACCACCGAATGGCAGGGCATTTCGGGAACCTTTCACTGCTGGGTTGTGCTCTCTAAATAGCCAAAGCATTGCTTTTTTATGGGGATTCACTGCCCTCGAACAGGCACCGAACAGGTACCATATGTGCAGGGAATTCGCCAGGATTTGGCAAATTGCCTGGTCTCTGGGTGGCCAAGAAAGGTAACCGAAAGCTGATTTTCAGCGTTCAGTTCCCTTTCGGGAGCCATTCGGATCTTTGAATAAACCTGTATGTAATTTGTAAAATAAAAAAAATACCGTTGATTTTATTTTCTAAAGGTAGCAGAATTGTTTTTTTCCCTATTATAAAAGGTAACAATGCCGCTGCACTAACTCATTTATTTTTTAATATTTTGATATGTTTAAGTTTATTTTATATATAATTAATTATTTTAATATTTTAGTTATTTTACCTATATGTGGCATGTAGCTTTAAATGCACATGTAAAGTTATGGTAGGGTACTGAGAGGTGAGTATCACCTCCAGCCAGCAGATGGCGTGAGCCTGGTTGGGAGTGGAGGGCCATGTACCAGGAAGTGTTCGGCTCTATGGTTAATCTCACTGGTGCATGGAGGAGAATGTACACCTCATGCTATTGCAAGAGTTTAAAACATTGTTTTTACTTCATACAGGTACACAAGTTAATAATAAACGGTCTGTAACTGACGAACAGAGTGTGCGTTTCTTGATTGCAAACGTGCAACATATTTTGGCGAGCCAGGTAGGAGACGTTTTCCAGTATAAAGTGGCAGAATTAACTTCTCAACAAGACCTAGAATCACTGCATAATCTGCAGAAGAGGATTGCAAGTTTCAAAATGGAGCTAGAACTGCTGCAAGAGAAAGCAAGTGCTGCTTTAAAACAGTTGCAGTGGGAACAGTTAGTGGAAGCATGCAGATTCTTGAAATGCTATAAGGCGGGGCGTGGCCGGACGTTGCAGCGCGCAGTCGCATGTAGGAAGAGCTCCTGTGACCGGCGCTGAGTTTCCAATTCCTGCGGCTTTGTTATTGCATCCCCGGGGCTGAAACTTCACCCACAGGTGGGTGATACTTCCTAGCACCCAGATGGTGCCACCTAAGGCGCAGCGGGCGCTAGAGCCGCTCAAATCGGCAAAGAAAGATCGGGTCCGGGAGGCCCAAGATGGCGGATCTCCCGCCTCTGTTTCCTCCCCCACGCTGGAGGCAGCAGCTGCGGGGCCACCTTGCATGTCTGACATATCACCACCATCGGAAAGCAGACTTCATGCCATGCTGCAAGAACTTTGATCTACCATCCAAGCGGATCTTAAAGAGGCGCTGCAGGAGCTGAGGCGCGATGTACAAGACCTGGGTGAGAGGACTGACTCTATAGAATCTAAGACAGACGACTTATGCTTAGCCCATAATGACCTGGTGGACCGTCACATAGCTTTGCAAACAGCGCATGACACCATGGCAATGAAACTGGCCGATATGGAAGACCGCTCCAGGCGTAATAATATACGGATCCGGGGCATTCCGGAGGCAGTGGGCTCTGTTGATCTCCAGCCTTACATTATAGAACTTTTCCAGATCTTGGCACCTACATATTCATCGCAGGATTTCCTGATGGATCGAGCGCACAGATTGCCGCGTGCAAAAAACCGGCCGCCATCGGCCTCTAGAGATGTTTTGGTCCGGGTGCATTTTTTTCACGTTAAAGAAGCGATAATGAGAGCATCACGGAACTCTATGCCTCTACCGTCTCCGTATGCCAAAGTTTCTTTCTATGCTGACCTGTCAACGGCTACTATGTCTAAAAGACGGGAATTTTCGTCCTTCACCAAAATTTTGCGTGACCACAACATGGCGTATCGTTGGGGATTTCCCACAAAGATCTTGTTATGGCGGGAAGGAGTCCTGCACGTCATTCCGGAGCCCACCACTGGCATGCGTCTGCTGACAGAATGGAAGGTGGTGGCTGAGTTTACTCCCCCCCGTGAGGAATCATCTTCGCCGCTGAAAGTTTCTCCGGAGTGGCACCGGGTTCGGCCTAAGTGAGATGATATGGTCCTGCATTTTTTTTCGCCTGTGGGCATGTTCTTTTATTACGCCAGGTGCTCTATCGTGGTTTTGGGACTCATCCCCTTTTGTGATTCGTCCCTTGGGTGGCGCCCTCTGGGGTTCTGTTCCTGCGACTGACTAGCCCCGAGGCTTTTTACTGGCCTGTATATTGGCGCAGTCACCTTCACGGATGAAGTTGGGACTGTGTTTTTCCCCCGCTGGGGTTTTTTTCTTGAACACGTTGCTTTTCCAATTATACCATTCTGCTGTGTTGATTGACCCCACTCAACTGCATTTATGGAATGCAGTTCTCCTTTTCTTTTTTGGTCTGTTGCGTTTTTTCTGTTTTTATTTTTATTTTCTTTTTCTGGTTCGTCTTAGGTTTGTCTTGTACGTATTGTTTGTCTTATTGGTATGCACTGTAATATATCATTCTGGGCATTATTGTACGCAGGGAAGTCCTCCCATCCTCCCACGGAAATTGTCTGTCAGGACCGCTGTGAGTGCCAGGGGGTTGGGGGCAAATAATGATGAGTAAACCTCAATTCCAAATTTATTCCTTAAATGTTCGAGGCTTGAATACTCCGTACAAACGCCATGCTTTATTTCGTGATCTGCATAAGTCTCAACCAGCTATTGTATGTTTGCAAGAGACTCATTTTTGTACGAGACGTCCGCCATTTCTGAAATCGCGCATGTATACTGAGGTGTATCACTCCACTGCTCAGACGAAGTCTAAAGGTGTCTCGATTCTATTTCACAGAGACTGGACCTTTGTGTGTTCGGCTCAGTATGTTGATCCGTTGGGCCGCCTAGTGATTCTTGTGGGCACGTTGAACGAATTACCAATTACTATTGCTAACCTATATCTCCCTAATGAAAACCCAATTTCTTATCTTCGGAAAGCTTATGGTAGAGTGAAAAAAATATCTAGTGGTACGTTGTTTCTATGTGGGGATTTTAACTGCACTCCTGACCCTGACGTTGACACCCAATCGAGCCAACCCAGCTCCAAAGCCCGCTTCCCCCCAGCCTCTAGTAAACAATTAAGGGAATTCATGCACTCGTTTGAACTCTATGATACTTGGCGGATATGTCACCCTACTAAGCGCGATTACACTTTTTTTTTCTCATGTTCATTCCTCGTATAGTAGAATTTACTTGTGTTTGATTCATAGTTCGGCGTTGCCCCGCCTATTAGAGGCGACCATAGGCATTATCACGTGGTCTGACCATGCTCCACTTACGCTTACCTTTGAGGCGGCCTTCCCGCCAAGGGGTATGGGGAACTGGAGACTCAACGACTCGCTTATTGTAAATGGAGATGACGTGGCTAACACTATGCAACTCCTTCAGGAGTATTTCACGACGAACATGACTGAGGATGTTGCGACATCGTCGGTTTGGTTGGCACACAAGGCTGTTCTGCGAGGACATTTTATTCAGAAAGGAGCGCAGAAGAAGAGACGTTTTAATGCTCAGACGTCTGCTCTTCTACGACGAATCACTGAGTTGGAGTCCTAGAATAAAACCGCTCCTGCCCCACATATTACTGCTCAGCTGACTCTACAGCGCCGTGAGTTGGAGCACCTTATGCTCCAGGTCACGGCGCGCTCACTTAGGAGGCTTAACTATGCCCACTATACCCAAGGGAATAAACCAGGGAAATTGCTGGCGTCTAAATTGAAAGGGAAAAGAATGCAAACTAACATACCGTTCCTTTTGGATGCTAATAGCGTGAAGATTTACAATCCTGCCCTTATCAATTCGCACGCTATTATACCTCCTTATATAACCTGGGACTAAACAACACCGTGCCGACCCCTGCATTAGACGACATAGAGCTCTTTCTCCAGACGGCTAATCTCCCTTCTATAACTACCCCTCAGGCTACAGGTTTGCTGGCTCCGTTTACAGAGGAGGAGGTATATAAGGCTATTAAGGCGCTCCCAAAAAATAAAGCTCCAGGCCCCGACGGTTTTACGAATCTGTACTACCAGAAATTTGCTTCCTTTCTAGTCCCGATTCTTACCCTGGTTTTTAATGATATTAAGGATACCGGCATTATCCCTTCGGAGATGCTGCAAGCGACAATAGTCACCCTGCCTAAACCCGGTAAATCCCCGACACATTGTGCCAATTTCCGTCCCATCTCCCTGTTGAATGTAGATGCCAAGTTATATGCTAAATTGCTGGCAAATAGATTGGCCCCTCTACTTCCTTCTTTGATTGCGAATGAGCAGACTGGCTTTGTCCCGGGCCGCCAAACGTGTGACAACACCCGACGGTTTTATGATATACTCGACCTGACCCATAGGACTAACAGTTCTGGACTCCTGTTGGCATTAGATGCTGAAAAGGCATTTGATCGCCTGCACTGGGGGTATATGCGGACGGTGTTACTAAAGTTTGGCTTCCCATCACAATTTATAAACAGCATTATGGCCATCTACTCAGATCCGTCGGCAAAAGTATTGGCTTCAGGGTTTCTATCATCCGCTTTCCATATAACAAATGGCACCCGTCAGGGTTGCCCTTTATCCCCGTTAATATTCATTCTGGCCTTAGAACCCCTGGCGTTGCAGATTAAAACGGCTCCGGCTATTAAGGGCTTATCAACCCCGAATGAGGAACATAAATTGGCACTGTTTGCGGACGACATACTGCTCTTTCTGACCACACCGGAGACCTCGCTCCCTCCCCTGTTTAGCCTCCTCGATAATTTTGGCGCGATATCCTATTATAAAAATAACATAAGTAAAACGCAAGCTCTCCCCATAAATATTGCTGCTTCGCCCCTCAGCTCTCTGCGTAGTAAATACCCTTTTGACTGGCGTTCTACCTCTTTAAAATATCTGGGTATATCCCTTTCTAAATCGCGGGGAACCATCCTTAAAGAAAACTTTACGCCACTCTTGAACTCTATTGAGGCGCAGCTCTCCAACTGGAGCACAATCGACTCATCTTGGCTGGGTCGTATGGCGGCCATGAAGATGTGTATCTTACCCCAAATTTTATATTATTTCAGGAATATCCCAGTTTTCATCCCGGCACATTTATTGCTCCGGCTGCAAAAACTAATTCATGCACACATATGGAAGGGGAAGCCTCCTCGAGTGTCGGCCTCCACGGTTACAACGCCGCAGCGTAATGGTGGGTTGGGGTTTCTGGATCTGCAATCTTATTACAAAGCAGCCTTACTAGCCCAACTGTTGTCATCAATGTATCAAAAAGAACCACCACTATGGCTGCAGCTGGAGAATGCCATGATTTTCCCATACCGACTCCATGACCTGATGTGGCTCACATTCCTACCGAGGAATAGTACCACGGGTTTGTTGCCTGTTTCGATGCTCTCCATCGTGGCATGGCGATTGTGGGGCCGTCAATTGGTAAGGCCTTACAATTTACTATGCCTTGCCCCCTTAAGGGTTCTGTGTCGCTTTATTCCCGATTTAACCTTAGACTCCTGGATCAGGCGAGGCTTGACTCATGTATGGCAGCTCTTCACGCCACACTCTCTGAAAAACTTCCCCGATTTGGTACAGGAGTTCGCTATTCCATCAAAGGAATGCTTCACATATCTTCGTGTGAAACATGCTTTGACCCAGAAAGGCCTTACCTCTTTCACCGATGTGAACCTTTCGGCTTTTCATAAATTGTGTATGGGACGAAAATGTCACATGAAACCGCTGTCCCTTTGTTACAACAGCCTCCTAACTCCGACCCCGCCTAAAAAACTACCCTATATGGTTAATGGGAAAAAGACTTAGCCTTAACACTTTCCATAGAAGATTGGTCATACGCCATGGAAACGATATATAAATATTCTAGAAGTACCAATTTACGAGAAGCCCATATCAAACTCCTGTGCAGATGGTATTTAACACCCACCCGGTTGGCCCATATTTCAGGGAACACAGGTCTCTGTTGGAGATGTCTTACCGGCACTGGCTCATTATTGCATACTTTCTGGCTTTGTCCCATGCTGGGGAGATATTGGGAAAAGATAAATAGGTTGATCTCTCATTGTACTTCACTTAAACTCCCACTTTGTCCGAAAATGTACCTCTTACACCTTATACCTGTTACAATTCAGACCCGTAATAGGAGGTTTATCTCCATGGTATTTGGTACAGCTAAAATTGTAATAGCTAGACATTGGCGGTCCTCTATGTGTCCCTCTATGAAGGAAGTTATGGGGGCCCTAGAAAATGTTTTCAAATATGAGGAAATGTTTCACACCGCGAACAATTCTATGTGCCTGCTACAGGATACGTGGGAGGGATGGAAGATGTTTGTTGAATCTGGAAATCTGATATAAGATATGTCGACTGTAAGATGATAGTGCTGCCATGTTTTCTGTTTTATGTTTTATGTTAGTTTAGGAATTATATGTTATTAGAAAATGGAGTGCGCACAACTGACCCCCTTTTTCAGTTTACGAAGATAATCCAATTGAATTATATTGTTTATTGCCATTAATGCTCATTTATGCTTCTTCCTTTGGATGGTTCCTTCATTTAAATGTATGTACCACTTTTTGTGTAAACTCCAATAAAAATTCTTTATATGAAAAAAAAAGAAATGCTATAAGGCAGATGATGAAGCCAAAAAGATCAAACTCCCGTGCAGAAGACCTATCATTCAGTCCTGAATCCTTTGCATAAAGAAGTCAAGGAGTACCTGCAGGACCTTTAAAATCGAGGATGGGGGGGCGTGTCCGGCGGCCATTACGAGCGGACGCGAGTGATCTGAGCTCCGCAGCGGCGCCCGGCCGTTTTCACAATCCTGCAACTTTACCTCACTTGTTGGAGGCATCGGAGACCACTGAAACCTCAGAGAGGCAGGAGGGAACAAGATGCCACCTCCTAAGGCTCCAAAAGCACCGGACCAAGGCAGATCAGTACAAAAATTGAAACGCCGCGAGATCCAAGATGGCGGCTCCCCGGGATCCTCATCGGACTGCATGGGCGATACAGAGGACGTGCAGCTGCGAGATAGCTCTCACTCTACCCCGGCCACGGAGAAACAGATTCAGGCGCTCCTACAAGACCTTAGGACAACTATTCAAGCGGACTTCCGAGCCATCACAGCTGACATCCACAGGGACATAAGGGATCTGGGTGATCGCGTTGAGCAGGTAGAGACTAAAACTGATGAGCTGTGTCTAGCTCACAACGAGCTGATAGACGCACACACGTCCCTGAAACACTCCCATGAGAAGCTTCTTCTTAAGGTGGCTGATATAGAGGACAGATCAAGACGCAATAATATTAGAAAGGGGGATACCTGAAACAGTGCGACAAGAAGCTCTAACAGATTATTTGTACGAATTATTCCAGGTGCTTCTGCCAGACGTGTCCCGTGAGCAATTCCAGCTCGATAGAGCACATCGCCTTCCTAAACCAAAATCCCTGCCACCCGCAGCACCCAGAGATACCATCTTACGAGTACACTTTTATCACGTAAAAGACGCATTGATAGCTGCGTCCCGTAAACTGTCACCGTTGCCAGCACCATACGCCGAGCTGTTATTTTTCGGGGATCTCTCGGCATATACCATGGCCCAACGCAAAGAATTTCTCCCGGTTACGAAAATACTGAGGAATCGTCAAATACAATATCGGTAGGGCTTTCCGGTAAAACTTCTTCTCTGGCACCAAGGAGCTCTTCATGTCATGTACACGGTTTCTGAGGGGATGAAAATGTTGGTCGAGTGGAACCTGTTGGAGGAATATACCCCGCCACAGAAAGAGACCTCATCTCCATCGAAAGTCTCCCCAGAGTGGCACAGGGTTAAGTGATATCGGAGATGGAATAATGCATGGTGGTATGTGTATGGAGATCTGCCTGGCCATTTTTGGCCTTCCTTACGATCTAGTCTTGGAGGACTCCTAGAGGTATTTATTTTTGGACGGTTGGGCGCCGTGGCGTTCTTCACTGAGTAAATACTTTGGAACATGTTTGGGACTGCTCGATGGGTCCCACACGGTGCGCCGGACATGTGTATGGAGATTCCCCCTCTCTCCCCCCTATCCGAAGGGGTTGACCGTACGGTTTTAGTAGGGTCCAGGAGATTTATTGTATATATTTTTGGTTATTTTTATGTTTTTTTCTTGTTACAGGTCCTGTTGACTTGGTCTATGTTGATTCTCTCTTCCTTTCCCCTCGTCAGCTGTGGAGAGTGTGCTGCTCATCCCTTCCCTTACAAAACTCTGAATAGTAGAACGATATTTGTAGGCTCTGGGAGTAATAATACCATTAAACCGCATCTCCCCTTTATAGAGAGGGATTTTATCTTTCATGAAAATAATCTCCCTAAATGTTAAGGGGCTGAATGCCCCCCATAAACGGCATTCCCTATACGCAGATATTAAGAAGGAGACGCCCGATGTACTCTGTCTCCAGGAGACCCACTTTAGGCGACTTGACCATCCACGACTGAATGTCCCTCATTATAAGACCCAGTTTCATGCCACGTCCCCAACAAAATCAAGAGGCGTATCTATATTAATACATGATGGGGTTTCATTCTCATTGCGCCGCGTGATTCTGGATAGTAACGGGCGTTATGCAATACTGATTTGTGACATTAACCATCAGCTTTACACATTAGTGAATGTTTATTGTCCCAACACTGACCAGACCCAGTTTCTTCCACGCCTGTTGATTAAATTGACAGAGACTCAAATGGGCAATCTCGTGATCTGCGGAGACCTTAATATCGTCCTAGACTCTTCTTCTTCTGCCACTAACCGACAAAGGGCGCAGTTACGAGCCAGGACCAAATTGCTGTCGGAATTTGGGCTTTATGATGTGTGGCGAATGTTCCATCCGGGGGAGACTGACTATTCTTTTTTCTCTCAAGCTTATAAAACATACTCCCGGCTGGATTACTTTCTGACCAGGGGGGAGGGGTTACGTGGGATTCAGGACTGTATCATAGGACCGATATCCTGGTCAGACCATGCCCCGGTGACTTTACAATTGGCGGACTCTTACTCCACAAGAGGTAATTCGACTTGGCGTCTGAATGATTCCCTGCTGTCGCGTCCCGAGGTG
Organism: Leptobrachium leishanense; assembly: GCA_009667805.1. NCBI lineage: Eukaryota > Metazoa > Chordata > Amphibia > Anura > Megophryidae > Leptobrachium > Leptobrachium leishanense. Next base: position 475,729,025 of record CM019063.1, read on the forward strand.
GTGGAGGATGTGCGACACACTCTGACTCACTATTTTTCAGAAAACCTCACACCGGAGATTAGTCCTCCCATATTATGGCAAGCACACAAAACAGTGGTAGGGGTGTGTTGATTAAATGGGGCTCCCACTTTAAACGCCTGCATCTCCCACAGATTGGACCTTTTGCAGCAGATAGACCAGAAGACTACCGAACATAAACTGCAGCCTACTGATCAGTTGCTGTCTGAATTAATGGACTTGCGCAATCAACTGCTAGATTTAGACAAGCGGGATTACGTGTGGGCTGCGCGCCGACTCAGGGCCAAATACTATATCTATGGCAATAGACCTAGTAAGATGCTAGCGAATCGACTGTGAGCGCGAGCGCGAGCGGCAGCGTCGAGGATTGGTACCATGGTAGATGCAGCGGGTGGTTCTCGTCATCAACCGCAACATATTGCGGATTGCTTCGCGGAGTACTATCTTAAGCTATATAACTTGAAAGATGATGAACATACTCATCAGCCCACAGTACGGGACATAGTGCCCTTCCTTCAGGAAATAGGCCTACCGTCCCTTACTGAGGATCAGCAGCGGTCTCTCTCCTCCCCGATATCCCCCTTGGAGATATCTGATGCGATTAAGGCCCTGCTTGAGGGGAAAGCTCCGGGCCCGGATGGCTTTACAGCCCGATATTATAAATCCTATATGACTATATTAACCCCCCATATATTGACGTTGTTCCGATCTGTGTTTTCCTCGGGACAGACGCCGCCGGAGTGGCTAGCAGCCACGATTGTCACCATTCCGAAATCCACTCCTCCGGCGTCTTCCTGCGCTAAATATCGACCTATATCTCTACTAAACGTGGATGCTAAATTATATGCGAAAGTCTTGGCCCTTCGGTTGTCGCACCTCCTCCCCCACCTCATATGTGATGACCAAGTAGGCTTTATCACAAATAGACAGGGAACTGATAACACTTTTCGACTTCTGAACTTAATAGAACGGGTTACGTATCTCTCCACACCGACTTTGATATTGTCTTTGGATGCTGAGAAGGCGTTTGACCGCATTAATTGGTTATATATGAGACATGTTCTCCAAAAATTTCATTTTCCCCCTGACTTTATAACGGCGATATTGGCTCTTTACTCTAATCCTGTGGCGAGGGTGCTGACTGCTGGCTTCATGTCTCGGCCCGTTCCAATTTCGAATGGAACGAGACAGGGTTGCCCACTGTCACCGCTCCTATATGCCTTGGCTCTGGAGCCATTGGCTCAGGCGATACGACAGGACTCGAATATTACTGGAGTTCCCATTGGCCCCTCGTCTTGTACCATTAGCTTGTTTGCAGATGACATCTTATTGACGCTGACTAACCCGACTGAGTCTCTCCCACGCCTCCATCAGATACTGAATGACTATGCTAGAGTATCTTATCACAAAATAAACATGGGGAAAACGCAGGCTCTCACTTACGCAGTCCCACAGTCTGAACTTAATACACTACAGGCGACATACGACTATGAGTGGAGATCTCAATATCTGACCTATTTGGGGATAAAAATTGCTTTTAATAAACAAGACCTATTCCTCCTTAATTATCATCCGCTTGTTGCCCAATCTAGAGCTTTATGTTCGCAATGGTCAAAAACTGAGGTATCGTGGTGGGGAAGAATGGCCTCTGTTAAGATGATGCTTCTTCCTAAACTGTTGTATATATTTAGAGCACTCCCAATAGCGACACCACCATCCTTCTTTAATACCCTTCAGTCAATCTTATCGAGGTTTGTGTGGCGAAATAAGAGACCCAGAGTGAAGATGTCTACGTTACACCTACCGCAAGATTTGGGGGGGGTAGGCCTCCCACATCTTAAACTATACTATTCAGCTGCGATATTGTCGCTTGTGGGTAGGCTGTTGTCAGGAGCGGTGCTCCCTGGCTGGGCAGGCCTCCTGGGTCCTCAGTTCCTTCCCTATGCCGCTGATACTATCTTCTGGCTCGCAAGAGCACGCCGCCTCCATAAACCACACTTGTTGCCGAGCGCTACCCTACTAATACAGACTTGGGATAGGTGGCGCCACCACCTGACGGCCACACACCCCTTCTCCATGGCCACACCAATTAGGGTTTTTAAAGAGTTAATACCAACATTTAATCCCCATATCTGGCGTTCCTTCTCAGTCTCTCGACTGGGTCAGCTGTTCTCTCCACAAGACATCTTATCTTATGAACAACTTCAGGCTAAATTCTCTACACAGAAAGATTTTCGATTCCCGTATAGGCAACTCCGCTCTTATCTCTCTGCATCAGGAGCCCTAGGTGCATTAATTAACCCTAGACCGATTATGTCCACATTTGAATCCTATTGTGTGGACCAACCCACTAATTCCCATGTATTGGCATCTTGCTACCAATTAATGATTAAGCCCACCCTACATCATAGGGAGAGGTTCCAGAGAATGTGGGAGAGAGACATTGGCAGGGAATTGTCCTCCGAAGAGTGGACGCGCTGTCTCGCATTTGATAAAGGCAAATTTAGATGTGCCTCCCTTATGGAAGCGAGGAAAAAGTTGCTCTATCGCTGGTACATCACTCCAGATAGGGGGAGGCATGTGACACCGGGTTCCTCGGATGTGTGTTGGCGATGTGAATCACAGAGAGGCACCTTCTTTCACATATGGTGGACCTGTCCACTTCTCCGGACGTTCTGGAGTGATGTGAGTAGCATTATATACAGGGTGGTCCCCAGGACGGTGGAGATGACTCCAGAATTGTGCTTGTTACAAATGTTTCCCTCCAGTCTCTCGGTCCCTCTTCGGAAGTTGTTGGCCCATATATTGACGGTGGCGACTACTCGCCTGGCATCCAGATGGCGATCTTCGGAGATCCCGGGGATTAGGGAAATCACTGACCGCCTTAATGATATAAAAGGGTTGGATGGCATTGCTTATTCGGTGGAGGGTCGTATGAGCACTAAAAGGGACCCATGGTACCTATGGGAGGTGGCGGCGGCGGCGGCGGCAACAATTTTCCCCTAAAACTTCGTTTGCGATACTTATAAAGTATGATGTTAGGAATTGTACACTCTCTATGTAATATTTTCAGATGTTGCTTTGTGTAAGTGTTCCCCCCCTTATTTTGTTTCCCTTTTTCCTTTTTGTATCCCTTTTGTTTTGGAAAAAAATTGAATAAACTTTAAATTGGAAAAAAAAAAAATCGAGGATGGGTCACAAAATCGAGATCCCCATACCCCTCACCAATCGTCTGCGTAAGAAAGAAGGACGGCAGTATGCGACTCTGCTGCGAATACAGAGAGCTGAACCAGAAGTTGATACCTGATAGACATCCCATTCCCAGGATCCAGGACATGTTGGACAGTTAAAGTGGGAGCTCCTGGTTTTCCGTATTAGACCAGGGAAAAGCCTACCACCAATTGTACCTTGATGAGGAAAGTCATCCCCTTACAGCTTTCATTACCCCTTGGGGCTTGTATGAGTGGGTACGCATTCCATTTGGTTTAAGTTCAGCTCCAGTGGAGTTTCAAAGAAGTGTGGAAGACTGTCTGTCAGGACTTAGAGATGGCACATGTCAACCCTATTTAGATGATAACCTAGTACACAGCAATTCTTTTGAGGACCATGTCCAACATGTACAGATGGTCCTGCGTCGGTATCAGCAACATGGCATCAAACTCACCGCAAAGAAGTGTGAACTGTTCAAGCGAAAAGTGAGATTCTTGGGCAAGATGGCGTCAAAAGACAGCTATACAATGGACCCAGCAGAGGTGGCCCCAGCTAAGGCACTTAAAGAAAGGAAGCCAGCAACAGTAGGAGAGCTCAGGAAAGTATTGGGATTCCTCTCCTATTACAGGTCCTATGTCCAGAACTTTTCACGAATTGCCAAGCCACTGTATGATTTGCTATCAGCTCCATTGTCAAGTGATAAATCAGTAGATCCACTACGAAGGGTCCCCCTAACAAAAAGAAAGTGTCAAGGGCAAGAAAAGAAGGTCAACTGCCAATTCGAACCCCTATCACCTGGACAGACCAACATCAGGAAGTACTGACCCAATTAGTTGACTGCTTGTCTAATCCGCCAGTGTTAGATTACCCAGACTTCAATCAACCCTTTGTGTTGCACTGTGATGCCTGCCAAGAAGGACTGGGAGTGGTCCTCTACCAGCGGAGGGATGGAAAACTGAAGGTCATTGCATATGGGTCCAGGAATCTTACACCACCAGAAAAAAGGTATCATATGCATTCAGGTAAATTGGAATTCCTAGCATTAAAGTGGGCTTTCAGGGATTATTTATATCATGCACCTTCATTTGTTGTATATACGGATAACAACCCACTCACATATGTCCTGACCACTGCCAGGCTGAATGCAACTGGGCAGAGGTGGATCGCAGAGTTGGCTGATTTCAACTTCACTATCGAATATCGCCCTGGCAAGTCCAATGCAGGTGCAGACGGCCTATCGAGAATGCCGCTAGACATTGATGGATTTATACTGCAGTGCACTGAAGAGGTCAGTGAGGAGATTATCAGATCGTCTACACAAGCAATTCTCATGCAACAAATGGAAGCAACGCTGTACTTCAATTCAGTAACCTTAGAGGATATGGAAGAACAAGGGGAGAGGGATCAACTACTGGAATCGATCCAGCCAATCCCAAGAAGAGAAATAAGAAAAGCACAGCAAAGAGATGCAGTAATTGGAAAAATACTCTACTACTAAGCCAGAAATCACAGACCCAGTGCAAAAGCCAGTCAAGCAGAAGATAGTGACGTAAAAGCCTTGCTGAGAGAATGGACAAAGCTTCACATAGCGCAAGACGGCAACTTGCACAGGAAAACCAAGTCCAGGTACCAGCTAGTGCTTCCAAAAAGGTACCGGCCACTGGTCTATAGAGAACTACACCAGGAGATGGGGCATCTCGGCATGGAAAGAACACTGAATTTGATCAGAGAGCGGGTCTATTGGCCCAAGATGCAACGGGATGTGGAGCACTTTGTGACACAGGAGTGTGAATGTCTCAAGAAGAAGAAGCCAAACAGACCTACCCAAGCACCCTTGTCAACCATTAAGACTACTCATCCGTTTGAACTAATTTCTGTGGACTTCCTCCATCTTGAAACATGTAAAGGAGGATATGAGTATATTTTAGTTGTAATGGATCATTATACAAGATTTGCACAGGTGTACGCTACAACGAACAAATCAGCAAAAACTGTGGCCGACAAGCTATTCAATGAGTTTGCTCTCAAATTCAACTTTCCAGAGAGAATTCACCACGACATGGGGAGAGAATTTGAAAATCAGCTATTGTCTAGACTAAAAGACTACTGGTGAATCAAAGGTTCGCACACTACCCCATATCACCCGCAGGGCAATGGACAGGTAGAAAGATTTAATAGAACTTTGCTCTCTATGCTAAGAACACTGACCGAAGATCAGAAAACTGATTAGAAGAGCTCTCTGGCGAAGGTAGTCCATGCTTACAATTGTACTTGCAGTGATGCCACAGGCTATTCGCCATTTTTCTTATTGTTTGGGAGGTATCCCAGATTACCAATTGATCTCCTGTTTGGTGTAAGAAGGGACAGCAATAAGGGCTCCAGAAAGGACTATGTCGAAAATTGGAGGAAGCGGATGGCTGAAGCCTATGGAATAGCATCTCGGTCTGCAGCAAAGACGGCAGCAAGAGGAAAGGAATAGTACGACAAAAAGATCTATGGTGCAGAGTTACAACAGGGCAGCCGAGTATTGGTAAAAATGTGGGTGAGAAAGGAGGCCCAGGAAAAATACGCTCCTACTGGGAAGATATAGTGTATGTCGTTGTCAAAAAGAAAGGGGAAGATATCCCAGTTGTTGAAGTAAAACCAGAAAATGGAGTTGGTAGAACAAAAGTGATGCACCGGAATTTGCTTTTACCATGTGACCATCTTCCAGTTGAGCAACTTCCACAAAACCACAAAAATGAAGACGTAACAAAGAAATCCAAAGTTAGAACAAGAAGACCCAATGTTTCACAGACTCAAGAAGACACAGACAGCGAGTGGGATTGTGATGGAAAACTCCAGAGATTTCATTACAGCGGGCCATTACCAGAACAGCAAGTGAATTCTTTGCTGAATCCAACAGCTGATGTATTCCATCCACAGGGAACAGAAGAAAGGCAGTGGCAACAGATCACAAGGGAAGAGCAAGTATTGCCAACAAATGCAGAAGACATAGAAACACTGTCCATGGAAAGTGTAGAGGAAGATCCTCAAATGACACCTGTGGACATCACAAGGGACAATACACTGGAGGATGAAGACCAGAATGAAATGAGCGAAACGTGACTCTACCCTAAAAGAGAGAAAAGACAGCCAAAACACTGACCTATGACACACTTGGTCAACCCAGCATTGTGCAGAGAAACCTAACCGCACATAAGATCAGTATGGACTATTACTGGAGACCATGGTGAATAATATAATAGACTGTTGCCAGAGACTATACAAAGACCAATCGACTATTATGTATGAGAAAGACTCTTGCATTGGGAAAATGGTTGGGTAACATTTTGTGTGAAAGTTAAGGCCGATAATTGTGGAATGTCAGGACGACATTTATTCGGTGGGGGAGAGTGTGGCATGGTAGCTTTAAATGCACATGTAAAGTTATGGTAGGGTACTGAGAGGTGAGTATCACCTCCAGCCAGCAGATGGCGTGAGCCTGGTTGGGAGTGGAGGGCCATGTACCAGGAAGTGTTCGGCTCTATGGTTAATCTCACTGGTGCATGGAGGAGAATGTACACCTCATGCTATTGCAAGAGTTTAAAACATTGTTTTTACTTCATACAGGTACACAAGTTAATAAACAGTCTGTAACTGAAGAACAGAGTGTGCATTTCTTGATTGCAAACGTGCAACATATATTATAATTTTAATAATATACTGTATTTTGAGACATATGTACTAGGCCAGAGACTAGATGGAGTGGTTTTTGGTGGTTTTAATTTGAAATACACCTTGGTGTCCTTCACTAAGGTCTGTAATTTGGAAAATGTCCGCCACTGCCTTGGTTCATACCTATTCCTGTTCCTGGACAAGGCGTTGAAGTAGCCCCTGCCCTGGAATATAACTCTAAAATGTGGATGTTATGGAGAAAACTGCAGCAGCAGATTTTCCCCGTTAGGGTCCCCATTTTAGCACAAATTATGTAATATGGCCCACAGTAATGTGTGGTGTTTATTAGTGTATCACAGAGTATGTAGTACTAAAAAAAAAAGTGGACTACTCAGTCCAAAATGCCCGGGCCTCTTTTTTGTCCCAGTCAGGGCCTAATTTGAGGGGTTACTAAGGGATAATATCCAGGGTAATTAGCAGAAATCAGCATGGTTTTATGAAACCCGGATCATGTCAGACTAACATAATTGCATTCTATATAGAAGTAAGTAGAAGTATAGATCAGGGGGTTGCAGTGGATGTGATTTACTTGGATTTTGCCAAAGCTTTTGACACAGTTCCACGCAAGAGGTTACTATTCAAATTAAGAAAAAATGTTCTAGATGAAAATCCTTGCTCTTGGATAGAACACTGGCTAAAAGATAGAGTACAGAGAGTAGTCATAAAGGGTACATTTTCAAGATGGACACCCGTGTCCCTCAGGTATCTGTTATAGGACCACTTCTATTCAATCTATTTATAAACGATCTTGAAATAGGCATCGAAAGTCATGTATCAGTGCTTGCAGATGACACAAAGCAATGTGAGCAGGATATTACTTTGCTCCAGAAGGATTTAGATAGTTTGGGGGACTGGGCACTCAAATTGCAGGTTAAATTAAATGTAGATGCAAGGTTATGCACTTTGTAGTGAAGAATACACGAGCAACTTATACCCTAAATGGTACTGAATTAGGGAAATCAAAGCAGGAGAAGGATTTGGGAATAATCATAGACTTCAAACTAAGTAACAATGCGCAATGTCATACAGCAGCTGCCAAGGCCAGCAAGGTATTGTCATGCATTAAAACGGGAATTCACTCTCGGGGTGAAAACATAATTTTTTCCTCTATATAAATCAATGGTAAGACGCACCTTGAATATGCCGTGCAATTTTGGGCACCTGTCTTAAGAAAGGATATTATGGCGCTAGAAAAAGTGCAGAGACGGATTACTAAATTAATAAGGGGAATGGAAGGTTTAAGTTATGAGGAAAGACTAACAAGCTTAAACCTGTCTAGTTTAGAGAAACGGCGCCTTAGAGGGGATCTGATAACTTTATATAAATATATACGGGGCCATTATAAACCATTGTCTGGAAACCTATTCAATAATAGGACTATACACAGGACACAAGGTCACTCATTTAGACTGGAAGAAAGAAAATTCAGCCTAGTATAGGAAGGATTTTTTACGGTGAGAACAATAAAGCTGTTTAATTCTCTGCCTGTTGAGTTGGTTGCGTCAGAGTCTGTACAGACGTTTAAATAATGACTGGATGACTTCCTGCAAAAACAGAATATTAAGGGTTATAAAAATTTAATAGGTGATAATTATTATTATTATTATTCTGTATTTATAAAGTGCCAGCATATTCCGCAGCGCTGTACAATGGGGAGGGGGTGCAGACATGAGACATGCTAGAACACATAAGGAACAGATGGCCCTGCCCTTGGGATAATTGTCCTACTGATACAGCACTTTACACAAGTGCTCAGCCAGACATCCCATGAGCTTACAATCTAAAGGACAGGGGTGAGTGAAACAGAAGGGGAGCTGGGGAGTGTGAATCTGGTGGCTAGAGAGAGACTAGCAAGCCACAGGTTGATTAGAATAAAGTGGCTACAGATTGAGGGGAATGAATAAGTTTGGGCCTAGGACTGGGTGGGAGGGTGGATGGGGCGGGCGGGTGGCACTGCAGAGTGCAGAGTCTGGAGCGGTGGCTGTGTGTGATGAGCTGAATGAACGAAAGGCAGAGCTTTTAGGTAATGAGATGCAAGGGGGAGGAAGGGGAGGGGGAGGAGGAGGTGGAGGTGGGGGAGGGGAGGCAGAAGCATGGTGGGGAAACACAGGATTTGATATTACAAAAACTAACAGAAATGAGGGAAGACATTAAAGGGAAAAACAATCAGCATGGATAATGGCTGCTTGATTGAAGGAGAAATCTGACACCATTCTGGGGTCAAGAAGAATTTTGTTCCCAGTGTGTTGCTGAATTGGCGAGCGCTTCAGACTGGGTTTTTTGCCTTCTTTCGGATCAACAGTAGTAGGTGATGTGTAAAAGGCTGAACTCGATGGACGTACATCTTTTTTACATTTTGGCTTATGTAACTATGAGTAGAGGGTAAAAAGTGAAAAAAATATAGTAGTTCCAGAACTAGCTCTTGAGAGTTCCAGCCTTAAATTTCTAGCTCTTGAGAGTTCCAGCCTTAAATTTCTAGCTCTTGAGAGTTCCAGCCTTAAATTTGGGGTAATTTTGGTCAAAGCTATGTTGCTGTGGCAATAGATGCCACAGTAAAACCAAGAAAATAATCTCCCTTTGTGGGAAAAACTGCAGATAATGCTAATAAATCTTATGAGTCCATAAAGACAATGGGATGCAGGATATTTTGTTTCCTCCTAAGGCTGGGGTCAGACTAACGCATTTTTAACGTGCGTTTAGGCGCACTTAATCACGGCCGTAGTAGCAGCAAATGACGGGCAATGACGGCCAATATACGAAGTACGCAAGCAGCAAACAAACACATTTTTTTTGAGAACGTAGAACCCCTGGCACTGACGTAGGAGATGTCAGACGCTGCTAATGTCCGGCCTACATAATGTCCAGATGCAAAAAGTGTTTTATTGACAATCCGTAAAAAAATCACGCACGAAAATGCACATCGTATGACTGTTTTTGCGCATTCCGTGAAAAAATACGTCAATGCGTTCAGACGCACTTTTTTACGGACGACGCGAAAAATGCTTTCGTTTGACCCTAACCTTAAACTTTCAGTAGATAAAATAAAAAAGAATAATATGCATTTACATTTACAAAACTGCCTGTTTTACTTCTCAAAAACCTTTTTTCCTTCCAGCGTTATTGAATATGGGCTTAGGGAGAAATAAAGACCCAACACAGTCTTAATTGTGTTCTAGTGAAAGAATGTGCCATGTCAGAGCCTGTATGTAACAATAGAAGAAGATGTTCTGCCACACAAGATGCGTCTCTTTTCCTTGGGGACCCTATTAAAAAACTCTAAGTCATGAGCATGTTAAACACGAGTGACTGATAGATATAAAGGAATGGCAGCGCGAACATGGCGTTTAATACAGGGATCGAGAAGCATTTGTCTTTTACCTTTTTTATGCTTGTTTAATGTCATCTCCAAGATGTGGTGGAGAATAAGTGGATGTTTTGTAGGTTCCCAACAGCGACAGATTCTATTCTTCACATGGACATGCAAGGTCATTTTTCTGGCTTCTGATTTTGCTCAGATATCTAAGAGATTTCAAAGCACTCGATGAAGAGGCATGTTGCACAGAGGCCCAGAGGTGAATACATGTCAGTCCCATGGAAACAATTGTAGCAACAACTTTCCTTTATAGCTTTTAGCAAATTTCGGGCCACTTGATAATAGCAGCTCACAAATGGATAAACTGTGCTCGAGCCGTTATCCATTTGCAGCTCGGTATTAGCGACTCTATTCCAACCGAGCAGCTACTGTACTTTAGCAACTCGATTCTCGAGTCAAAATATCTGAGAGTTGCCTGTAGTTGGTATCGGCTCCAGAAGTCTATAGGACTCAGTGGAGTGAAAAACAACCTTGTGTGAGCTCTGCATGAGCTTGCATTAGTGTGATTACACTGGGGCTGTGCATCTCCACTGCAAACAGTTGGAGATTATGCTGCCCTCTGCACCGAGGAATCAGAGGTAGCTTTTTGCATTTTAAGCTATATAAATTAAAGTTTTAAGTGATTTTGCAAACAAATCACTTAAATATGACCATATACATATCCATCCCCCCGATGGGACAATGATTTATGTGACAACTGACATCGCCCCTGAGTCTTATTCTTGCTCTACATGGACACTTCTCTTAGCTCTGTGTCTTATGTATTCCTTCAGTTTCCTACACTTCTCCTCACTTTTCTTTGCAGGTATATCAAAAAGACACATGTAATTTGTTTTCCAAAACCTTGCAGAGGTAATGATTGCAACCTTGGCCTTTCCTTCTGAGGGGCCCAACAGAGCTGACCCTGCAAAGTGAAGCTATTTTGTAAAAAACTGGCTTAAAAATTACGTACTGGCAGAGTGCTTTTGTGTACTGTAGAGGCTACACTGTCTGTCTCCTGTATGTATGCCCTCCTTTTGGAGATAATCCCAGCAGGAAGACTCCCAGTCCAAGCATCCACTGTATAGAATGGAAGGAAGGAATAAGGCTGCAGAGGGACAAGAGACTGCTGAGACACACAGAAATGGAGAAGGAGTTGTCATATGATCAGGTAAGCTAGTGTAAGTAGGATTCTACTTTATGGGATTGTCATTTGATTTATGAATGACAAGATTAGTGTAGGCCCTAACATGCAGACTATAGAACCAACAGTGAGACCTAATACTGGTCTTTGTAATGACAGGCAAACAGCTAAGGGACAGGTGAAAAGAAGAGGAAGACAAAGGACAGGGCGATGCACAAGAGAAGAAAATGGAAAAATCCCGGTCCTTGTAATGGCCAGGGCTGGACAGACAAGGGAAATACAAGTCCGAAAGCTAGACAAGTTCACAAGATGCCAGAAAATGAGAATAGTGTAGGAACCAGCCTAGTCAAGGCATTCTAGAGGTCAAGGATATTCAGAAAACAAGCCAGGTCACAATACCAAAAAAAAAAATCACGCCAAAGAGTCTAATGGAGAACCACTATAGGGCAAGGTATCAGTGAAGATGGAAAGTTTATGTAGACATCAAAGAAGTCCCATGGGACAGCGTCAACTGTGTGTGCCAGAAAGTGTGCGCATTGAATGAGTATGACACAAAGCCAGCCCTTCGTCTGCTCATGGCTCTACTACATGCGGCGCTGAACAACAATGTAACAACATTGTCGCCAAGCAACGTCATTAGGGCGACATTCAGAGTTTTCGTTTATAAAAACTGGTGCACGTGAATCGTTCTATACTTTTTATTTATTTATTTAGTTATAATGTATTTTACCAGTAAGGATACATTGAGATTTCTCTCGTTTTCAAGTATGTCCAGGGTTTTTGTTGGAGTGTTGCGGTTCAGCGCCACATGTTGTAGAGCCATGAGCAGACGAAGGGTCATTTTGGTGACTTGGCGGCGTTGATGCACTTGACAGGATAGCGGGAATCTGGTGGTCATCTGCAACAGTCCCGGTAATAGTGACAATGGATAACAAGAGCGAAACAGGATACACTTAATTCTTAAAGCACCAGATGGTATTCCTTAGTCAGCCTGCTCCTGCTGTAGACTCATGCTTATTGAATGATTAAACCTGATCAGGTTTTTGCTGAATGGTTGTTAAGAGCAGTTACTTCAAATACTCTCTGGTGTATTAAATAAAAAACTTTTTATTGTATATAGATTCTTAATATCATAAATTTGCATATTATACCATTCTTTGACCTAAAACAATTAAGTTTTTAAGATAAACATTATGCCGTTTATTGAGGAGGGACGGTAAAAACCATCACCTCTATTGCCCAACATCCTCGCACCTCTCTGATAGGAATCACACACATATATAACCGAGCTAGGCGCAACTGGGACAATAATATGTAAAGTAATGTGTATAAATGAGTGTTAGAGTGTACAAGCAAGTGGGCATGTATAATAGTGTATTTAAGGATGCATTTATGTATTTGTAGATACATGTATATAAATATATGTATGTTTATATTTAGGTGTTGGTATGGGCGTGTTCATGTGCACATATTATAATTGCCTGTATGTGTGCATGTAGTGCATTTATATGCATAGTTATATTATTATTATGTAAATATGTGCATGTTTGTGTGTAAATACATGGGCAGGATTGTGTATGCACACGTGGGGTGGTGCCAGGGCAAAGAGGGGTATGGGTTTGGTGGGCCCTGAGCAAATTATTGCCCTGGAGACCAGTTAAATCTACTTATGTGTCACGTTCGCTGACCCGCTCACCCTTGATAACAATGGTGGGGATCCTTTTGGACAGACTTCTAAGCCCTCCGATCCTTGAATGGTCAGGGCCGCTAACCCTATCACTCCCAGCCAGGGAAAACAGACACACCAGCAATAGTGAGTATAACTTAGTAACAGCAGGTTTCAGGACAGATTGTGTACTGGGGTTGAAAGGGTTAACTTCACCAACAGCTGGGGAGCAGCCTGAGTGAGGCTTGTGCAGTACGTTCATACACCAGGGGTCAGAATAAGTGTGGTCATATCAACAATCTGTATTGGCAACAGACAGTGTTCTCATACACTCTGGTTTGGCAACAGGCAGGATCGGTATTTTCTCTAAGTCAGCGTTATGCAAGTTCGATATATACTCTAAATCAGCATGGGGTAGAATCAGCATACACTCTGAGTCTGCTCTGGGCATAACATACATACAGGCCTTGTCAGAGAAAGAATGGTCAAGAAGGCAGTCCGAGTCAGCAACAAACAGGGTCCTCATACAATCCGGGTCAGTGATAGAACGATAGAATCAATGAATCAGTGATTCGAGAATGAACACACCAAGCGATTGTCGGTATGTTATAATGGAAAAATTAAAATGGATGCCTGTAGCCATCTTGTTTTAATGTAAAGTCTTTCTTTTTCAATTTTCCCTAGTTTTAGAAATGGACAGAGTTTTTTTTTTAAATAGTTCATGGCTAGGTGAATCTTAAGAATTATGCCAGACATGATGTTATAGACAATAAAATGTCTTTATTTGATATAATGCTGAGCTAAGTGCCAGACATGTCATATTTAAATTTATTGGTTTGTTTTAACAAGTCCTTAAAAAAAAGATATTTTCTTTTTGGGTATAGTAACAAATTTAAAATCTTTTTGCAAGCGTATAATTATATTTACGAAATATATTCTTATAATCAATATATATGTTATTATATTTACAGTAGGAAATAGATGTTCCAAATATTTGTAGAGTATAACTGGTAAACGGTATAATTACAGAAGAATAGAATTTCTGTTGATTTTAACTAGAAAGGAATTTACTTAGTAAAAATTTTGAGAGGAGTGGAGATATTAATTTGATTTTGACAGGACAGACCCAAAGTCTAGGATTGAATATAGGGTCTTTGTTAAGACAGATTGATCTTTGACCTGAGATAAGATATATTAACCCTTTCGCTGCTGAGCCTTTTCACGCCTCTGTGCTGAGCTCATTTTTACCGGTTTCGCTCATCATGTTTAACCGCGTTTTGAAGCCTTATTTTAATATATGACCCAGACATATTATATATCGTTCTTTCCGGCAGACTGTGCAGATTCATAATATGTCATTATTATATGTATACCTTATGTCATGTATATTATAACAAAAAATGCAATAAAATTAGAATTTTCAATAATTTACAATGTGTAAAGTGTTTTTTTTCACATTTTAACATGCGATCGTTTGCGGTTATATTTTCTATGGGGTGCGCTTGTTAAAAAAATTAGAAATGAGGAATCGTTACTTTTTTTGGGGGGAAATTACTTGTTTTTTAGCAAACGCCCCCCATAGAAAAAATCGTTAGTGCAGCATCATTGTTCACATTATAATTGAAATGGGAACAAAATTGTCACACTAATAAAAGGTAAAAAAAAACAAAAAAACTTTTTTTATTTTTTTTATTTTTTTACATTGTACATAGTCATGTTTGGTATCATTGGAAAGGCCACGCTCTGGCCGTTCCAATGATAGTAAACATTAACACCTAGCTGTCACTGATCGGGAGATAGGGGGTTCATTGGATGACGCGATGACGCCTATCGTGCCCGCTGGGGTCCCGGAGGCTGGGCTGACATCGATGATGTCAGCCCGCACCAGGGGGCCGCGCGATCAGCTGGAATACCGGCTGATCGAGGCTGCAAAGGGAGGACGCGCTCAGCGCGTCCTCTGCAGCGAAGTAGCAATGCGGGTGGACGCGCTGAGCGCGTCCACCGCATTGAAAGGGTTAAAATTTAATTGTGGAATTAATTTGAAGAGTAACACTGCCCTCTTGAGGTATAGTAAATATTATATTAATATAGAGAAAAATATTTAAATGAAAGGGGTAGATTGTCAGTGACGTCAAATTGACTATAATTGGAGCTGTACTGTTCGTCCCAAGGTATTCAGATCATTCCACGATAATGCATTGGCATTGAGACCATCCCAGGACAATGCACTTGAGATCATCCCAGGACACGATCATGCATTGATTCAGATTGCAGATCATTCCAACACCCAATACATTCAGGTCCACACCTCTAACTCACATGCATTTAATATCTGACATTGATAATTTTCACATATTCCAAAACAATATTACATAAAGAATATTGCTGCTGCAACTACAGACCAGATCTTGGAGAGATAATGTATGAGAAATCAAAATTGAGGAATTAATGTAATTATATATATCTGGAGTATTTCTTGCAACAGATAGACTGAGATATCTCAGATTACTGTTAGATCCAGAGTCTTATATATTTCTAAATTTGCAGATAGCGATATGAAGAAGAATCGGATATAAGGATTTTATCCTAAAGTAATTGTTGCAAAGTGAAATACAAAGATATATATATATTAGGGATGCACCGATACCACTTTTTTAAGACCGAGTACGAGTGCCGATACTTTTGTTCAAGTACTCACCGATACCGAGCACCGATACTTTTATTTTATGTCATGTGACCACTTTCCAATAAGAACAGACCTCATATAAAGCCCCCAGGTCTCATAGATATGCCCCCCCAGCTCATGGATATGCCCCCCTGCTCATGGGTTTGCCCCCCAGCTCATGGATAATGCCCCCCAGCTATAATGCCCCCCAGCTCATGGATACTGCCCCAGCTCATGGATACTGCCCCCAGCTCATGGATAATGCCCCCCCAGCTCATGGATACTGCCCCAGCTCATGGATTTGCCCCCCAGCTCATGGATATGCCCCAGCACATGGATATGCCCCCCAGCTCATGGATATGCCCCCCCGCTCATGGATATGCCCCAGCTCATGGATTTGCCCCAGCTCATGGATACTGCCCCCAGCTCATGGATACTGCCCCAGCTCATGGATAATGTCCCCCAGCTCATGGATAATGCCCCCAGCTCATGGATAATGTCCCCCAGCTCATGGATATGCCCCAGCTCATGGATACTGCCCCCAGCTCATGGATAATGCCCCCCCAGCTCATGGATACTGCCCCAGCTCATGGATTTGCCCCCAGCTCATGGATAATGCCCCCCAGCTCATGGATAATGCCGCAGCTCATGGATATGCCCCCCAGCTCATGGATAATGCCCCCCAGCTCATGGATACTGCCACCAGCTCATGGATAATGCCCCCCCAGCTCATGGATAAAGTGAAATACAAAGATATATATATATTAGGGATGCACCCATACCACTTTTTTAAGACCGAGTACAAGTACCGATACTTTTGTTCAAGTACTCACCGATACCGAGTACTGATACTTTTATTTTATGTCATGTGACCACTTTCCAATAAGAACAGACCTCATATAAAGCCCCCAGGTCTCATAGATATGCCCCCCAGCTCATGGATATGCCCCCCAGCTCATTGATTTGCCCCCAGCTCATGGATAATGCCCCCCAGCTCATGGATATGCCCCAGCTCATGGATACTGCCCCAGCTCATGGATAATGCCCCCCAGCTCATGAATACTGCCCCCAGCTCATGGATAATGCCCCCCAGCTCATGGATACTGCCCCAGCTCATGGATATGCCCCAGCTCATGGATTTGCCCCCAGCTCATGGATAATGCCCCAGCTCATGGATATGCCCCCCAGCTCATGGATAATGCCCCCCAGCTCATGGATACTGCCCCCAGCTCATGGATATGCCCCAGCACATGGATATGCCCCCCAGCTCATGGATATGCCCCAGCTCATGGATTTGCCCCAGCTCATGGATACTGCCCCAGCTCATGGATAATGTCCCCCAGCTCATGGATAATGCCCCCAGCTCATGGATAATGTCCCCCAGCTCATGGATAATGTCCCCCAGCTCATGGATATGCCCCAGCTCATGGATACTGCCCCCAGCTCATGGATAATGCCCCCCAGCTCATGGATACTGCCCCCAGCTCATGGATAATGCCCCCCAGCTCATGGATACTGCCCCAGCTCATGGATTTGCCCCCAGCTCATGGATAATGCCCCCCAACTCATGGATAATGCCCCAGCTCATGGATATGCCCCCAGCTCATGGATAATGCCCCCCAGCTCATGGATACTGCCCCCAGCTCATGGATAATGCCCCCCGCTCATGGATACTGCCCCAGCTCATGGATATGCCCCAGCACATGGATATGCCCCCCAGCTCATGGATATGCCCCAGCTCATGGATATGCCCCCCAGCTCATGGATATGCCCCAGCTCATGGATTTGCCCCAGCTCATGGATACTGCCCCAGCTCATGGATACTGCCCCCAGCTCATGGATAATGTCCCCCAGCTCATGGATAATGCCCCCCAGCTCATGGATAATGTCCCCCAGCTCATGGATACTGCCCCCAGCTCATGGATAATGTCCCCCAGCTCATGGATACTGGCCCCAGCTCATGGATATGCCCCAGCTCATGGATATGCCCCCCAGCTCATGGACATGCCCCAGCACATGGATTTGCCCCCCTCCGCTCATGGATACTGCCCCCAGCTCATGGATTTGCCCCCAGCTCATGGACATGCCCCAGCTCATGGATTTGCCCCCCCTCCGCTCATGGATAATGCCCCCAGCTCATGGATTTGCCCCCAGCTCATGGATAATGCCCCCCAGCTCATGGATTTGCCCCCCCAGCTCACCTGGCACTCTCCGCTCATACTTACCTTCCTGAGCAATGCCGGGAAAGTCTCTGCGCATGCGCTCGTTGGAAGGACCCCAGCCGCGACCACGTGGGACCATGTGATCGCGGCTGGGGGCCTTCCAACGAGCGCACGCGGGGAAACTTTCCCGGCGTCGCTCAGGAAGGTAAGTATGAGCGGAGAGTGCCAGGTGCCTGTCGAATGCTCTATCGGCATTTGGACAGGCCCTGCAGCTGCTCTCCTCACTGTGTTTATACTTACCTTCCTTTAGCGACGCCGGGAAAGTTTCGGCGCGTGCGCTCGTTGGAAGGCCCCCAGCCGCGATCACATGGTCCCACGTGGTCGCGGCTGGGGTCCTTCCAACGAGCTCAGGCGCGGAGACTTTCCCGGCGTCGCTAAAGGAAGGTAAGTATAAACACAGTGAGGAGAGCAGCTGCAGGGCCTGTCCGTATGCCGATAGAGCATTCGGACAGCCGCCCCAGCCCGTCGGATGCCAGCAAGCCGGCTCAATGCCGGCTTCCGTATCGGAAAAAAATATCGGGGGTACTGCACGAGTACCAAGTACTCCTGCAGTACCCGGTATCGGCACCAATACCGATACTAGTATCGGTACAACCCTAATATATATATATATATATTGAATTTGGAAATTACTGTGATTGAAATTAATAAGCAAGGAGTTATATAACTACAATATAAAAAGCAGAAGATTAGGAGTTTAATCCTCGATATTAGGGGAGGATTCACTAAATAAGTTTTTATTACTTATCATTCTAGAAATAGAATAAGTGATAGCTCATCTTTTGTTGATCCACGTAGCATAGAGAGATACATATATCTCTACATGATCTAGCTTGTTAAACATTGGTTTGCTTGGAAATACATGTTAATTGTTTTCGTTAAGCAGAAATGTTTATTAACCATTTGTGTATAGTTACTAACTGAAAGTAAATGATATTAATCATATATGCAGTTACTAACAGGAGATACATATATAGAGAAGCTAGTGTCTATGTGCTGATGGATGGATGTGGTTGTTTTCTAAATCTTTGTTTATGATATGAGATTTGAAACTTTTTTGTATACGTAATAAATATATATATGTTTTTTTCCGATTATTGATTAGTGTATTCTTCCAAGCAAAACACAGACAATTAAAAGAATTTAGGAGAATATGTAGGAAATATAAACGATTGATATTTATATCTCGTATAAGTTTCTTATTGAATATAAATCTCGACACGATGCGGGAACCAACTCCACGTCAAGGCAATGAGTCGATTCGCATGCCCTGTCTATAAGGCCGGCGGCTCCGCATCATCATGCCGTGCCCTGCCCCCTCATTAGGCGCACGAACTCCGGGATCAGCTTGGACGCTTGCCACCCGGTCAGCCAGCGATGCCGCCGGGTGCCTGGCCCCCTCCCGAGACCCCCCAGGTGTCGAGGGTGTGACAGTATGCCCCTGATGCTAAGTATACATACTTGGTGTACTTTTTTGTGGGATGGATTTATGATTGTTCGTTTGTCTGTCTAGTCTTTTATTCATTAAGTTAGAGCTTTTTTGGTTAGTTAAAACTCAGGACATTATTTCAGACAATGATTTTTGTTTTTGATTGACAGAGCATCGTCCTTTTTCTATTTCAATAATCAGAAAAAAATGTAATTACCATTCAAAACAATACAAAATAAGTCAAACACACAAATTTGTGTAAAATATAAAATGTTTTTTTCCATATATATTATATATTAAATATTGATATACATTTAGTTTTGGGCCGGAAGCGATGAATAAATCTATTTCTTCCTCCTGTCTACTGCACACTATTAAAACAGGATTTTTTTTGGACCATTTTTACAGGGTTATCCAAAGAGATCCGAATTGCTTGAGAAAGGTAACCGAACGCTCAAAATCAGCGTTCGGTTACCTTTCCTGGCCATTCGGCTATCCAGAGAGCAGGCAATTCGCCAAATCCTGGCGAATTGCCTGAACATACGGTGCCTGTTCGGTGCCTGTTCGAGGGCAGTGAAATCCCCATAGAGAAGCACTGCTTCGGCTATTCAGAGAACACAAACCAGCAGTGAAAGGTTCCCCTAATGCCCTGCCATTCGGTGGTTTAATTCGGCAAGTTTATTCAGGAGAATCCCATAGGCTTCAATGTTAAAAATATTCCCGTTTTAATTCAATATCTAATAAACCGTTCATTATAAAATTCTGCAGCAAAGAGTCTCTTTATTTATAGATTTTTTAGGATACTTTAAGCATTTTTCAGATTTTTTTATTTTTTTTTTAAAAGTCCGATTTTTTTTTGATTTTTTTCAGTTTACTTATTTTTTTTGTAACAGCCCTCTTTATTATCATTCCCTGGACCTCCTGTGAAAATTTCAGACATTTTCGCTCAGTAGTTTCTTTGCAAACAGCGTTTCTTTTTCCCAGATTCATACAAATGGTTTTTCTAATTTATTCACTGCCTCCTCTATGTCACAGCTGCTTCAGCTCTGTGTGATTCGGCTCATGTTCGGCTCCTGTTCGGCTCCTGTTCGGCTTCTTCAAAGGTTAATCCAGATGTTTTTGCTTGTTGTCAGCGTGCATTCGGTTAGTTTTCGTCAGGTTTGCGGCAGCTTTTCCCTGCAATCCGGGGACCCTGTGCTGTTTGCTGAATACACCGCAGGGTCACCGAAATGCAATCGGCAAAAGGAACCGAATTGAAGAGAACGAAAAGTCACCGAACGTGCGGTGACTTTTCGAATCTCTTTGGATAACCCTGTAAGTAAAACATTAACATTTCTTCACGCAACTGAATGTGCCAGGAACTGGTGGACAAGGTATCATTTCTCACAGTGATTGCAGAATGGAGTCAATAATTAAACTAAATGAGTTCTGCAGTTAAAAGGTTATTGACTTGTGACGCGCAGGTTGTAATTTGTAATCAGAAAGCTGATAATTATATTATTTCTTTACTGTGCCTATCCTACTCATCATACTTGTTAGTAGTTTAGTCCTATCACCAGTAGGAGACCTGTGAAACGACTCACACACACAGGCTGCTGGTTTTATGCCCATGCATTTATCTACACCTATATATTGCCCATTTATTTGAAATATCTTTAGTCTCCTGGAATAGTTTTAACCAAGACAGGGAGCTGAGTTTCTGCTTCGTAGGTCTGATATTTAAAAGGAACATTGCATTATAAAATTGGCACCCTCCCCTTTTAGCCCCCAATTAATTGGACAGATGCTGCAAATATCCTTCCTTCTTGTACATTCTACCTGGACCAAGTCTGCTTAATGATAAAAGTGCACTGACATTGTAAAAATTGGTCATATAGTTTTACACATAGTGGTTTTCAAATATTACAAAGGCTAGCACTTGTCTATAAATAGGCTCCACAGGTGCAAACATCATTCCCATTGCTGTGTCACATTTCTGTAGTGGAAAGAAAAGAATATTTGAACTATATATTCTGAGACCTTAGTAAAAAAATACCTTTAAGCTTGTGCCCAGGAAAAAAACATATTTATTTCGTAATGGTGTATTTAATTATAAAAAAAATATTTTGTTAATGAAAGATATTGGATATCAGAGAAAACAAATATGGATCCTCAGATTCCCAACTAGGAATAAGAGCATCTCTACTTGTCGTAGGATTAAGATGAAAGGAAAGACAGGGGTGGGAGGGATTCTTTATTCATCTCATTATGGATGGTAATGCAGGGTTGATTTCTGAGGTTTGAGAAACAGTGTAATAATTGCCCAGAAACGTTATTCCCCTTCCTGTTATATATAAAACCTATGGGTACCTATGCAATGTTCCTTATGTAATGATATTGGAGATCCTCTTTGGGAAGAACCACTACTCCTTTTTCATTTCTGCCATCCAGAGTAGCAGATTTCCTGCATCCAAAAAAACCGTTTTTCAATCAGAGCCTCAAAGTGATTTTACCTTAATAATTTTACTTAAGTGAGAATTTCGACGAGACTTAATATCCCGTAGACAGAGAAAAAATATTTTTTTTATTGTTTGCATATATATATATATAAACAAGTTGGAGAAGGCATAAACCTATAGAATGAAAAAGAACAAATTGCGCAATACCAGAGGGTAAGATATGAACATTGGAAAAAGATAGCAGTTGCACACTCACAAAGGTGGAGCCTGTGAGGCTCTCTGTCAGCACCTGTAAGCCACTTCAGGGGGGGCTTCACCCACAATATACGATAATTCTTCTCTTGCTTTATTCTCTTGTTTTCTCTCTCTCTTGTCCAGAAAGGTGGAATAGGGCAAATAGAACCTCCAACAGATAGAGTGTGTATAGCGTAATATTGTTATGCTTATAAATATAAAACAAATATCGTTTGCACACTCACATGGTGTAGAGCCTCCTAGAGGGTGGCTCAGTAGAAAAGGCCTCACACCATATTAGGTAGGTCTCACCCTTCTTGAGTCTCGATGGATGCCGAAGTCGCAGGCTTCCTGAATCTCAGAGGTGATGGTTAGAGAAATGAATTAATATGAAGGGTAAAAAGGAATAAAAAATTTATTACAAAATAAGATAAGAACAATAAAATAAAGTAACAGGGGTATAGACCGAAACGCGTTTCTCCTGCTATCCTGCAGGCTTCCTCAGTCGGTTCTGGCCCCCTGGATGTTCGTATGTAGTCTTATATAGTAGCCCAAATGATGAAGAGGGAAGCATGGTGTTGGCGTGCGGGTCACCGCTGTTTTCGATGTGCGTCTCAGACCTCGGAACTTCCGGTTTGCGTCTCAAACAACGGATGTAAGCTTGCGTGTCAAAAATGTTTTCCGGTTTGCGTCTCACATATCAAAACTTCCGGTTTGTATCTCAATGGCGGATGTGGGCATGCGTGTCCGGATAGCTTACAATTTGCATCTCACCCTGATGCAAAACGAGGAGGTTCCTTAAAATCTCTTGTCTGAATGAGCAAATGGGACATCTTCTTGTCGAGAGATAGATATTCGACAGTCATCATAAAGCAGCCCAAATAGTAAACAGCCACACACCTCCATCATTGAACTCTGTTGAAAGGGCATCGCTGCATCAGTATATCTTAGTTAACAATAATAATTAATATGATAACAAAATATATTCAGAAAAAATATAAACCTCTATGAGGTATTAATGCGATTATAAGCATGTAGGACCTTTGAATCATAAAGATAGGTATACTTAACATATAACTAAAAAAAGATATAGAATGCCAGAAGAAAAAGAGAAAAACTATAAAAAATGACAGACTTAAAAGTCTGCATTGAGACCCATAGGGAGAAGAGTGTCTAAAGTATAAATCCAGCGCATCTCAGACTTGATGATTTTAGAGTGCATATCATCACCCCTCCAATCACGTGTGATTATTTCTAATCCCTGGAACTCCAAACCTTTAGGGGTTTTTTTTTAAAGCAAGAAACTTTTGGAGAACCATAAGTAACATACAAGCACCCCCAGTCCACTTCCAGCTGGCTGCTGTCAAAGTAAACAACCAAACCCTGCAACACCCCCTAGATGTAGCAAATGCCTTTAATGGTTATTTTGTTGGATGCGCCACCACTTTTATTGCCAAGCTAGGAAATGACATGCAATCAGAAAGGCCTCATGCAGGTCAGGCCCCTCCAACTGTGCAAAGTCCCTGTATCAGACAGGAATTCAGTTTTAGACCAGTGCCTGTCCGTGTCGTTAATAAACTTCTCCGTAAGCAAAAAATGAAATACCAGTCTGGACCTGATCAAATACCAGCAATGCTGCTGAAAATCAGTGCACCGGCAACTGCAAATCCTGTCGCAACCCTAATCAATGAATCACTGGCGACTGGATACATACCCAAACTCTGGAAGACTGCGAGAGTGGTACCTATCCATAAAAGTGGTGACAGTACTTTGGTATCCAACTACCGTCCGATATCGTTGCTCCCTGTAATGTCAAAAATTTTAGAAAAATGCATCTACACACAATTACGTGATTATTATCAATATTGGAACTACTTAACCCCAGATCAATCCGGCTTTTGTCCAAATCACTTAACTACAACCACCCTTTTAAAAGTCTGTAATGATATCCAAACTGGGATGAAACAAGGAAACCTAACTGGAGCCATCTTCCTTGATTTTGCCAAGGCCTTTGACACCGTAGACCATGGGATCTTGTTAGAAAAACTTAAAAACTCTGGCATTGGTGATCGCACGCTAACCTGGTTTCAATCATATGTATCCGACCGATCACAATATGTGTCAATTTCTGGCAGCTCCTCCCTCCCCCTCCCTGTCACTTGCGGTGTACCCCAAGGCTCAATACTAGGCCCCCTGCTATTCACAATATTCATAAATGATCTGCCCAACGTCTGCAAAGCCTCAACTGTACATATGTATGCAGACGACACCGTAATCTATACCAGCAAACCAAATCTCCGGCAGCTGGAAGACGTGGTGCAAGAACAATTCACAGAGGTAGAAAAGTGGATCAAACACAACAAACTTTTTTTAAATAATGACAAAACTGTAACGATGCTCTTTGGAACAAAACCTAAACTACACAAATTGCAAAATCCTCACTTATGTGTTGGGACAAAATCAAATGGCACGCTGAACACAGTCACTTCTCTCAAATATCTAGGTATGTGGTTGGACCCTAATCTATCCTTTGGCCCCCACATTGAAAAACTCTCATCTAAACTTTACCCCAAACTAGGTTCCCTGTACAGAAACAAATCCTGCCTGATAAGAAAGCAGATTGTACAACAAAGGCTTATGCCGGCTATTGAATACGGAGATGTAGTGTACGCCGCCGCCCCGCAAACACATCTTCAGAAACTTACTACATTGTATAACTCATTCTGCCTCTTTGCATTACAATGTAACTACATGACCCACCATTGTGACATGTTAAAAGAGCTAAACTGGCCATCGCTGGAGTCTAAACGCACCCTTCACCTTTCCAGCCTGGTGTTTAAGAGCTTTTCTGGGAAGCTGCCACCCTATCTGAATAGACTGCTTCCCCCAGTAGCTCCCTCATCCTATAACCTCCGATCCAGGACCAGCACCTTACTTGCAATACCACAATACAAAAAGACAGTGGCTCGGTCCTCATTTTCCTACAGAGCACCGCAATTATGGAATAACCTCCCAGACACCATCAAATCTTCCCCCAGTCTTAAGTCACTCAAGAGCTCCTTACTAACATACCTCAATACAGAATGCACCTGTAAACATGTAACATAATGACTATTTCCTACGTATTTATTTTCTGTTAATCTGTATATTTGTGTTGTTTTTTAATATCTTGCATTGTATTACTTTGTATTTCTGTAACTGTAACACTTCAATGTTCTTGAACCCAGGACATACTTGAAAACGAGAGAAATCTCAATGTATCCTTCCTGGTAAAATCCTTTATAAATAAATAAATAAATAAATAAATTTCAAGGCAAAATATTTCCTCAAATGTTTCCAATAAAACAGATACCAGAGTTATTTTTCATCATATCTACTGACATATTAGACTAAGCAGCGTAATGTCCAAAAATGTCTAAAATTATATGTTAGAAGTTTTGGATATTTTACGTTTCAATTTAAGAACTTTGACCTTCATTCTAGAAGTCAGTTGTCAATTCGCCACAAGTCACTATTTTAGTGAATAAACCCATAACTGCTTTGTCCGGTTTCTTGGTCAACCGCCTTGAACGCTTGCTTGTCCTAATCCACCCATTGTTTTACTTTGCTTTCTGAACGAAATCAAATCTGAGCACTCTGCTAGCCCCCTCCCTATCGGGGAGAGTTTAATAACAGAAGAATGGATTCTGTCAATTATGGTGGGTGAATCCAGTACTAAAGGCTCGGTGAATGGGATGAAACATGCAGAAATGCAGCCTGATGTTTGACACTGGTCAATGGAGGTGACAGTAATTGTGTGGATTAAATTTAGAGCACACGTGCACACACAAAGGAGACAGATGCGAGGACTGGCAGACAAGGACGCATTTCACTGCTAATAGCTGCATTTTATTCATTACTTTGTAGAACGACATCATGCACCTTTCCAGCCTTTAAACCTACAACTCCGTATTCTATGATGATGCACGTGTTATTCCTGCATGTACTAGTGTTCTTACTTTATTACATTTACTTTTATTAAGATAAAAGATACATTTTTAACTATAAAAAACTTCAGTTCAAAATGTAGTTTGAATATTTAAAAAAATGTTCTTTGACCAGTGAGTACCTACATGCGCTTACCTAAAGTTTAAAGCGGGACTTTTTTTCTTTTAGACAACATTGCCATGAATTACATATCCTAATATCCTAATGGTATCCTTTTAGAAACGTTCAGATGATTCGATGTGAGCAGATGTGAACTTGCCATTACTTTCTGTTGTAATAAATGCCCTTACATATTAGCTTCTTCAATGTCAACTCTCTGTAAAATCACGGTCTGGACCCAGTGGTTTTATGGAAAATAACTTTTCGTTACCCGCACAGTAAATATAAACATAGGTGTGCTACTGTACATGTTCACTGTCAGTAAACCCTTTTTGACAGGCAGAGGGCCTGTTTATTAAATCTGTGTTAAAAATACAAGACTGATGTTTCAACCCTCACTGAGCCTTAATCATGGTTTTATATATATATATATATATAAAATATACCTCTTTTCCTCAGGTCTTGACGCTATACTGACCAAAATCATATATATTTATATATAGGTATTATATACACAGTCCGACCAAAATAAAAGTCACCACCTGGATTTAAATAGGCAAATAGGTATGAGCCTTCCATTGGATAGTTACTGCTGTCAGTGATTAATGTATTTCAGTGGGCAAACAATAAGGTCAGCTGACTCCCTGAATTTACTAGATGAGCAGGATTTTCCATCAATGGGTTTTTTCTTCCCTGATGGCACAGCGGACACATTCCAAGATGGCAATCCCAAGATTCATCGGGCTCAGATTGTGCAAGGGTGGTTCAGGGTAAATGAGACATCATTTTCACACATGGATTGGCAGCCACACAGTCCAGACCTTAACCTCATTGAGAATCTTTATGTGCTTACGCAGTTCTGTGACTCTCCCATCATCAATACAAGATCTTGGTGACTGGCTGGGTGGAGTAGAGGTAACATCACTGCTCTATAACCGTGGAGACACAGGTTCAAATCCTGGCAAGTGCACCTCTCCAGTAAGTGCCCTTGGGCAAGACACCTAACGGTACATACTCGCCACCCAGGACATACTTGAAAACAAGAGAAACCTCAATGTATCCTTCCTGGTAAAATACTTTCTCCAAAAAAAAAATTACTACAACTCTGAACAGAAATAAACGCTGTGACGTTGCATAAGCTCATCAAAACAATGCCACAGTGAATATGTGTAGTAATCAAAGCAAAAAACAGTCCAACAAAATATTACAGTATCTGACTTTTTTGGCCAGGCAGTATATCTTGTGTGGGTGTATAACAGAGCTGCATAAACAATTAAACCCTCAGCAATGAGCTGATAAAATCTTAAAAATATGGATCACTTTGTGTACTGTACTGGTAAAACTATGCTTTTGTTCTAAACTACATTTTTATTGGCATAACCTTCTCATCATGTTCTGCCCTTTATGTCGGGGATATGTCCAGGCTCTGCACACAATACTAGTCTAGTTGTTAGATCTGTGACTGGTCTGGCTCAGAGCATTTTCATTTGGCATCCTCTCCAGTTTACCAGTTGCAGAATGTGGCATTGTACAACCTCATGACAAGGGGAGGAGAGAGATCTGCGCCGCACTTTCTAATGAAAGTGCCCAGTCTCTTTGTATTGCTTTAGTATATTAGATCTGACTTAAATGACCTTTTAGAATTATAATCACCAGAAGGACAGGTGGAGGCTACTGTGCTTCTATCCCCCTTCACCCAGGAGCTGTCCTGCCATCCAAACATTGAACAAAATTGAAAAAACACAAACAAACGCGCACTGTAAAAGAATAAACACGATAAATAAACGTCAGAAATCGAAAGTCAGATGATCTCCTGTCCCAGCTTTTATCCTAGTATGTAATAATCCCAAACTGCAGCCATACTTAGCGATGATTCATGATGCATGACACGGAGACAACATTTCATAAAGCACACGCACCCCATGGGTATAATTGCAGCAAGCGGTTATATATCCCGGGGCTGCATGGTTTAAATCACAACAATCCATTTCCCTCAGGTTACACGGCTATTTTGGGCTGTAAACCAATTGCGCATTTGGCACATTAAGGAAGGTCACGGCAAGGCAGAGTGTGGGCATCCATCGTCGATATCAGCCTAGAATGTAATGTGACAACGTTGCTTTGTCCTAGGTAGAAGCCGTGTGCTGTCGCCTGGGTTTTATCCATCACAACAAATGCTCATAGGTTCCAGTATGACAGAAAATTTGGGTGGGAGTTTACTTAAATCATAATATATAGATCTATAAATATCGGTAAATTACCAACTGATCTCAATGGTATTGTGTCCCATGTCTTTAAAATGTCAGAATTTTTTCTCTTTATTTGTTGGCAGGTAGTAGCAAAAAACCACTAAAACTGCTGTATAGGAAAAGAATGCTAAAAATCGACGTATAAAGATGTATCCTTTAAAAGGATACAATTTTAAGTCAATCAACCCAAGAACTGGTTTTATTGGAGGTAACCCAATACCAGACGTAACACAAATAGAAATGGGTAATGATTGACTGCAGGATTTTAAATGTGGAACATCTAAAGCACAACTTTTATTCAATATCTTAAAAGGGTGTCATTCTGCTTATTGTAGCGGAGGCCAAACAAAACATCTGTAAATCGTACAAAAACCGATTTGTAAAAACCGGTGCACAGCTAGTTTTACCACAAGTGAATTCATACAAATAAAAAACAAAAATCAAACTTCAAAAGAAAAATAAATAAATGATATACATACACACATACATACTAGAGGCTAATGACTCTATGTGAAGTCCTAATGGTGCTCAGACTATTGGGGGAATGAGGCAGATTCCAAGCCTTCGTGGGTCTGTGGGTATAGTAGTGGCCAGAAATAAGGCTCCCTAGCCCCAGCAGACAGAAAACCCACTGTGAGCGCTCTAAGAGATAACTAAACAGGATGAGGAAGGTCACAAGGTTCTAGGTCTAGATAAAAATGATAACTTTCGCATCTCATTGGAAAAAACAGCATCATCAGGAGTATGTAAGGGGTAACATAGCTTATGCCATAATATATTTCCAAATACATGAGTGCTGATGCAGTGCTGCTCAGTCAGGCAACTGGCCACCCAGCAGCGCATGCGCACCAGGATGACATGCTCCCTTTCAAAGGAGTGGATGGCGTCAGAGGCGCAAAATGAGAAACACCCACGTCCTCTGGATGCAATACCCCCACCTTCCCAATCACAGATCTGCCATAAATGCTCATAATCAGGTAAAGGCAGAACTTGGTGCTGCCCCAGGCACTCCAAATTCTGCTGTCTCTCAACCCCAATCAAAATTAAATAAATATGACCATAAAATAATGAGTTTGTCATGGAACTCAACAAAGGGATTCCCAAAATTACTAAGGGAAAAGGTTCAGTGTTGTAATTAAAACTTTAGTTGTTATTGATTAATAAAACAATGTATATACACAACAATTTCTGCTTGAGAATGAATTCCATGTCAACTAGAAAGACAATCACATGGAATACCCTAACAGGGTAGGAAGCCATTCTTTACTGATTGGATCCACAGCAGTATCAGAATATATATCCTTAGAATAAAGGTCAGCAACATTGCCCCCCCCCCGATGTTTTGGTACTATATCTACCATGATAGAGGATTCTCAGCCACTCATTATGTTGAGTGACCATCATGGGAAATGTTCCAAAAAATCCAGAGAGCCAAGGTTGTTGAGTTGTGCTTTAGAACCTGCTTGTTACATTTGTTACACTTTATATTGCGTCTACCAATGGTATCGTTATTGGCTGCTGGCCAAATCATAGAATGCAGATAAAATCAAAAGCGAGTTAGGTAAGTTATGAAGAGGACTGATTTTGGTGAGGCCCTACCTGATTTTGTCTAGATCAGTGGTTTCCAACCGTGATCCTCAAGTACAGTGGCAAGAAAAAGTATGTGAACCCTTTGGGATTACGTGGAGTTTTGCATGAATTGGTCATAAAATGTGCTCTGATCTTCATCTAAGTCACAACAATTTGAAAAACACAGTCTGCTTAAAATAATACAACACAAACATTATCAGGGTTATTCAGAGAGCGTGAAAAGCTGGAGAATGACTGGAGAATGAAAAATTCTAGGTCAAAATAGCCAAATCAGAAAAATTCTCCCTTTCATCTCATTTTCCAAACCGGCTATTTGACCTAGAATTTTTCATTCTCCAGTCATTCTCCTGCTTTACACGCTCTCTGAATAACCCTGTTAATGTTTTCATGTTATTATTGAACAGAACATATAAACATTCACAGTGCAGGGTGGAAAAAGTTTGTGAACCTTTGGACTTAATAACTGGTTGACCCTCCTTTGGCAGCAATAACCTCAACCAAACGTTTCCTGTAGTTGCAGATCAGACCTGCACAACGATCTGGAGTAATTTTGGACCACTCCTCTTCACAAAACTGTTTCAGTGTAGCAATATTCTTGGGATGTAAGAACAAATATATACCACAGTACATACAGGAGCGCAGATAAATATAAAGTGTCCTCTTTGAATTTGCACTCTCAGGAATCTCCGGGATGGAGTCTCTTAACACAGATAGTCCAGTTAGTTCTCCAGTGATGTAATGGAAAATGCCGGAAATGGAAAAAGAGAAAAAAATCGAGCAATATCGTTTGTACCATGCAAAAATAAAACAAGAGAATATAAAACTCACAAGATTGGAGCTGAATAGCTCAATTGAAGCGCAATCGAGTCTCTATGGGGGACTCCTCCCTATGATGATGGAGCTTCTCGTTTCACCATTCACCTTGGTTGAATGTTCCACGTGGTATAGACATCAAGTACCTCGGAAGAGACAATAATAGCGTAATCCCGTTTAGGGTGAAAAATTAAATGTACATCCAAATGGGGTACTCACATGTATCGGAACCTCCTGTGATAGGTGGTTCCGTATAGAAGTAGTGGACCACTTAAAGGGGGTCTTAGCCTTAATTCGGATGGATAAAAAGTTCTTCCAGCAACAGATCAACGGACCCAAAAAAAAACGGTAATACAACTCCAAAATGAACGGAGATGTAAACAAAATATATACAAGTGGAGAGGTAAAAATGCGGAAAAAAGATTTATTTAAAACATATAAAAAGAATATAAAATCGAGACGCGTTTCCCTTACCAAAACTGTAAGCTTCCTCAGTCGAATGGTGAGGAAGCTTACAGTTTTGGTAAGGGAAACGCGTCTTGATTTTATATTCTTTTTATATGTTTTAAATAAATCTTTTTTCCGCATTTTTACCTCTCCACTTGTATATATTTTGTCTACATCTCCGTTCATTTTGGAGTTGTATTACCGTTTTTTTTGGGTCCGTTGATCTGTTGCTGGAAGAACTTTTTATCCATCCGAATTAAGGCTAAGACCCCCTTTAAGTGGTCCACTACTTCTATACGGAACCACCTATCACAGGAGGTTCCGATACATGTGAGTACCCCATTTGGATGTACATTTAATTTTTCACCCTAAACGGGATTACGCTATTATTGTCTCTTCCGAGGTACTTGATGTCTATACCACGTGGAACATTCGACCAAGGTGAATGGTGAAACGAGAAGCTCCATCATCATAGGGAGGAGTCCCCCATAGAGACTCGATTGCGCTTCAATTGAGCTATTCAGCTCCAATCTTGTGAGTTTTATATTCTCTTGTTTTATTTTTGCATGGTACAAACGATATTGCTCGATTTTTTTCTCTTTTTCCATTTCCGGCATTTTCCATTACATCACTGGAGAACTAACTGGACTATCTGTGTTAAGAGACTCCATCCCGGAGATTCCTGAGAGTGCAAATTCAAAGAGGACACTTTATATTTATCTGCGCTCCTGTATGTACTGTGGTATATATTTGTTCTTACATTCTATATTGGGTGAGGGATACACTCCACAGTGAGCTGCACAAATTGCATAATCTACCTTCTCACATACGGTGTATTACCATCAGCGCCTATAACACTTTTTGACCCTTCTTTTTGGGCCTTTTTTGTCTTTGATTTAATATTCTTGGGATGTCTGGTGTGAATCGCTCTCTTAACCCCTTAAGGTCCGCTGACGTACCCTGTACGTCATGTCCACGGGTCTCCCTTAGACCCGCGGACGTACAGGGTACGTCAGCGGCGCCTAATCCCCCTCCCGCCTGATACTCACCTCCCTCGCTGGATCCCTCGGCGATCTGGCAGGGAGGAAGCCTGCCCATGTGATTTACATGGGCAGGCGAGGCTGATGACGTCGCCACGCTGCGTGGTGACGTCATCAGCAGGCGTCCCCATGCAAATCAATGGAGGGGAGGGGTGGGCTCCTTCAGAGCCCTCTATCTCCCCAACCATTGAAGCTAGGGAGATGCTTTTTGCACCGCTGAAAAGGGGAGAGTCTCCCTTTTCAGCTGTGTATGGCATTAACCGTTTCGCAGCCGAATCACATTTCGGCGCAAATTGGCGCCAAAAACGCGATTCTAACCTGGAGGGGGGCTGACATCTTGGATGTCAGCCAAGCCTCCAGGTCCCCCCCACCCACTGACAACCTCACCATATGTGTGAGGATGTCAGTGGGCCAGTTAACCATCTAGCTGCCATGTAGAGATAAGGGGATCTTATCTCCCGATCCATGGCAGCTAGATGGTCATATTTGACATCATTTGAAAGGCCTGATCATGGCCTTTCCATGACCAGGATTGGTTTAAAAACAAAATAAAACAAAATAAAATAATAATAATAATAATAATATAATAATAAAATTAAATAAAATAATTTTTTTTTTTTTTAAGTTTTTTTTGTCTGGGGGGGTTTAATTAAATAGGACCTAGGCTGTCATCTCAAAATAATTAGCACAAAATGGTCAGAATGAGCGCAGCGCACATAGGTGAACTGGCTCAGCAGTGAAAGGGTTAAAAGGCAAAAACATGTAAAAATTGGGTATTTCTATTCTCGGGATAAAATTTTGAAACTATTTAGCCGGGGTCTTTATTGGTGGTTGTAGATTTTGGGGATTAATTTACGAAAAAGTGTGTTTTTACCATTTTTTCATCATATTTCATATTTTTTTTATAGTAAATTATTGGATATGATGGAAATAATGGTATTTCTAGAAAGTCCATTTAATGGAGGGAAAAAGGGTGTATAATATGTGTGGGTTGAATAAACGAGTAAGAGGAAAATTTGACCTAAACACTAACAGCGCAGAAACGTAAAAACAGCAGCGGTCACTAAAGGACGGATTTGTGTAAAACCGCCCGGTCACTAAGGGGTTAAGGTCATGCCACAGCATTTCAATCGGGTTGAGGTCAGGACTCTGAATGGGCCACTCCAGAAGGCGTATTTTGTTTTGTTGAAGCCATTCTTTTATTGAATTACTTGTATGCTTTGGGTCATTGTCCTGTTGCATCACCCATCCTCTGCGGAGCTTCAGTTGGCAGACAGATAGTCTTACGTTTTCCTGCAAAATGTCTTGATAAACTCTGGAATTCATTTTTCCATCAATGACAACAATTCGTCCAGGCCCTGAGGCAGCAAAACAGCCCCAAACCATGATGCTCCCTCCGCCATGTTTTACAGTGGGGATGAGGTTTTGATGTTGGTGTGCTGTGCCTTTATTTCTCCACACATAGTGTTGTGTGTTTTTTCCAAACAACTCAATTTTAGACTTGTGCACCGATTTTTTTTTCGGTTCAATTCGGTTCGGTTCGTTCGGATTTTGTAAATTTTCTTTTTTCGTTTCGGCTCGATTCGGCTGATTTCCGTTTCGGTTCGGTCGTTTCGGTTCGTTTTTCGTATCGACTTTTTTTCGTGATTTCGGAAATTTTCGTGTTTTTTGGAATATCTGTTCTCCTCGTTTCAAAGTGTCTATTCGTTTTGACGTAAACTAATGGTTTTTTGGATCCGATATTTCTGTCGATACGATAATTCTGTTGATACGATAATTCTGCCGATACGATAATTCTGCCATTGAGATTTCTTATGTTTTACAAGAAGGATACATTGAGATTTCCCATGTTTTACAAGAAGGATACATTGAGATTTCTCATGTTTTACAAGAAGGATACATTGAGATATTGGAACAAGGGAAGAATCCTGTATCAATGGAGGGATAAGGCTGCAAACTTCGTGGAAATCCGGTGTTCCTATTTAATGTCGCTGGCTGCCTGGAGCATCTAGTGTCTGATTGAGACACTTGGAAATGTGAGTGCAACTTTCTTCTGTTATCACACATATTTTTTATTGTGTCCAAGATTACTATGCTCTGGTAGCGTTTGTTTGTTTATTCTAAAGATACATACAGAAAGAAAGAAGACACTGGCCGAAGGAAGCGCTGACTCGATCGTCTCTCCTTTTTTTCTGATACATTGAGATATCTCTGGTTTCCCAGGAAGGATACATTGAGATTTCTCATGATTTACAAGAAGGATACATTGAGATTTACCATGTTTTACAAGAAGGATACATTGAGATTTCTCATGTTTTACAAGAAGGATACATTGAGATTTCCCATGTTTTACAAGAAGGATACATTGAGATTTCTCATGTTTTACAAGAAGGGTACATTGAGATTTCTCTGGTTTCCCGGGAAGGATACATTGAGATTTCTCATGTTTTACAAGAAGGATACATTGAGATTTCTCTGGTTTCCCGGGAAGGATACATTGAGATTTCTCTGGTTTCCCGGGAAGGATACATTGAGATGGGAATGATACAAAATTACAGAATCAGCGATATAACCTAAAAATACGATGTCTGAAATTACTGAAATGGAACCGAAATCAGGAATGGAGCCGAAATCACAAATGGAACGAAAATGAATTTCGATTTTACACATTTCTAGTCCATTTGAAAACTCTGAAAAGTTTTCGTTTCGCATTGAAATTTGTTCGGATCTGCCGTTTTCGGATCCGAAAATTTTCGGAAAATCGGCCAAATCCGAATGCACGAATCGGGAAATTTCGTGACAATTCCGAAATTCCAAAACCCCAAACACACGTCCCTACTCAATTTTGGTTTCATCTGTCCACAGAATATTTTGCCAGTAGCGCTGTGGAACATCCAAGTGCTCTTTTGCAAACTTCAAACGTGCTGCAATACTCTTTTTTGACAGCAATGGCTTCCTCCATGGTGTCCTCCCATGTACTCCATTCTTGTTTAATGTTTTCCTTATTGTAGATGTGTCAACAAAAATGTTAGCATGTGCCAGAGATTTCTGTAAGTCTTTAGCTGACACTCTAGGATTCTTCTTTACCTCATTAAGCATTCTGCGCTGTGCTCTTGCAGTCATCTTTACAGGACGACCACGCCTAGGGAGAGTAGCAACAGTGCTGAACTTTCTCCATTTGTAGACAGTCTGTCTTACCGTGGACACATGAACATCAAGGCTTTTGGAGATACTTTTGTAACCCTTTCCAGCTTCATGCAAGTCAACAATTCTTGATCGTAGGTCTTCTGAGAGCTCTTTTCTGCGAGGCATGGTTCACATCAGGCAATGCTTCTAGAAACCAGTAAACCCAAAACTGGTGTGTGTTTTTAAAGGGCAGGACAGCTTTCAGCAACACATCCAATAATATCACACTGATTGGACTCAAGGTTGGCTCACTCCTGGCTCCAATTAGCTCTTGGAGAAGTCATTAGGCTAGGGGTTCACATACTTTTTCCACCCTGCACTGTGAATGTTTACATGTTCTGTTCAATAAAAACATGAAAACATATAATGTTTGTGTTGTATTATTTTAAGTAGACTGTGTTTTTCAAATTGTTGTGAAGATCAGAGCACATTTTATGACCAATTCATGCAAAACTCCACGTAATCCCAAAGGGTTCACATACTTTTTCTTGCCACTGTACCTCTAACAGGTCAGGTTTTCCAGATATGTGAAGCACAGCACAGGTGATATGTGTCTCCAAGACAATCCTAAATATCTGGCCTGTTAGGGGTACTTGAGGACCACAGTTGAGAACCACTGGTCTAGATCACAACCAATTCTAAGAACTTGTCCCTCTTGTCCTTTCACCCGACGCACATTTGCCTGTGAGACTCTTCAGGGAGGCAAATGAACCAATCATATTTGGTGATCAAATAGAAAGGAGTTCACCGTATGCTTTATTAGTCATTGTCCAATCAAAGCAAAGATCTTGAAAATAATAAGAAAAATAATGACGTTGTTGCGTATTCACCTAGTTTTATTATTGTATTACAAGTTAAGCTGATAAAGTGGTACTGCAGACTCTGCGTTGATATGTAATGGCCACAGATCACAGAGGGATACAGAGATCAGATCACTAGACTTGGTTAAGCGTCAGTTTGGAGTCATCCTAATCTAACTTAAATTATATTCACCTGCTCATTTTTAAATATTATATGTCATGTTGGTTGAAATTATTGTAACTTTGAACCTGTGTGGAGAGAGTCAACAAGAGCCCCTCTTTCACCCGAGCTGACTGTATGGTCAGATAAAATTTGACACGAGCCATTAAGCATTAGCAGCTCTCTACTACTGTTTCTATTACAATTGAGCTGCTATAAAGACTGCTCGACTCGCAATATATAAGAGATGCTATGTGATAATGGTGTCGACACACTGCTCGTTTCGTCTCCTGTAGGCCATGGGACTCCATGGAGACATGCATGAGCCCTGCAGAAGATTGCATGTTCACAATCTCACCACATCACATTGGTCAGTGCCCATCTGTTTGCAGCAAGAGGAAACAGCGGATTGCGCCATCCTCTTCTTGGTTCGATGAGGGATGAGCACTGCGTTTTTCCTGTAGGGATTTGTGTTAAGTGATTTCAATTCAAATCAAGACGTTGTTTTTGTCATCTTTCTGTTCCATTCCTACATTTCCTTTGCAAGTATGTTTCATGTATATTACAATCTCTCTGCATCTACTGTACCTCAATGGAACCAGATCCTGTAGGCACCGCACCTGAAGATTCATTCTTTTCCAGGGAAAGTCCATAGTTTTTCCAGCCATGAACTGATATATTTCTAGGTAGTTTGCTCTCCACCATGCCACTATCTGCAACTGTGGAAGCAGAATCTGATACATCAATGTATTAATTGTGTAAGGACATACTTGGTCTTCAATCAACACCTTTGTCAGGCATTGCAGCCTGGATTTCTGAGCCACTTAAGATGCAGCATTTGGACAGAAGTTGCCTCAAACGCTGGTCCTCAGTAGACGGACCTTGCTGCATCCCATCTGATGCTGCCACTTTATTAAAGGAAAAGCAGGGGTTTTCTTGCCTTATATTCTCTTGGCTAATGCCCATAAGTATCAAGACCCTTCCATTAAATTTTTTTTCATGGTATTGCTGGAGTTATGTACCTTTTTTATGAATGAAGAATCTCTGGCCTGTGTTTATGTGGAAAATGGGCCCCAAGAGAGGAATGGGGGAGCCAGAGATTTTTACAGTTACAAGTATTTATAAAGCGACCACAAATTCTGTAGAGCTGTACAATGGGTGAGATATAACAACAAATATACATACAGGTTAGACACACGGAACAGAGAGGACCCTGCTTCAGAGCTTACAATTTTAGAGATTTTTTAATGTGTAATCTTTTTTTGGCTGCTGTGCTTTAGCAAAATCCCTTAACAGCAGTTTTTTGCAGCCAGTTATTTTCCTTATCGGATGCAAACCAGAATAACAAGACGCTTGCGAATCATTTGTTATTCTCTAGCTGCTTCCATATTAGTTCTTATACTAATATTCGGACTTGTTAATGTACAGTAGGCAGCTGCAATAAACAAACTGCAAGAGGCCTTTGCGGCTCGGTTGGAATAAGATGAAATCCATTTAATATTAATGAGTTTGGTCATTATACTTAATGGGTCATTTGTTAATGGAATCGAGTCCAAGGATTGTCACTGCAGTTACCCATATATGCAGAGCTGCTATCAGAAGGTGACAACCCATGATTTCTTCATGAGCTACTGGGCCCATGTTAAAATATACTGCGAGTTCCCCGGGTGGTCCAGAAGGAGAGCAGTGCACTCTGTACTAGACATGTGCAATTCTTTCCGTAACAAATAGATTTTCGTCCGATTTTTTGCTTATTCAGAGATTCGGACCAATTCGAAAATCCGAACAAAAGAAGGAACGAAAATAACAAAAATACGACAATCTAAATAGACGGAAAAATGAAAATACGAAAAATCATGTAGACGAAAGACCAAAAATCCAAATCGGCGGAAGAACGAAAACATTAACAATAACAAATGCATTATATTTCTTTCATATTCATTCTGATCCATTCAATTTTTCGAATGGAAGGTGTTATAGTCTATCTCTGGCCAATCAGCTTGTTCTTTTTGTGTCCGAGTCAGACTGCATTCCAGAGAAGAGTGTTGTTTTTGACCTTTCTTTACTTGGACATGTGAGACTGTGAGTAACTGGTAGTAATACTAGTCAAGCTCTCTGATTGGCTGCACTGACAGGAAAGTTTGTGTGCAGTGCATTGCGCATCAATTAATAAAATTAGCTTGTTCCTAAATCCCCAGTCTAAAGAACACAATACATATGATTAAATAAAAACT
This sequence comes from Leptobrachium leishanense, assembly GCA_009667805.1. Classification (NCBI taxonomy): domain Eukaryota; kingdom Metazoa; phylum Chordata; class Amphibia; order Anura; family Megophryidae; genus Leptobrachium; species Leptobrachium leishanense. Next base: position 475,767,725 of record CM019063.1, read on the forward strand.
GTTTTAACCTCCCTGGTGGTATTCTGAGTGTGACTTGGGGTTAAATTTCACTACCGCGAACGGTAACCCCAAGCCACACTCGGGCTGGATGCATACTCACCTCCTCCTGCGCTCCCTGGCTGTCCCCCGCAGTGTGATCGCGGCGAGTTGCTTCCTGGTAAGGCTCCCTGCGAGTCACATGATGCAGGGGGCGGGACCAGGCAGCAAACTTAATTTTTTTTTATAATACACTGTATTCCAATGTACAATGTTTATGAACGGCCACTATGTGGCACTACAGGATAAGAAACAGACCATACATAGTCTCACCCTTGTTTTCAGACAGATTTCAGTGTTTTTTGTTGTATTTTATTGAATATCATTTATTTGCATTATTTTGGATAATTAATTTTGGGATAATAAATTATTATGTCGTGTTTCAAACTTTATCAGACTCAGTGTATTTACTATTTATTTATTTTATTGATTTATTTACTTATTTATAAAGGATTTTACCAGTAAGGACTCTTGCTTGCACGGATTTCAGTGTGTGATTCCTAATTATTACAGGCTAACTATGTACAAAAACACGTTTCCTTTAAAAAAAAAAAAAATGAGATACTTTTAGACACAAAATTTTTAAAAAATTAGACCACCAGGGAGGTTAATGTGCAATAATACCAGACCGACTAAAACCAGTTTATTTTGCGACGCCTACAATGAATGAACCCGAAATAAGGAATGAACCCGAAATAAGGAATGATCCCAAAATAATGAATGAATCCTGAATCCGAATAACATAACGTATCCGAAAAATATGAAGACATATACGAATGACCCAAAAATACAAATAAATGTTCTTAAGAATGAGAAATTTCAAACAAAAACTAATGATCCGAAGTAACACGTGATCCGAACATAACGAATGATCTGAAAAACAAACGAAAATGCTAACGTAACAAAAAAATGTCACTTAACGAATGAAAACATAACGAAACAAAATGAAACTTTTCGACATGCACATGTCTATAATTTTATTCCACATTTTTATCTACTCAAAGTCCTCTCTTGTAGTGTTTGCTACACATTAATTATATCATACATTAAACATATTGCATACATTATGCATATCACACATATTACATATAACATACACATATCATATATTACTCATGTTACATATACAGTATATTATGTATATCATATATTACTCATACATCACACACATTACATATATATCATATATTTCATATATCACTCATACTATACATTACCTATATATTACATATATCATACATTATATATCATATTACTCATAAATGATATATCACACATATTACATATACAGTATATTACACATTACATATACCATATATTACTCATACTATAGATTACCTATATATTACATATATCATACATTATATATCATATTACTCATAAATGATATATCACACATATTACATATACAGTATATTACACATTACATATACCATATATTACTCATACTATACATTACCTATATATTACATATATCATGCATTATATATCATATATTACTCATATACCATATATTACACACATTACATAAATTATATATTACACATATCATACATTACACATATCATACATTACCTATGTATTACATATATTACATACATCATACATTGCACATATCACTCACATTACATATTTCATATATTACATATATTACATATATCATACTTTGCACATATGCATAATACATATAACACACACATTACACACATTTCATATATCATACATTACATATATAACACACACTGTACATTTTATAAACATACAGCAGACATGTTATATACACAGACACACACAAACACAGATGCGTAATCAGCATTTTTGCAGAATGTTACACAAGCAGGGTTGCTAAAAGAAATGTTCTACCTTACAATACTGAGCAGTAGGTGGAACTGCTTTTACAGCACCTTAATATGAACTAATATGATCTGTAGATTTACCACAATCACTAGATCCTAAATAAAGTTGAATAATGATTTTTATTTTGCATTTCATAATATGGATTTATATATAGATTGACCAAACACAAAAATAGAACAATAATAAAAGAGGGTTGTGAAAAAGAAAGTGAATGTAGATTTTTTTAAATAAATACTGTAAATTGTGCTTAAATTGTAAATGTACCATAAGGGGTAACATAGGAGGATAACATTTCACACATATGGCAGATAATTATTGGAGAAGCCTAGCAATGGAAGTGGTACAAGTTGACAAAATAAATACAATCTGGAATACTCAGGAGCTGCTGTATCAGATTTTCTTGCAAAACAGATGATCCAAAATAATGTCTGGGATTATGCAAGAGTGGAATGGATTTTATTTCTGCGCATTTTGTTTGTTATCTTTCTTTATGGATCACAGGGTTCTTAAAAACATATGCCACATTAAATAGAAAATTCTCACCATTTTATTCTGTCCTAAAATTTGATATATTCCCTTACAAACAAAAAATGGTCCCTAATAAATCTCAAATACTGATATGTACGTTTGATCTATTCAAATCCACAATAATATATATTTTTTATTTAATCTATCATGAAGTACATATTTTCTTTTGGGTTTTTTAAGTTATTTTGTTATTTACCATGAAAGCTAAGACAGACAAAGCTTTTATTTTGGGACTGGGGTAATTGGTACCTTCAAATCCTGTATTGGAATGCAAATTGTATCTTGATAATGAGGGAGCATGCCATGCTCTTCATTTTTTATATAGTGTATACTGCATATAATTGTTTTTTTTTAAGAAGAGGGGAGAAATAACTAGCCTTTCTACCAGCCTCCATGCAAAGGGAAGAATAAGCATGGACAGTGCAGTACCAGCCAGTCACCAGCAGATGGCGCATGTCTCCTTTCTTGGTTTTGTTGTCTCTAGTAACATAATTGCAATAGGCAGCAGTAGAATGTAATTAGCTTTTATGTATATATTATTTGATCATGGAAATATCCTCTTCTTACAAAATAGTACATGAAGCATACGAT